>CM077453.1:3347500-3425000 GCA_039654765.1 Mylopharyngodon piceus | reverse complement strand
AACTTCTGTCAAAAAAAGAAGAGAGAGGGAATAAAAAGTTGATGTTATACTGCATGTCTCAACAGCAGAAAATGAAAGTGTGTGAGCTGTCAGGGCAGCATGAAGAAAATGGTTTCGCCAGCAAAACCACTTTCTCTTGGTTTATTTACAGTCACAATGACTGCAGAATCACTACTAGATAAACAGGACGATTAAAGACCATTTCAAAAGGCCTTTGTCTTATATGTACATCTAGATTCTCACTTTCACTATAGTTGTCCTTGACAGCTGTTGATGCTAACACGTTTATGTAATTGGATAGTTTTATGAAAGACTCTCTTTAAAAAGAGATTTTTTTTTTTTTTTGGTAGCGATGCAATAGAACCATTTTTGGCTTTCAGTAAACCAGTTCTTAAAAGAACCATTTTTTCTTAGTGTGAAGAACATTTTTATAATCTCATCTGTTGGCTGAACGTCTGATGCATATGGCACACTTAACTGGAAACACTTCAGGAATTTCGAAGTCGTCATCTGGTTGGTTGAATTCTACAGGATGTCCAGGAGATGTGTGTGTCGCTTTCTTTAACGGTCCGCCTGGAAACAAATGCCATGATGCCAAACCCCCTCATGGAAAAAAGAAAGCCTTCGTGTTTACAACTGTATCATTCAGCGCTTATCAGGATCAAATGCTGGATTTTTAAAAGTATGTCAAGTTTGAGGCTCCATTGTTGCAGTAAACTTGCACAAGGGTCTTGAATGAGTAATTTATTAGATGCACGCCGGTCTGTTATTGTAGGGACATCGACTTTACATTTTCACGCCCCTAAAACGAACTGTGATTGGTTGCGTTACATGTCAGTCAAATGTCCTCTTGGGTGGTCCTTGGCCAATGAAAACTGCAATAGAGTCCAGACCTTCTGCCGTCAGTCTGAAGTTCTGGCTACGCGAGACTAGCCACAACTAAAACTATTAAAAATAATTTTTTGGTAAAAAAATAAAATAAAATAAAATAAATATTAGATGAAACTAAATGAAAATTTAAAAATGTAACTGATATACTGAAGTTGAAGTACTAAAATTACTAAAACTGAAACTGAAATAAAATAAATTAAAGCTAAAATTCATAAAAATGACAAAAGCACATAACAAAATGACTGAAAACTACTTAAACTAAAATTAAAAAAAATATAAATATAAAAGCTAAATAAACATATTAATGAAAACTATAATATTATATAAATAATACTAAACTACACTCTAAAAATGCTGGGTTAAAAACAACCCAAGTTGGGTTAAAAATGGACAAACCCAGCGATTGGGTTAAATGTTTGTACTGGGCAGTTTTATTTAACCCAATATTATTTAAAATGACTATATGGCTGGCTTAAAATGAACCCAAAATAGGTTGGAAATTAAAAATCAGACACATAATTACTAGAGGCAACAATAATAATAATAATCAAAAGGTGAACATTTATTAATAAGCAATTTAATAAATGTTTATTGTTTAATTATTATTCATTAAACTTATTAGTAAATGTTAAACATATTAATAAATGTTAATTTCCAACATACTTTGGATTCATTTTAAGCAAGCAATATAGTAATTTTTAAACAATAGTTGAGTTAAATAAAACTACCCAGCAGGTTTGGCAAACATTTAACCCAACTGCTGGGTTAAAACAACCCAATTGCTGGGTTTGTCCATTTTCAACCCAACTTGGGTTGTTTTTAACCCAGCATTTTTTAGAGTGTAAACACTAATAATTATTACACTTCAAGGGCTTTGTTTTTGCCATAGTATGAAAAACAAAAAAGCTCTATATAATTAGGCCGGTTATGGGTTATATACACATCACACACTTTTTAGTCACTGTAAGTGACCGTTAGTGTGCAAAAGCACAGTAACTAAACATTGTCAGCATGAATCTGTAAATTCATCCTTGTTACTAAAAAATAATAGCTCACTAGTCAATCTCACTAACCAACTATGTTGTTGGATGACTAGTCGACCATTCTGACCTACTGCTAAAACATGGGTATTGTGATTGTGTGCAAATTACATGCATAAAATACCGTTCAAGTGATAAAAACTGTACAGCAAGCATAATGCTACCATTCTGGATTTTAATGCATTGATGTAATACAGCTGATAAAATCTAAATGTGTGGCTTGAATGCAGTGACGCTTTTGGAAAAAAGCGTCTGCCAAATGCATAAAAATGTAAAATGACACGGTCCCAATCGTAGAGTTAACAGATAATATAGTTGCCTGGCGCTGCCCATCACTTGCTATTTGCATCAATAGTCTCCAGGGACAAATAGTGAGTGTGCTAAGTGTTCTTCACTTATGACTAGCTTTATTTTTAATATAGCCTCCCTGGTGTTGGCCCTATGCTGCAGTGCTGCTACTGTTGCGGTATATCTTCTGCAGGCGGCCCGCAGTAATTGATAGCATCACCTTAAGTTACACTCGCCATTCGCCTCAAATATATGTTACTGTCTTCCTGCAGCCAGCTCTGTAAAATGATTAAGGAGATTTAAAAAACACTTCCACAACATACGGGCCAAACATATGAGGGGCGAGAAATTGCATCGAATAATACAAATATAAGACATTGGTCTCTGTCCAGGAGAATAGTGCTTAAGTTAATGCCTTTTTTTATGCTGTGATGGGCTCAAATCCAACAACAGCAGCAGGTAAAATGAAATTGGACACCTTTTACAGATGGAGAGCGGAAGCAAACAGCATCACGGATATATTAAGAGACTGCAGCGCACCGGGTTTGGCCACGCTCTCCCGGAGAGCCGAGACAGATGCGGCGTTCTGTGACGGCAGTCGCATGCAGTCTCAATATCCAAAGTCACTGAACAACATAAACATGCCAACAACAGGAACTTCTGGAAGAGGACAGGCTGCACATTGTTCTTTTATGCGTGGAATGAGGAGAAGATGTTTAGAGAGACTAAAATTGAATTTTGACAGTATAATATCTGCAGCAGTTTCTAACAAAAGACTCTGTCTAGCATTGTTAGTGTGTTTACCAACAGAGCTATTAAAGGAAATGACATGATTGTCATCATTTACTCACCCTCATGTTGTTCTGATGCTGTATTACTTTCTTTCACTAGCACAAAAAAGGAGATCTTCAGAAGAATGTCCGACCTTCTGTTTACAACACATTCAATAAAAAATAGATGGGGATTTATACTGTCAATCTGCAAGAAAGACACCGTAAAAAGTATAGTAAAAGTATTCATTTGATATGAAAGATAAAATGTATAATGTAAGAGTCAGACTGCTTTATGGTGTGCTTATCTGCTTTTTGGAGCGTGGCTGCTGGGTTGTGCATCATTCACAAATGTATTAATAATGCTTTAGAAATTACAATTCAGTCCCTGAATATGAATTTGATTTGAGGCAGTTGAGCAAACATGAACTAGATTTAAGGAATACAAATTACTACCTAATTTAATGAAGTAGAGTTAAAACTGAAATTCAGAGAAATTTAAATAATAAATGCAACATACTGTATAAATGCAAATAAATAAATAAATAAATAAAATAAATAAATAACCTTGACCCTACAGAGGACAAGTGGTTTGGATGGATGGATGGATGGATGGATGGATGGATAGATAGATAGATAGATAGATAGATAGATAGATAGATAGATAGATAGATAGATAGATAGATAGATAGATAGATAGATAGATAGATAGATAGATAGATAGATCGATCTAGAGTTTCCACCACTAAATAAAAATTAAAAAAGGTAATTGCGACTTTATATCTCACAATTCTGACTTTATAACTCACAATTCTGACTTTATATCTCGCAATTGTTTATATCTCGCAATTCTGACTTTATAACTCACAATTCTGACTTTATATCTCACAATTCTGATGTTATATCTTACAATTCTGAATTTATAACTCACAATTCTGACTTTATATCTCGCAGTTGTTTATATCTCGCAATTCTGACTTTATATCTCGCAATTCTGACTTTATATCTCGCAATTCTGACTTTATATCATGCAATTTTGACTTTATAACTCGAAATTCTGACTTTATAACTCACAATTCTGACTTTATATCACACAATTCTGACTTTATAACTCACAATTCTGCCTTTATAACTCACAATTCTGACTTTATATCATGCAATTTTGACTTTATAACTCAAAATTCTGACTTTATAACTCACAATTCTGACTTTATATCATGCAATTTTGACTTTATAACTCGAAATTCTGACTTTATAACTCACAATTCTGACTTTATAACACGCAATTTTGACTTTATATCACAATTCTGACTTTATAACTCGCAACTGCGAGTTTATATCAATTCTGAGAAAAAAAGTCAGAATTGCGAGAAAAAAAGGCAGAATTGCGAGAAAAAAGTCACAAATACCTTTTTTTAAATTTTTTATTCAGTGGCGGAAACAAGCTTCCATAGATATTGGACGGTTTCTACAAAACATTTTATAAATGAGGCCCCTTGTGTAAAGTGTAAATTTGATCTTACGATCATTTCTCAGATGTGCGTACATACGTGTGATTCATTGAATGAACGTACACACAGAAAACGAGCGTACGCCTCTCTTTCAGATGTGAAATCTATAAATCGCAAATGATCTTAAACTTGCGCGCAGCTGAATGGTTTCAGTTCTCCGCGTTGTAAACGACACCTAATTCATGTCGTTTACATATAAAAGATCACCAGTCATTGTCCAAACCCTTTAATTTAGAATGGCGAGCTGCAAGAATAGCTTAGATTTCCAAAAACCTGCAGTAATCTGACAAGGAAAAGTTCGTAAGTCTGCTCAGACCCTGACGTGGTGCTAAGCACTTTTCCACGTCAAAGAACATTTTTATAAATATGAGCGTCGGCGTGGATTTAAGCGTACGCACACTCTAAGATCAAATCTGTGCGTATGCACGCTTTATAAATGAGGCCCCAGGAGCGTCTCTGTCTCTATTTCAGGACTGTGAGGTCTGTCTCTCTGAGTCTGCAGGCCGGTACAGCAGCAGGTCTGTCTAGCTCAGGGACCTCCATCAGACTGAGAGGTTGTTGTTTCGCAGCTGTTGGTCTGGAGGAGAGACGCCTGCGTTGAGGACGAGGTGAGGCTGGGGCGTTTTCAGCTGTGCCTCCAGGCCTTTACTCCACTCATTTGTTCGGCACCACTGGCTTAATAATTACACCTGGGAAGGGCAGGTAATGGGTCGTATCCACGCAATTACGGCTCCCCGCCAAAACACTCATTTATCTTTGTCACGTCGGGCCGCCTTAATTGGAGTCATCGGGGGCACTGTTGGGTGGCGACTGGGGGTCTTTGGTTGACTATCCTATTGAAGCCTTTGACAGAGGTCACGTCAGGGTCGGGCCTCTGGTACTGTACTCACGACTGTAGGCCGCCGGTGGGCTCGAGTTCAGCCGAAGGTGGCTGGAAACAATACAGTAACATGAGGGCATAACTCCAATACGTCAAAGTTATTGTGGTTACAGTCAAATGAGGTCATACATGCCTCTGTTTCATTATCGAAACTAGCACTGCAGGGCATTTTCAGTGTCTTTTATTTCATTGCATGTTTTGATGTTTGCTGCTGTCACAAATGAAGAAATTTCAAACGTTTCTTTCACAAAACAGGGGTCAAATATTAAAGCTAGAATACAGGAGCATGATGAGTGTTGGGGAAGCTACTATTAAGCTTACAAGCTACTTATAGTTTAAATTTAAGCTAACCTTAAAAAGGTCAGTAGAATCTTAATAGAAGTTAGCTGACTACATTAATGCTATTAAAGGGCTTTTTAATATTTTATGCTCACCTGCATTTATAAAACTGCATTTTTTTTTTCAGAAATACAGAAAAAAACAGTAATATTGTGAAATATTATTACAATTTAAACTAACTGTTTTCTATGTGAATATTTATTTTGCTGAATTTCAGCATCATTACAGTCTTCAATGTCACATGACCCTTCAGAAATCATTCTAATATGCTGATTTTCTTGCTGAAAACAGTTGTGCTACTACTTTTTTATTTGAAGTAGAAATCTTTTGTAACATTATAAATGTCTTTGCTGTCACTTTTGATCAATTTAATGCATCCTTGATAAATAAAAGTATAATTATTAAAAAAAAAAAAAAAAAAAAAACATTTCAGGGTTCAGCTGCTCCAGATAAATACAGTATGTGCAAACATGACAGGTTAGAGAGCACAGATAGATACATAATATTACAGATGTTACATGCTGTTAAACCAGCAACTATTCTCCCTAACACTGCGGCTTTCATTCACAGAACTTGTTTATTAAATTGGAGATATCCGTCATATAAAGGATGGCGAACATTTTGGCTGGTGTGCTAACCGTGATACATGAACCGTGCACGCTTTCTAAAAATAAATGGAGCTGTGGTAATGTTCAACATTGTATTTACAAGGCAATTGGCAGGACTTCATATTTTTCCCATAAAGGCTGGTCTCGCCTGACTAATGCGCGTACGCAGACACAACACAAGGGCCTCACTGTGGAGGAAACGCTCTTCCTGATCCGGTGACCTGAGGTGAGGGTTGCTCTTTTTCTGAAAATGAACTTTCGGGAGCAGGTGAGCTCTGTTGTCCATCACCGAAGATGAAACGAAGCAGAAGAGATTGTTTTCAGACTTGATCTGGCCATGTCTGCTGTCGTGGTGTAAACATAACAGGAGTACTATTGATTTTTGCCAGCAGGAAATCACTTTGTTGAGGATGTGTGCTTTACGGAAACTATAGCACAACATGGTGTCTATCTCCGAGGCAGTTTGAGCTGTGGCATACTGCGATCACTCATATACTCTTAGCTGTTATGTGCTTTAAAGGGGTCATATCATATATTTTTATTTGGCTTTATTTATTTTTGTTTCCCCCTCAGGTCCACTTGTATAGGCACCAAAACAGGTCATTAACACTTTTTATGACTCCAAGGGGTCATATCAAGGGGAATCAAATTTTTCTTGACCTAAAAGTGTTCATGAGAGTTTGAAGTACTATAAAAACATACAATAATTGCTTCAAAACATTCACCTCAGTCCAAAATTATCATTTATTGAAGCTAACCTGCAAAAACAGCTAGTTTTTGACATCAGAAACCCAAATTCATGAATCCGTGTCGTTTCAAAACTGTATGCTGTTATTTTTATAGTGGAATGCAAAATAAGATGCAGTGAATTAATAGAAAAATCAATGCTGAGGTAAAAAAAAAAAAAATGAAAAATTAAAAATGTGTAACCATCAGCATATGAGTCTCTTCAGACCTTACTGTACATGATTTATGAGCTTTTACAACTTTTTTAACTCCTAACTGATGATCTTTCCACAAATTGATCATAGAAATAAAAACAGTATAAATAAAAATGAATAACAGTTTGCTCTTAGTCTTATTAAGTGCAAACAATAAGTGCAATCATAATCAAAGTACTCTCTCAATACTCAAAGTGCAAAGCATGATGCAGATATATTGCATGCATCAGGGAGCCGCTTTCAAAATGCTGGGTATTGAAATCGTGTTTGAATGCGTGTTCGCGTTTTACTTTCGCTTTCGCAATCGCGCACACTCTATGAATAGGGAGCGGCGGTGCTGAGAGCGCATTCTACAAGATAAGACATTTGTCAGACGCTTAGGCTCTGTTGGTCAACAAATCCTCCGCCATGGTCTTGTCAGTCATCTCGCCTTACGCTCATCACGTGATCAGTGAAGTCTGATTCCTGCAGCTTGTGTTGGATGAGCTGGATGGAACTGAAGTGACCATTATCCAACTGAATTAAATGGCATGTTATTTCTATAACATGCAAAATGACAGTCGAGGTGTAATGTAAACGTAGCGGTGACATATTCTATCCTAATTTCACCCTCACACTGCGTCATGGCAATATCGTGAGACAGCTTTTCACCTCAACGAGAAATCTCGTCACATTTTAGTCTCGCAAAATCTTGTGGCATGAGATCTTGTCAGACCCCTAATAATTTGTTTTAATGCTATAATGCTTTAATTAATGTCTTATACACTAATAAGATTGAATACTCATGTTCTTGATAGAAATGACATGCACAGACAGCATCCATTTGAACTTTTAGTCCAAAATGTTGTTTTTTTTTTTTTTAATTTTTAAAGATGTGTTATTGCTTATAGAGACATATAAAGTATATTAATAATAAAAATATTGATTGATTGTTTACTTTACTTTTATTGTGAAATATTATTACAATTTCAAATAACTGTTTTCTATTTGAATATATAGTAAAATGTAATTTATTCCTGTGATCAAAGCTGAATTTTCAGCATCATTACTCCAGTCTTCAGTGTCACATGATCCTTCAGAAATCATTCTAATATGATGATTTGCTGCTCAAACAGTTGTGCCTCTTCATATTTTTGTGGAAACCGTGATACATTTTTTTCCAGGATTCTTTGGTGGATAGAAAGTTCAAAAGACATACTTTAACTTCCTCAAAACTTCCTCACTGAGTCCAGAATAATAATTTATTGAAGCTAACCTATAAAAATGTCTAGTTTCTGACATCAGAATCCTAAATTCATGAATTTTTTAATTCCAAAACTGTATGCTGTTATTTATTTTTAAATTTTTTTTTTTTTTGCAGAACACAAAATAAGATTTCAACTTCATGCAGCTGTTTCAAGCTCAAAAAAGGAAATTCATTGCATCATCGTTTCATCAGGTAAAATATCTTAAAATTTCTAGATGCATCAGAATGATAAATACAATAAATTCAACTTAGTGTTAGCATACCATCTTTCTTCATATAACGGTTGTCACTTCCTTCGAGGTGAGGGGCGGCCCTTCCATTAAGCTCAACTCTTTTCTCAGCTAAAGTCACCTTTCCTGTCGTGGCTTCATGGAGTCATCCAGTAACAGGATGCCAGGTATTAAGCAGTTTTAATCTCTCTTAATCTCCCTCGCGTTCAGACCAGCCCTTCAACTTCCAACTTTAAACTTTTATGCTTTGCGATTTGCATTTATGATACCACTTTTATCCTTACTGTTCGCCACCATCATAAAAACACTCACCTTATTCGTTAAGCCAAGGAGGAAGTGCTGCCCACGTCTTAAGTGCTGTAAAGAGAGTCATCTCTGAGCCCGTCTGACCCCCATCGCCACGGTCTGCTTTCATGATGGTTTGTCAGCGCTGGTATTCACATCTGTTTGGCACATGAATAAAATACAGTGCTCAAAAAATGTCTGCCAATTACAGCCCGCTCTCTTGTGGACCTTTAGTCACTTCCTGTGCTTTCATTGATCCAGTTGCTATCTGATCAGATTTGCATACTTGTATACTATCCGATCAGTAAAAATGCATAAAGTGGAAATTCCCCTTAAATGTAAATAAATAAGAAAAAAAAAGTCTGGGAAAATGTTGCTAGGAAACTGGGGATGTTGCTGTATTTAAACCTCCGGATTGTGTTTCTCCTTATAAACCTCATTTGAAGGTCACGACCTGCATCAGACCTTTGACCTTTGCTTTAACCGTTCATTTCTTTGCGGACATATAAATCAATTTAGGACTTGAACGCAAGTAAACGTGTTCATCAGTATTGACTGATGCTTCTGGTCCAACGTAAGGCATAATAGAACATAAAAAATCAAGTATTCAACTTCAAGTAACTTTATTCAACAATTTCTTCTCTTTTCTTTCTCTTTTTTTTTTGCGCAAAAAAGTATTCTCGTCTGTTCATAACATTAAGGTTGAACCACTGTAGTCACATGGTCTATTTTAATGATGTCTTTAATAGTTTTCTGGGCCTTGAAAGTGGTAATTAAATTGCTGTCTGTGGAGGGACAGAAAGCTCTCATTTCATCAAAAAAAGCTCGGATTTCATCAAAAATATCTTAATTTGTGTTCCGAAGATGAACGAAGGTCTTACAGGTTTGATGAGGGTGAGTACTTAATGAAAGAAATTTCATTTTTGGGTGAACTAACCCTTTAAGTTGTTGGATCAGGACAACTAAAAATAATCGTGCTTATATACATTCATTAAATGTACTAAAAATCTTTGTTCGTACCATAGTAGACTTTGAAGTACCATGTAAATATCATAGTATATGAAAATGGTAATATTAGTACCATGATATCAAAGTAACATTTGACTGTACATTTTTGTAAGGGTTCTAATCAATGATCAATAATGTATTCAGTTAATGAATGATCAATTATTCATCATCAGTTGCTTTTTAGCACATCTTTTAATCTTCAGATTAGTGTCACACTGAAGTTTTTACTCTTACAAAAAAGTAAAATGGTATATATACAGTGGCAAGAAAAAGTATGTGAACCACTTGCAGAATCTGTGAAAATGTTTATAATTTTAACAAAATAAGGGAGATAATACAAAATGCATGTTATTTTTTATTTAGTACTGTCTGAGTAAGATATTTTACATAAAAGATGTTTACATATAATCCACAAGTGTGTGGTTACCTGGATGATCTACGACTGTTTTTTTGTTTTGTGATGGTTGTTCATGAGTCTCTTGTTTCTCCTGAGCAGTTAAACTGAGCTCTGTTCTTCAGAAAAATCCTCCAGGTCCTGCAGATTCTTCAGTTTTCCAGCATTTTTTGCATATTTGAACCCTTTCCAGCAGTGACTGTGTGATTTTGAGATCCATCTTTTCACACTGAGGACAACTGAGGGACTCAAACACAACTATTAAAAAAGGTTCAAACATTCACTGATGCTCCAGAAGAAAACATGATGCATTAATAGATGGGGGGTGAAAACTTTTGGAATTTGAAGATCAAGGTAAATTGTATTTAATTTGTCTACCGGGAAACATGCAAGTATTTTCTGTTGCTTCCGAAGGGCAGTACTAAATGGAAAAAATGATATTCAAGCGAAATAAGAAAAATTTGGACCTTTTCATCCTGTTCAAAAGTTTTCACCCCCCGACTCTTAATGCATCGTGTTTCCTTCTGAAGCATCAGTGAATGTTTGAACCTTTTTTAATAGCTGTGTTTGAGTCCCTCAGCTGTCCTCCATGTGAAAAGATGGATCTCAAAATCATTCAGTCACTGTTGTAAAGGGTTCAAATATGCAAAAGATGGTGGAAAACTGAAGAATTTATGGGAACTGGAGATTTTTTCTGAAGAACAGAGCTCAGTTTAACTGCTCAGGACAAACAAGGGACTCATGAACAACCATCACAAAACAAAAAAACAGTCGCGGATCATCCAGGTAACCACACACAGTATTAAGAATCAATGGTTCACAAACTTTTGAACTGGGTCATTTTAATAAATTCAGCTATTTTTTTGTCTTATGGATTATATGTAAACATCTTTTATGTAAAATATCTTACTCAGGACAGTACTAAATAAAAAATAACATGCATTTTGTATGATCTCTCTTATTTTGTTAAAATTTTGCACATTTTCACAGATTCTGCAAGTGGTTCACATACTTTTTCTTGCCACTGTAAGTACTATATTCATATTTTCGTTAAGGACAAGCTTAACACAATAAATTAGCAATTCAGAAAAATAAATAATTAAATGACTGAAATAACGCATTAAGAAAATGTAGGTTAAATGTCCACGGTTCAATGATTATCGAGGATCATCTGCGTAATGTAGGCTTAAGGCTGCCAGCTGGTGTTTCTTAATCAGTGATCTGATTAAACGCTGCTTTTTCTGGTTATATATAATCATATAGATGATTTTAGACTAACAATTATCAAGCTTGCGCTACTATGTTGCACTGCCAGGGTAAGACATCATTAAAACAGAAAAGGTCTCTTGATACTTTGCAGTGTTTTGTCAGCATCTTCCCTTAAGTGTTCCAACTTCCAGACAGTTTCAGAGTCAAGACAGAGAGATAAAAAGTTAAACAACACTCATACAAAACATCCACAGTGAGTTTCGTTTGATCAATGATTGATAGCCTGTCTGATGGTCTGAAGTCATAAGTCATATTTGCTGAAGATCAACTATTTTCTTTTCATTTTGTGAGAGGAAGAGGGAACCAAAGGGTCTCAATCTTTCACCCTGTCAATATTTCACAAGTAAACAGTGACAAACAAGAAGTGACTTCCATTCAGACCTTGGCCACCTCCCCAGAAAACATTACTTCTTTAGAAATGCTGATTCAACCTTTTCACAGCTTCCTTATTTTCCTCCGGTGATGCAGCATCAAGACAAAGCCAAAAACTGTAAAATAAGTGTGTGGTTAAACACTTTCTTGCTTTATTTGTTTCTTTCTCTGATCAATGGCAGACGGGGAGTGTTCAGGAAACCTGTTTGGAAACATCACACAGAAATTGATCACACACTTGATTTTCTTGCAGTGTGATATGCATGATAATTAAGCACATTTCTACCCCAAATCTCTTTACCCTAATGCAAAAACATTTAATTTTTCAAGTATGTATATATCATGGTAGGATTTGTTATATTCCACACAGAACATATGGAATGTAAATGATTGTGGACCAATCAGATTTAACTGTAGGCGGGGCTTGAGAACAATTGCATTCAGTTGGTTTTCAGCAAGAAAATTCAATTAAAAATAAATAATACATAAATGGATAAATTAGATTCATCAACTATTTTATATATATATACGCCGATCAGGCATAACATTATGACCACCTTTCTAATATTGTGTTGGTCCCCCTTTTGCTGCCAAAACAGCCCTGACTTGTCGAGGCATGGACTCCACTAGACCCCTGAAGGTGTGCTATGTGCTCCATGGATCGGACTTGTTTGTTCAGCACATCCCACAGATTCTCGATTGGATTGAGATCTGGGGAATTTGGAGGCCAAGTCAACACCTCAAACTCGTTGATGTGCTCCTCAAACCATTCCTGAACCATAGTTGCTTTGTGGCAGGACGCATTATCCTGCTGAAAGAGGCCACAGCCACCAGGGAATACCGTTTCCATGAAAGGGTGTACATGGTCTGCAACAATGCTTAGGTAGGTGGTACGAGTCAAAGTAACATCCACATGGATGGCAGGACCCAAGGTTTCCCAAAGCATCACACTGCCCCCCTACCGGCTTCTTCCCATAGTGCATCCTGGTGCCATGTGTTCCCCAGGTAAGCGACGCACACACACCCGGCCATCCACGTGAAGTAAAAGAAAACGTGATTCATCAGACCAGACCACCTTCTTCCGTTGCTCCGTGGTCCAGTTCTGATGCTCATGTGCCCACTGTTGGCTCTTTCGGCGGTGGACAGGGGTCAGCATGGGCACCCTGACTGGTCTGCGGCTATGCAGCCCCATACGCAACAAGTTGCGATGCACTGTGTATTCTGACACCTTTCTATCAGAACCAGCATTAACTTCTTGAGCAATTTGAGCTACAGTAGCTCGTCTGTTAGATCAGACCACATGGGCCAGCCTTCGCTCCCCACGTGCATCAATGAGCCTTGGCCGCCCATGACCCTGTCGCCGGTTCACCACTTTCGATAGATACTGACCACTGCAGACCGGGAACACCCCACAAGAGCTGCAGTTTTGGAGATGCTCTGACCCAGTCATCTAGCCATGACAATTTGGCCCTTGTCAAACTCACTCAAATCCTTACGCTTGCCCATTTTTCCTGCTTCTAACACATCAACTTTGAGGACAAAATGTTCACTTGCTGCCTAATATATCCCACCAACTAACAGGTGCCGTGATGAAGAGATACTCAGTGTTATTCACTTCACCTGTCAGTGGTCGTAATGTTATGCCTAATCAGTGTGTTTGTGTGTGTGTGTGTGTGTGTGTGTATATATATATATATATATATATTCTTTATTTTTTAAACTTGATTTTAAGGTTTTCAAGTTTCCATCAGATCCACTCTCATAGCAGAATCATTTCTTTTTTACGACTGCCCACGAGATCTGAATAACTGGCCGAATAACTCATTCATACAGTTCCCATTAATCAGCTCATTTGTTTGGTTTGCCATGGCCTTGATATTTCAAGCTTCCCTGAGTCTGCCGCTGGACGGTAATTAGGGTAAATGAAATCAAGAGAGCCATGGAAATACTTTATGCCAACCTAATCGAGCAAACAAATAGACTTCTAAATCTACACACACTAACTACTAAAACCCTTCATGCGCCACACAAAGAGGAGGCTGTGCTGTGCAAACTCTTCCCTCCTGTGCAGTTTTCCAGCTGAGATTTATGCATGCTGCTCACAGGTCAGATTTGAATACTATCTAAAGAGAGGAAGGCGGCTTTGGCACATGAGACCTTTGAAGCTTTTGATGGGCAAAAAGTCATTTTCATAGTTGTTAGAGCCGGCCAATGAGCTCGAATAACGATATACATTAGCCGCTTAGTCAGCGGAATAGAGCAGGGCTCCGGAGCACAGAAAAGGCCTTAGTCCACGGATATGCATGTATGTATAATTTACCCAGCTGCATTATCTCCCAATAAGTATGTGGAGCCAATGCATATCACAGAATTCTAGGGAATGAGTAATTTGCAAATATATCTGCTTCCATTCTGCTCTGACACTCCATGAATAAGACTGTTTTAAGCCGAACTAATGAGTCATTCCACTCATATCCGGATATAGCGCTTAATTGGCACTCCGTATTCCACAGGAAAAGTATTCATGATTTCATATGCATTCATAAGCAGACTATTAGTTTAGATTAACATATACGAACAGCCTGAAGGAGAGAAATACAACAAATGAGATCACAGAGAGTTTCTCTTTTACAAAAATCTGATTAAATGGAGGGCAAAAACAGACTTTGGAGGAGCTTCTGCATAGATTTGTTTTTTTATTTTCGCCTGAGAAATCTCGCAAGGTTCAGAAAAGATCTCAATATAAGAAAGCAATCCAATGAAGATCAATCCAATGAAACCAATAACCAATAAACATAGTAGCTCATGAAGTTTCCAGAGGCATAAGTGAGAAACCTCTGCACTCTTGGCTTATATTTTCTGCCTTTTGGGTCATTTTTTGGGGTTATTTTTCCATTGTTTGGGTAGTTTTTGTGTTAGGGTCAGACGTAATAACCCAGGGGTTGAGTTATTTATTGCAGTCTTTTTGCTCCAGATTGGGTTGTTTTTAACCCAGTGTTTTTTAGAGTGTGAGCAAAAACTTTATCCTGAAAGAAAAGGCTCTTTAAAAAAAAAAAAAAAGATAAAATCTCTGCTATCCACAGAATATCAAACAACAAACCATACTACTCTGTTGAGTCTACTTAAACATTGGAAGAAAAAAACTTATGTTAGCAGGTAAGCTTTAACAAGCCCACTTAATATTCCCACATATTCTCAGAGCCGAGAACAAGTAAATGAGATGATAGTAAAGTAAACTGAGGATTTCACTGATGAAATGAAAAATAAGTTACTTTAATAGTCAAGTAATGAAGAAATGTTAGAAATGAAACAGTGAAAAGCTGCAATAAACAGCAGTCCGTGCCTTCATAAGCCTTGTTTAGAAAGATTTATAGTGTACAGGATAACGTAATGATGCAATTGCTCCACAATGTACAAAAAATAGCTGATTCTGTGTTTTGAACCTTTTTTTTTTTTTTTTTTTTTACAGTTTATTTACATACTGTTTTATTAAATATGTATTATTATTATTATTATTACTATTAATTTTATTTATGAATTTTTGTCTGTAGAAAAATGTACTATTATTATTATTATTATTATTATTATTATTAACCATAATATTTATATTTCATTACATTTAATTTTTATTATTAAATAAAACAAGTGAATAAAAATTGTATATGTATTTATATACATTTTTTTTTTTTTTTTTAAAGGAGAAAATTCACAGAAAATCGACACATTTTACTAAGCCAACTTAATAAAACCAGAATTAATAATAATAATAATAATAACAATTTCATTAATACATTTTAGACTGTAGAAAAAATTATTATTATTATTATTATCTTGTAATCTGTCAAGTATGCTGTAGTTGACAGTATTTTCAGACGTGCAATTTATGTTCTTTTTGTCTTTATTTATTTATTTTTTGTACAGAGAAGAGCATGAATATACATGAAACCAAAATATGGTGTTCTGGCACTGTGGGAAACAATTTAGAGATTTAACTTGCCTTACAAATTGATGCTACATTCAAAAGCACATCATTTTCTGACAGCTTTGTATTCTTGAATAGTAATAAGTTGTTTATCATTCATGCATTTTGTTGCAATCCATTCCAGATCTAAATGAAAAATGCAGGAGCAAGTAGATAATGACATTTAATCTATATTTCATTAAATATCAGCTTCAGATTATTTCATAATAAGACATTATTCTCGAATGCTTCTCATAGACGTCATCTAGCAGCAGTAAATCCCGTCTCGGGTGATTATTAGCGTGTCTTTTCTGTCCTAACGCCCCGCTTTGCCGATTTCTCTTTTCCCATTACAAGAGCCCCTCCTGATTCTAATTGTGACACTGTCGTATTTGGACGTCTGTGTTTGCATGGCGAGCCTGATAAGGGCCAAGGGTAAATAAATGAAAAAGAAGTGACAACAGCAATCTATCTGCCCTTTCTCCTTCAGCTTTCATTCGACGATAACTCTTCCCGCTCTGTGCATATTTCCTCGCCTGTCTTCAGCTGCAGTGAGCTGGAAAAGCAAGGTGCCAGGGCCCTTGATAAGCATCCCGCTACAAACATGAACGGGCTGATCAGCGAAAACACTTCACCCCGCTTTGGCTCCATCTGATGGGGGTTCTGTGTGGCTCCTGAGGGCCCAATGGGGGCTGTGACAGGTGGCGCTCGCTCCTCTCCTGTCTTGCAGCATTAACTTCATGTCTGAAGGAAAGCCTGGAAGTGAGACAAATTTCAGATCATTAGTATAGCAAACTATGCACTATGATACTTGATGTTGGGATTTCAACTCCTATAGACCTTATGCGCCAAAGAAACAAGCGCGCAGCCATCTTTAGAATTTTGTGTTTGAACTTCTGTTTTTGCGGTAGCTCTGTTTATTTCTATGGCATCGCTGTCAAAGAGTAATTAGCTGGTGAAGTGGATTTCTTATAGAGTTAACGAAAGTTATCATGAGCATTATTTGTAATGTTTAAAGCGGATGTCATAACAAACGTCAGTAGACAGGGAAGATTTTAAAATGAGCGGTTCATTCATAAATCTGTAAGACCTTACCTTCTGACTGTGGAAATAATAACCAGAAGACAGAATACAATGAACACAATATAACATTATGTGAAAACAGTGGCATTTGGCAGAGCAGGGTTATTATAGTTAACAAAAACTACAACCATATGTATGTATATACATATTTATATACACGATAGTTTAAGAAAATTATTTCAATAAAAATGAGAAATATTTCCTTGGCAACTAGCTAATATATAAATAAAATATATATAATAACTTAAACTTTTTTGTTTGCTAGTTACCAAGGAAATATTTCTCATTTTAGTTTAACTTGATGTACTAAAATAACTAAAATTAAAATTGAAATAAAAATTAATAAAAACTGTATTTAAAAAAACAAACAAACAAACAAAAAAAAAAAACAGTAAATAGCAAAAACACAACAAAATTGCTAAAACTTTAACTAAAATGAAAACAGAAATTACAAAAATAAAAACTAACTCTTATAAAAACTTATTTCAGCTAGTTGGCAAAGCAGCATTTCTAATTTTCATTTAGTTTAAGTTGATGTATTAAAAAGGCACAATATGTAATATTTTTGGGTTAAAATATCCACTAGAACAGTGTTATATATTTTGTTGACTTGTCCCAGATGTTTCCAAGATTGTTTAAATCCAGAGAAATAAGCAATTTTAACCAGGAAACGGACCGTGTTCGTGCGTCGCCTATCAATGACATCATACCCGCGTTACCCTCATTTTCCGGTTTTATTTTGTAGAAACCATGGAAACACCAAAGACGCTTTAATATATTATATGTTTTATTAGACAAGGTAACAGCTGTTTGGGTACATTTATAGGCAGAAAACAAATAATTGTTTAACACGTTTAGTCTTATTGTTTAATTCTCATTTTGATTATATTAATATGATATTCTAATATCGATCTAGCTTACTGCAGTGTACAACAAGTGTCTCATAGCAGCCACCGAGCGAAAGCACAGAGTAACGTTATAACATCATTTTCAACACACTCAAATGTATCTAATATGATAAACAGCGATGTGTTACCCCACATACGCTTGACCAGAAGAAGCAGAAGCGGCGACTGTGGCATAATAAAAGTCCCGCTGCTCTCGAGCCGTGTGTCGCGCTCGTCTCTCATTAGCAATCGCTCCAGCGGCCTCGTTCAGCTCACACAGCACTCGGCCCTGCTCTGCTTCATACTACAGTAACGTTAATAATCTCATCCATGAACATGATTTCTGCCCGAGTCCCGTCCCGATTCTTTTCCACCGACTGTGAGGTGAAGACAACACCTCCCAAGCTACGCCTTCGTTTTGAATAGGCGACCTCTAGCGGCGAAAATTTAAATATTGTGCCTTTAAAAAAGCTAAAATTGAAATAATAATAAAAAAAACAGCTAACTAATAAAAATGACAAAACATCAGAATTACTTTAACTAATATTAAAATAAAAACCAAGTTCAAAAATAAAAACTAATTCAAAGTATTTTAAAAAAAAACTATAATAGTATGTCAATGATACTAAAATACCACTACTAGGGAGAAATACACAGTTAATGATAAACATTCAGCACATTCAACACAAATAAAATGCACCAAAGTTCTCACATTACTTGAGAATAAAACCCATTCAGCAAATTTGTGCAGTGACAGGTGTGTAAAACACAGTAAATGATCCTCTCTGTGTTTAATCACACACATGGGAATGAACCCATTCTGTTACCAGAGATTTACGAGAGAACGGAAACAGGAGCTCAGAGCCGCAGTAAATAGCGAACACAACAGGAGCGCGTCTTACGACCCTGATCTCCGGTCGGACCCTGATCTCCGCAGGACATGTCCGAGTCAGCAAACTCCTCGTGCTGTTTGCCATTTTAATATGCTTTAATAAACCCACTGATGGTTGAAAATTGAGCCTGGTTGATGTTCTTTAGATCAGTTGTTCTCAACTGGTGGCTTGCAAACTGGTTGGGCCACAGAAAATACAATGCGTCCGAATATGCCTACTTCCATAGTAGGGATACACCGATACCATTTTTTCTAGTACTCGCTGATACCGATGCCTATACATTTATTAATTTCTCTCTCTCTCTCTCTCTTTTTTTTTTTTTTTTTTTTTTTTGGTGATCTTGCAGTTTTCCAAGCACAACACAGTGAGACTAATAAATGGAGGACAGCTTCTTACAAATTTTCATTAGACAGCTCTAATGAAAAAAGTAATAATTTTTATGTGTTTGTCACAAACTTGAACAAAAATTTCACAGTGTCCAATAACCTTCAAAGGGCATAATTACCAATATATATAATTGTTGTTATATAAAAAGAAATTTACAAACACATTACAAACAATACAACAAATACTATAGAGATACAACTTAAATAAACTTGTTTTTCAGATACAGTAGGTTTATTTACCATGTATACATTTATTTAACATCTTTTGTTGTTTTATTAACATTAATGACAAATATAGGCTACGGTCCCTTTAAGACCGAATCCATGGATACTGAATCCTGTTTTCACCCAAATGTTTACGTCGACTTAAGCCATAACCGACTGTATTTACGTGAGATACTCCACACGATGGACATTTTGACAACTATGTGTGCATTTGACCATTCAGGCGCGAGGAGAACTGATCGCGCGCTGTCTGAGAGAACTGGGATCGCGCGCAAGAAAGAGAGAGAGCGCTTCTGGTCTGTGTCATTCAGCGCGATCCCGCCTATCCCGCCTTCACTAATCGATAACGAATTGTGATTGAAAGCATGCAGTTCGCAATGTTGGGTTGTCATCATTAATTTTGAAGTATTTCCGCACCTCTGAGGCTGACATTGTTTCTGCTGCTGCCGCCAGTGTCTCTGTGCACGGAAAATTCTGTCAGTTACGTCACGTGAGGTATCGGTCTTTGGTATCGGGGGTGTTTTTACGAGTACGAGTACAAGTACATGAGCTTGGTATCGGTATCGGTGCATCCCTATTCCATAGTATAATAGGTGAAAAACAGTATGTGAACCAAGTAGTATGTCCGAATTCTTGGGGTGCGTCCGAAAGCTTAGGCAGCTGACTTGTTGCCTCACTGCCTTATCTGGCGATGACTTTGCAGGCAACATTTGCACACAAGGTACCTCACGAAACTTTTGACAGGATTCTGAGGGAGCGTAAGGGTTTAATGACATAGAGCGAGCATTGGTGATAACTAAGCGAATATTTCATTGCTAATTTCTCACTAGAAATGACATCAAAAGTGTACATTCACACACAAACTGACCATCTGCAACTTTCAGACGCAGAAAGCACAGGATTGTGGGATATCAAAGACAGCGAAGGATACATCTATGCTGCCTTCAAAAATCGATCAGATGAAAGTATCTCAGGAGACAGGAAGTGAAGCTAACATTGGATTCAGATGTGCCTTGATGCCTTCCTACCTTGGAATGCATCCTGCAAAGACAGCATTTTTTAGCTTTTGGACGCAGCCATAGTATTCGTAAAACAGGCGAAAAGTACCCGGATGACGTACTACTTCCGTCAAGATTCTGAAGTGTGCATATGATGGACATTTTACTATCCCATGAGGCCACGGGAGAGGATTTGTGAATGACAGTGAAGCGACGCAACTGACGCCGTAGGTCACATGATAATGACAACATGGCGAATGCAGTATGTATGAATTTCATTAATACTACACATATAGAACATACTTTTTTTAATGGTCAAATTAGTTTCAAACTAAATGTAGTACTATATAGTATGGAAGCTCGTTTTCGCCACTAAATAAAAAATAAAAACAGTAACTGCGACTTTTTATCTCAGAATTCTGACTTTTTATCTCCCAATTGTGAGTTTATATCTCACAATTCTGACAATTCTGAGTTATAAAGTCACAATTCTGAGATATAAACTCGCAATTGCGTGATATAATGTCACTCGCAATTGCGAGAAAAAAGTCAGAATTGCAAGAAAAAATCAGAATTGTGACTTTATATCATGCAATTGCGAGTTTATATATCAGAATTCTGACTTTATAACTCGCAATTGTGAGAAAAAAGTCAGAATTGAGAGAAAAAACGTCAGAATTGTGACTTTATATCACGCAATTGCGAGTTTCTATCTCACAATTCTGACTTTATAACTCGCAATTGTGAGGGAAAAAAAGTCAGAATTCTGAGATAAAAAGTCGCAATTACTGTTTTTATTTTTTTTATTCAGTGGCGGAAACGGGCTTCCATAATATAGTATGCAATTACATATGCAGCAATTTTTTATTTACAGGTTAAAATGTATTAATAAAATAAAACTTATTTATTCTATTTACCACTATTTATTTATTTGCTATTATTTATATTATTATTATTAAATGAGAAATCAAAATTATAAAATGGAAATAATATTTTTTTTTAATAAATTAAATATAAAGACAAAATATGAAATATAAATATTATGGTTAATATAATAATAATACTAATAATAATACTTATTATTATTAATTTCATTCATGCTATTTGCTGCTTATTACAGATTTTTGTTACAGAATTATTATTATTATTATATTAATATAATATGTATATTTCTTTAATTGTAATTTTATTTATAGTATTAATTATTATTACTAAATGAGAATAGCTCATAGTAGAATACAGCAAATGGTAAATAGTAAAAAAAAAAAAAAAATTCCTGCTTTTCTTCTGTTTGCAAATATAAATGTTACGCCCCATAGGGGGAAGGATGCGACATGAAAGACTCTGAAAATACAATTATACAAACCCCAAAACTCCCTAACCAAAAACAAAGATCAAACCGTTTACAATAAACAAAAATGGTGTCAAGTACTATTTACAATATATTTACAACCAGGCAAACAAAACTGAAACGGCAATCCAAAATCAATGTCAGAAAATATTCAATTCAAACAAACAAGCAATACTCACAGTCTCTAATACTCTTAACACATTCAAACTCTCCTAACACACACACAAACTCTGTACTATACACTCAAAAACACTGTGGGTACTGCACAACTAATAAGGAATTATTGAAGAACTAATAGGTAATTCTTCATTAACACTTAAGTCACTACTATTAACTACTAAGGAAGATGTGTTAACTAACCAGTATGTAATAGAATTTTATTATTTTGTTAAGTAACAGTTAGCTAATCAATAACTAATGAATTCTGTCATACCTCCTGAAGAACTACTATTAATTAAGGTTCAAGAAAAATAACTATGAAGTAACTACTAATGAACAGTCAAACACAATTACATTGAGTTGTGACCTTTTCTTATTTACTAGTGTTTTCAGTAGTAGTATTATGAAAATACAATATTAATAAATACAATACATTTTATAGCCTAGAGGTTTTTGCCTGTGTGGTAAATAATTGTTTTGTGAGTGTGTTCTGTAAGAAATTAACTTTGGAAAGGAACCCAACCCCCACTCTAAATGCCTTGCCATAGCCAACTTACCTCAGATTAGTTTTTATATTTCATATACAGTACTATAAGTGTGTCTGTTTTCCTCAGCATATCACATTACCATCGAGTAAATTCCAGCAAGGCAATGACTGAGGGAAAGTGAAAATACAGGGAACCCATTAGTAATTAATAAAGAATTATGAAATAATTCTGCAGGCACTAGCCTACTTAGAACCTGAAACAGTATTCTAAAGTGAAAATACAGGGAACCCATTAGTAATTCATTAAGAATTATTAGATAATTCTGCAGTAATTACTTAGAATGGATCAGGCGTTTCCATCATGCAAAAAGACCGATGCGACACTCGTCAGTTAGGTGACTGACATCGCATACCTGTATGTTGCTTTGCATAAAATAAAATGATTTACAGCACAGCAATGATTTTACCTGTATACTGTCATACTTCATAGTTATTTTTCTTGAACATTAATTAGTAGATAATTAATAGTAGTTCTTCAGAAGGTATGACAGAATTCATTAGTTATTGATTAGCTAACTGTTACTTAACAAAATCATAAAATTTTATTACATACTGATTAGTTAACACATCTTCCTTAGTAGTTAACAGTAGTGACTTAATGAAGAATTACCTATTAGTTTTTCAGTAATTCCTTATTAGTTATGCAGTAAGAAACGGTATTCTAAAGTGTTACCAAATTGTGTACACACACACACACACACACAGTATCTCACAGAAGTGAGTACACCCCTCACATTTTTGTAAATATTTTATTATATCTTTTCATGTGACAACACTGAAGAAATGACACTTTGCTACAATGTAAAGTAGTGAGTGTACAGCTTGTATAACAGTGTAAATTTGCTGTCCCCTCAAAATAACTCAACACACAGCCATTGTTATTTTTGGCCGCTGGCCACAAATGTGAGTACACCCCTAAGTGAAAATGTCCAAATTGGGCCCCAAGTGTCAATATTTTGTGTGGCCACCATTATTTTCCAGCACTGCCTTAACCCTCTTGGGCATGGAGTTCACCAGAGCTTCACAGGTTGCCACTGGAGTCCTCTTCCACTCCTCTATGACAACATCACGGAGCTGGTGGATGTTAGAGACCTTGCGCTCCTCCACCTTCCGTTTGAGGATGCCCCACAGATGCTCAATAGGGTTTAGTCCATCACCTTTACCCTCAGCTTCTTTAGCAAGGCAGTGGTCGTCTTGGAGGTGTGTTTGGGGTTATTATCATGTTGGAATACTGCCTGCGGCCCAGTCTCCGAAGGGAGGGGATCATGCTCTGCTTCAGTATGTCACAGTACATGTTGGCATTCATGGTTCCCTCAATGAACTGTAGCTCCCCAGTGCCGGCAGCACTCATGCAGCCCCAGACCATGACACTCCCACCACCATGCTTGACTGTAGGCAAGACACACTTGTCTTTGTACTCCTCACCTGGTTGCCGCCACACACGCTTGACACCATCTGAACCAAATAAGTTTATCTTGGTCTCATCAGACCACAGGACATGGTTCCAGTAATCCATGTCCTTAGTCTGCTTGTCTTCAAGCAAACTGTTTGCGGGCTTTCTTGTGCATCATCTTTAGAAGAGGCTTCCTTCTGGGACGACAGCCATGCAGACCAATTTGATGCAGTGTGCGGCGTATGGTCTGAGCACTGACAGGCTGACCCCCCACCCCTTCAACCTCTGCAGCAATGCTGGCAGCACTCATACGTCTATTTCCCAAACACAACCTCTGGATATGACGCTGAGCACGTGCACTCAACTTCTTTGGTCGACCATGGCGAGGCCTGTTCTGAGTGGAGCCTGTCCTGTTAAACCGCTGTATGGTCTTGGCCACCGTGCTGCAGCTCAGTTTCAGGGTCTTGGCAATCTTCTTATAGCCTACGCCATCTTTATGTAGAGCAACAATTCTTTTTTTCAGATCCTCAGAGAGTTCTTTGCCATGAGGTGCCATGTTGAACTTCCAGTGACCAGTATGAGAGAGTGAGAGCGATAACACCAAATTTAACACACCTGCTCCCCATTCACACCTGAGACCTTGTAACACTAACAAGTCACATGACACCGGGGAGAGAAAATGGCTAATTGGGCCCAATTTGGACATTTTCACTTAGGGGTGTACTCACTTTTGTGGCCAGCGGTTTAGACATTAATGGCTGTGTGTTGAGTTATTTTGAGGGGACAGCAAATTTACACTGTTATACAAGCTGTACACTCACTACTTTACATTGTAGCAAAGTGTCATTTCTTCAGTGTTGTCACATGAAAAGATATAATAAAAAATGTACATTACATATATAGCTGCAGTATGTTTGTATTGTGTTGGGTCGCCACTTTTTATCTATATATTGTTTTATCTAGTGCAGTTTGCAGTAGAAGTGAATGCTGTAAATGTGCGCTCAAATACTGTACCTCTGTTTGTCCTCTCTGATACATCCTGTTATAATTTTTCGCTCTGTGGATATGCCGTGCCAGACGACAGTCCCCAGTGTTTTTTGTAATGTCAGGGAAATTTGTAGCCATGGCAAGGCGAGTTGTTTAATAAATCAAAAGTTTGTGGCAAGCCCTGCTGCCTCTGCCGTGCAGCTCAGCACATAAACAACATGTCGCAGCATCTGAATTTTGTCACTTACAGATGAGTCAACAGCTCAGTGTTGGACGAAGGCCTGTCCTAGACGATTCTTACAGAGACATTTTGCCTACAACCTATTCCCAACTTTTCTCTGCATGCTGCTTTTTCTGTAGGGATGAGAAATGCAATGAATTTGGGTTTAGATTCCAGTTTCACTGAATGATTAACGATACTCTTAATAAAATTTGGGGTCGGCTAGAAAAGAAATTAATACTTTTATTCAGCAAGGATGCATTAAATTGATCAAAAGTGACAGTAAAGATTTTTATAATGTTACAAAAGCTTTGATAATAATCAAAAATATTTCTTGAGCAGCAAATCAGCATATTAGAATGATTTCTGAAGGATCATGTGACACTGAAGACTGGAGTAATGATGCTGAAAATTCAGCTTTGATCACAGGAATAAATTACATTTTATAATATATTCAAATAGAAAACAGTTATTTGAAATTGCAATAATATTTCATAATATTACTGTTTTTACTGTATTTTTGATTAAATAAATGCAGCCTTGGCAAGCAAAAAAAGACTTTTTGAACAGTATACTCACACAAAACACAGTAACAGTGTTTGTTTCAAGTTGAACATGACGAAAATAATTATTTAAGGTTCAGCAAATAAAAACAACTTTGATTCAGTGAGTGAGTGAGTGAGTCATTTGACCAAATCAAATCATTACATGGTTTATGAGTCCTTTTGACCTGAACTACATGTCATTCCAGGACAAATCTTGATTCACAATCCCTACTTTCGGTAATCCAAACAATCCCAGTGCTCACTATGGATCCAAACACACTTGCTCTGTTCTCCCGCCCCTGAATGCCTGATTAATCAATGTCCCTTGTTTCATCAACACAATAAAACAAAATTAATTCCCTTGTCATTAATGTAATAAAAGCAGGCAAGAACAAGCGTATGGATAATCAGCGACTGAATCTAGCAGTGGTCTTCAGGGGAAAATTAATTCCTGTTTATATTTGTCATACAGTAATAGTGGCCTCGAAACTAACCACAACATATTGAGAGTGGCGGCCTCGGGGTGGGCTTAATTTCAGCAATGCGCACAAACACGCAGATGTGGAGATAACACAAGAGTTCACGTGAAAAGAGGAAACAATGAGGAATCAATATCCCGCTGGGGGTATCGAATGTTTGCAGATGACCCACGAGCACAAGAGGATGCATTCATCATGCGTGCAATGCAAGACGTCACATATGTGAGGCTCACTGCAGTGCTACTGGGTATTTATTTTTATATTAGAAATAGAAAAAAAAAAGGAAATCAAAACTCTGCTTTTCTTTTGTCGCAATCGTCATGGCAACAGCATGGTACACACAAAATCAATTTCGATTTGTGGAAATGTAGCCAGCTGAACAAGTGCCTTTGACATTGAGCAGAAAAAAGCTGATGACAGAGTGTATTGTACGAGCACTTGCTTTCACAAAGACTGATCCAGACAGCAGTAGCTCCCGCCATACTTACAAACCACTATAGCTCTCAAGGTCTCTGCATTTTCCATGGGATGTCAAGTGGAAGAAACAAAATAAGAACAAAAAGAAAACACTTTGTATTGTTAGGCTTTCTAAATAATACAGTGTTGCATACAGTCCTCATGAGTGAGACTCAGAACAGAGCTAGAGCAGGCTGGGGGAGAATGGAAGACTGCTGGTTTTGCTTTTGTCGTTAATGATTTTCATGCCATGATACTTTTCTTTATGGGTGTGTGGAACGAACATACTACTACTTTAATGGGTTAGTTCACCCAAAAAGGAAAATTATCCCATAATTTACTCACCATCAAGCCATCCTAGGTGTATATGACTATCTTCTTTCAGCCAAACACAATCAGAGTTATATTAAAAATATCCTGGCTTGTCTAAGCTTTATAATGGGAGTGATTGGAGGATGAGTTTTTGAAGTCCAAAAAAGTGCATCAATTGATCATAAAAGATAATCCACACGGCTACGGGGGGTTAATAAAGGCCTTCTGAAGTGAATCGATGTGTTTGTGTAAGACAAATATCCTTATTTAAAACTTTATAAAGTAAAATAACAAGCTTCCGGCATGACAGCCATACGCAATCGACATATGCTCAAAAAGCGTTAATTTCCGTGACGTAGTACACAATGACATGACGTACTACACATTATGACGTACTACGCTATGTCCTACGTTATAAAGTTTTAAATAAGGATATTTGTCTTACACAAACACATCGATTCACTCCAGAAGGCCTTTTCTAACCCCACGGAGCCGCGTGGAGTATGTTTTATGATCGATGGATGCACTTTTTTGGACATCAAAAACTCATCCTCCAATCACTCCCATTATAAAGCTTAGACGAGCCAGGATATTTTTAATATAACTCTGATTGTGTTTGGCCCAAAGAAGATAGTCATATACACCTAAGATGGCTTGAGGGTGAGTAAATTATGGGGTAATTTTCATTTTTAGGTGAACTATCCCTTTAAAAGGGACCTATTATGCAAAATTCACTTTTACATGGTGTTTGAACATAAATGTGTGTCGGCAGAGAGTACACAACCACCCGATAATGGTAAAAATCAACCCACTCCTTTTTTTAATCCCCATAAATCATAAGCAGTGTCTCAGAATAAGCCTTTTGCAGTTTCTATGCAATGTGACATCATATTGCACAGGCCCCGCCCACAACTGCTGACAGACTCTGCCCTATTAGCATAGACCCCGCCCTGAGTGAGCTGTACACAGTCCGCCATGTTTATCTCCTTCCCAGCGCATTTAACAGCAGCATTCAAGTAAGAAATGTATTCTTATTAAAGCTACTAAAGTTATTCAATCAAAAGCAGTGATTTTCAGTTTTTTTGTTTGATTCATATTAACAGCAGATACAGCAGTAGGTACTGTATATTACGCTGCTTTCACTTTAATACTCAGATCTAATATACACACGTGATTTGCCGTTTACTTTCACAGACATAACCGACTGTGTTTATATGAACTTTGTGTGTTTTTGACATAATCTTGTGTGTATTTGACAGTTTAAGCGCAACGAGACGTGAAAGAGAACTTAGTTTAATACTCACAGGACGCGCCGTCTGACATCCAGCTTACTATGCACATGCTTCGGATGTGTACGCTCAGAAAACCATATATCAGAAGTTTAGACTAATATGGCTTTAAAACGCAGGCAGATAAAAAACTTTCATGATGATTAAGAACTGCAACGTCACGTGAGCGTGATCGCAATAGAGATGATAATTAAAAACCAAACAGATGTTTTAGTTTTTTGCAGAGTATCCGAGGCACGAACTGTACAGGCTCCGCCCTCCTGTGGAAAGGGAGCGGGGAGCAGCAGCTCATTTGCATTTAAAGGGACACACACAAAAACGGCGTGTTTTTGCTCACACCCAAATAGAGGCAAATTTGACAAGCTATAATAAATGATCTGTGGGGTATTTTGAGCTGAAACTTCACAGACACATTCTGGGGACACCAGAGACTTATATTACATCTTGCATAATAGGTCCCCTTTAACTATTTTATATCTGCAGTATGTACAGTGTGAACAGTGTGCAAATGCTCTGAATGCATGTTTAAGATGCAATATCAACCTTCTGCTCACTGATAATACCTAGACAACTTTGACACATAAGCAAGTACTCCATGCTGAACACAGCTCATGTCTGCCACATTTAACCTGGAAGGACAGTCTGTGTGGCCTGTCTAAGGTGCTTTGAATTCTCTCTCACCCACCTTGATGCCAGATGCGTAGTGAAGCTCTGTCAGTCTGCATCTCCGGCCCGACACAATGACACTGTGAGTGAGTGCGCGAGGCCAACTGTCAGCAGGCGACACAAATATCAGCGTGACCAGAGAAACCAGCGTGTCCTCTACAACCTCTGAGTCTACATGCCACGACGGCACCATGTGGGACAGACCCCAAGGAACGTGGAGGATGCATATGGCAACAGGCTTGGACAAATCGCCTGGAGGAGTTTGAATCTTATCCGAGTTGGTGCCATGACCCTGTGCAGCTGGGACCAGTCTAGTCACACACACACACACACACTCACGCGCACTTCTTGTACGACTCCTTCCTGCTTGAGTTCGGTGCTGACTGTGCTTCATGCCTCCATGGTGGCCGGCTGTTCTGGTAGGGGTGGAGGAGTTTTTTAAGAAATTATCTGATATTTTTTAGGGACTCTTTTAAAAAAATATATATATATACACTACCGGTCAAAAGTTTGGAAACATTACTATTTTTAATGTTTTTGAACGAAGTCTCTTATGCTCATTAAGGCTGCATTTATTTCATAATAAATACAGAAAAAAACAATAATATTGTGAAATTTAAAATTACGGTTTTCTATTTTAATATACTGTAAAATATAATTTATTTCTGTGATGCAAAGCTGAATTTTCAGCATCATTACTCCAGTCTTCAGTGTCACATGATCCTTCAGAAATCATTATAATATGCTGATTTGATACTCATTTATTATCAATGTTGAAAACAGTTGTGTTGCTTAATATTTTTTTGGAACCTGTGATACTTTTTTCAGGATTCATTGATGAATAAAAGGTTAAAAAGAACAGCATTTATTCAAAATAAAAATCTTTTCTAACAATATAAATCTTTACTATCACTTTTTATCAATTTAACACATCCGTGGTGAATAAAAGTATTAATTTCTTAAAAAAAAAAGAAAGAAAAAAAATTACTGACCCCAAACTTTTGAACGGTTTTTGTTACAAAAGATTTCTATTTTAAATAAATGCTGATATTTTTTTAACTTTTTATTCATCAAAGAATCCTGAAAAAGTATCACAGGTTACAAAATAAAATTAAGCAGCACAACTGTTTCCAACATTGATAATAAATCAGCATATTACAATGATTTCTGAAGGATCATGTGACACTGAAGACTGGAGTAATGATTCTGACAATTAAGCTTTGCATCACAGAAATAAATTATATTTTACAGTATATTAAAATAGAAAACCGTAATTTTAAATTGTAATAATATTTCACAATATTATTGTTTTTTCTGTATTTATTATGAAATAAATGCAGCCTTAATGAGCATAAGAGACTTCGTTCAAAAACATTAAAAATAGTAATGTTTCCAAACTTTTGACCGGTAGTGTATATATATTATTGCAAAAATCGCATTTAAAAACATGAATATGAAAAATAAAATATACAGCAAAGCACTTAATACATTTTTTTTTTAAATTGAACAAAATGAATTTTAAATAAACAAAAAGCAAGATCCTCATTAAAAAAAGCAATTTTGTGTATGCAATGCAATTTAAATGTATTTTAAGTTTTTATTTACAAGCCGCATGTATCCGTGTATGCTGAAAAAATCATAAAAATAAAATGTTATTTATAAAATAAAAATATTAAAAAGTAAAATTGATGCAATAACTTTTGCATTACATATAAAACCTCCGTCCTTAAAAAAATATCCTCATGTTGTTCCAACCACACCTTTTCTTTTCTTCCCTGAAACATGAAAAAAGAAATTTTGAAAAATGCTCCTTCTGCTTGTTTCTGTATAATGAAAGCATATTGTGACCAGATAACAAACAACAACATATCTTAAAGATGTCTAAAAGAAGCTATTCCTGAAGCCATATGTCAGGCGTTGTGTAGGCTGTAGTAAGCGCACGAACAAAGGATAACAAAATGAGTGTTTAATAGTACATTCCACTAGGAACACATAGGAGAATCACAGGGAAGAAACTCAGGAAATAACCACACTTAACATAAACATTACCAGACAATGAAACAGAGGAAACTTAGGGCTTAAATACAAGAGTAATCAACTGAACAGAAACAGGTGCGTAGAACTAATTAACAACCAAGGAAAATAACTAGGGAACACAGGCAAACCAGAACAGGGAAAATGGAACCAAAACACAATGAAACTAAACTATACATGTTACACCATATGAAAACAAAAGCATTTTGTGTTTCACAAAGAAAAGACAATCAACATTTGGAACAGTGTGAAGGTGATGACACATTTTAATTTTGGGATGAAAAAGAAAAACATAAAATTACTTGAAAAGCTAAATTGTATAGGATAGTTGATGTCTATGTTCCACAGAAGAATGAAAGTCTTACAGGTTTGGAATGACATGATGGCAGAATTTACATTTATGGGTGAACTAACCCTTTAAGACTTTGTAGAAAATGTATCTGGAATATGTATATTTTGTCTTGCTCTTTTGGAAGACGTTGTTCACTTGATATTCCTTTTGACATTTTCAACTTCAATTTAGAGACAATAAACAAGAAATAAAAATAGAAAAAAGACTGCACTTCAAGATAATGTTTCTTTTTAATGAAGAACTAACCGTAGCAGAGAGTTTTTCTCTTATAAACCGTCTTCATCAGCTCACACGTATTCTGAAAATGCGGTTGTCTAAATTCCCAGTAGGTGGTCCAGATCTATTTGTTTTTGTTGGAACAGTGAAAGCGATTGTCCTCTCATAAATTCCTTCCACTGTGGGTGACTGAACCGCTCGGCTATTTTCTGAGTAGCTTTGAGCAGTTGTCGACCCAACACCCAAAAACCTATTTCTTACATGTCACTGTGATTCGTGAAAAGCTCGGCCATTCTATTACGACGCCCCATGAAGACTACAATGTGTAAATCAAATGATTCATTGGAAACAAGAATCTGTCTAGTGGAAGCTTGAGCTGCGTCATTGCATTATTTGTGAGATCAGACAGAGCAGACAATAGCATGGTGTTGCGTTCTGACCTGAGGGTCGTGTCAAATGAGAGAGTCCTTTTGTTTAGTTTGTTACATAAACATGTTGGTTAAAAAGTCATGAAACATGAAATAGTCCTAGTGACGTAAATGAAATTAAGTAAAGGTTAAGTCAATGTATCAATTTTACGGTGTCCAGAATTATGAAAATGGACAATACATGTGCCAACTAATATATATATATATATATATATATGTATATATACACACACACATATATATATAATATATATATATATATTATATATATATACACATATATATAATATATATATATATATATACATATATATATATATATATATATATATATATACACACACATATATACATACATATATACATACATATATATATATATATGTATATATACACACACACATATACATACATACACTAGTGCTGTCAATCAATTACTGATACTGAGAAAAATTTATTTTAATTAAACTTTTAATTTAAGTGAACTTTATCTTCAATCTTCACATAAACCCACTGTAATAACCGTCACATTTAGCTGTGCCTTTAATATATCAGGGCTCAATGTTTTTTCTACTGGCCCAGACGGGACTGTTCAGATTTTTACCTGCCCTGCTAAAATGCACAAAAAAGTGATTGTTTTTGTTGTTTCTGACCCATGTAACCTTTTAAACAGTGCTTTTCAGGTTTTCAGAAGATTTTCAGGTAGGTACAACAGGTAAATATACAGAAATGGAATAATCAAACACTGCATAGTCTTCACTGCATAAATTATAAACTGAATATAGATTAATCCTTATTAAAGTTACAAAAGTTATTCAGTCAAGAGCAGTAAGTGATTTTCTCTTTGTCTCTTTTTCTGGGTTTGTCCATTTTCAACCCATCTTGGGTTGTTTTTAACCCAGTGATTGATTAACATTAATGACAGGGTTTATTAGGTTGCTGTCACTTTAAGACCTGACGCACATCCTATTTTCTCACAACTCTTTACGTTCATTTAACACTTTTTTAAACTAATTTAAGAGGTTAAGTTCTTATGAGGATACTGGATTAAAAAACATAGTTTTGTATGTTTTTGTCTGTTCAAGCACAAAATATAACTCAATGTGGCGCTGGCATGCTGTCCTAAAAAGTACAAAAGATGAAATTATCTAAAATTATCTTGTGCAAGGCCCACTCAAGTACTAAAAGTGATGTTAAAAAAAATCAAAAGCATGAAACAATCTTCTGCAAAAAGCTTAAGAATTACTATATGAAATCAAAGATTAAAAATAGCGTTAAAACCCATTGTAATTACATAAGAGTGGCTGGCAGCAGGTGGCTTTGACTATGATGATTATAACTAAGCGGCAGTTAACCATGTTTCCACCTGCAGACAGCAGGAGGTCTGTTTCCATTACAAGGGGTTTAGGAGTACAAATCCCATTGTGTTTGGGATGGCATGGGCGTTTTATGCATGAGTTCCATCCTGTTCAGAGAAATTCACTTTTTTTTTTTTTTCTGTGTGTGCTGCTGATGCTCCAAAACCGGAGAGCTGACAACAGAAAAAGGAGAGGTCTGAACCTGAAAGTGGAGATGTGCTCATAAATGTTGAAATATTCCTTCTCTCTGAGAGGTTTTAGTTGGGCTGTGAAATCAGTTGTTCTCATGTTTTAATGTCAGAGTTGTTCTTTCAAACTCATTTAAATATGGATAAATTCTCAGAGACCCGTTTAATTCATATCCACCCTGCTGAAAACACCAGCATATGTTGCTGGTCATTATTTTGGGCTGCTTACTGTATGTCCCTATTAGGCTTCTTATCTAGCTTAACCAGCAAAATGTCCTGGTCAGCCAGCTAGAACATCAGTAAACCAGCTCACAAACTATTTATGCTGATGTAAACTGGTTTGTTCAGCAGGGCAGGTGTTTTATGGACTTTGATCGACATTTCATTAATAAAACAAAAGTTTTGTTTGTGAAACTAATTCCTCTTTTCTGTTAGCTTGTGTAGACTGAGGGTCTACCACACGGGTCTTTTAAACAACTCCGGTTCTAACATATAAGGCTGAACAACGCTACTGTCAGTTTCTGACATTTTCAGTGCGTGAGATTGTCCTGTTTTGTTGTTGCCGGTGTTCTGGCAATCTGTCACCAGTGTGCAACTGGTGCAACTACTCTTGAAGCTCCGCCCTCTTCTTGAAAGGGGGCCGGGAGCACCAGATCATTTGCATTTAAAGGGACACAAAAAAAAAACGGCACGTTTTCGCTCACCCCCAAAAGCGATTTTAACACGCTATAAAAAATGATCTGTGGGGTATTTTGAGCTGAAACTGAAGGCTCAAAGCAAGACAAAAATACAGATTCAAATTCAGTTCATGGAATGTGATCCCATATAGGAAGCATCACAAATGACATCTCTTTAATCAAATCTCCTAAATAAATAAGATTAAATGGAGTGACTCACATGTGTCTCCTCAAGAGAGTCAGGAGAAATCTCCATGTCTTAAACTGTGCTCAGATTTGCCAAGACATCAAAATCTGCAATCAAAAGTGCAAGATCTCAATATGAACCAGTGTTAATTTTGGCAGCCATTTTTGATTTAGTCTTAATCTTTATCTTCAGACGAAAATGCTTAGTCACATTTTAGTCTTACATATTTTAGTCTAGTTTTAGTCGACGAAAAGTCATCACATTTTTGTCAAGTCTAAGTCATTACTTTTAGTCAAACTACAGTTACCAACATTAATTTTGATAGCTATTTTATATGTAGTCTTTAGACAAAAGTCATTATAATTTTTCTCTTTAGACCAATTCATTTAAGCTTATGAAAAATTTGAATCAAGGTAACAGGCTGTATTGACATTGCACTCTTAGCAGTAGCACTTGTGCAATTGTACATATCCCTTTTCAGTGGTTCTCAAACTTTCTAGAGTGTCGTACCCTCTGAAGGATTTAACATCCTTCTGCGTACCCTCTCTTTTCCACTTACTGCAGTTACACCTTTTCCATTAAGGGACAATATTTGCCTTCTTAAATCGATTTTTCCAGTGCATTTTTTACCTTTATAAATACCTTTGTAAAATAAATAATGCCTTAACATTTTTAAAAAATTCAATAAATACAATGATGATAAAAACGAAGTGATACTTTTAAATATTACATTAAAACCGCCAGTAGGTGGCGGTAAGTCACTGTTTTTATGAGTGAATCATCGAGTCATTCATTCTTTCAGTATCAAAGCAAGCGGCTCTATTTATGAATGGATCATTGAATCATTGACGATTCGTTCAAAGACGGATTTGTTCACGAAACAGCTTGTGTGCTGCTCTGCTGTGGCTTTCGTTGCAAAATAGAGCAAAAATACTGACAATACTGTTTAAAATGTACATCACTTAATATTACCCTTTTGTTTGTTGAACTGTTGTATAAAATCAATATTCGGGATATTATATATTATATTATATTCGGGCAATATTCTTGCTGGTATAATATGATCAACATTAAAAACAGTAACCCACAGAAGGGTATGTTTATGTATCGAAGAGAGTTTTAATCTTAAATCTACATGCAGTCTGTGTCTATATTTGTTCTTCATGCTAGTAGTGCTAAATCCCCACTTTTACAAAGGTAACGTTATATTGTCGAAAACAGCACTAATGTAGCGCGATGCTGGCTTGTGTGGGTGCAGTCAGTTTTGACCGCGAAAGATGAGGTAATTTGATTGAACGTCGTGTATATACGACATTTTACCTGCTAGAAATACATGTTCAGTTTTCATGTTATTTTAAGGTGGAGTAGAATAAAATGAACGGCAAAACTCAGCACTTTTCGCGTACGTCAGTTTGAGAACCACTGCTGGATATCAGCCTGCACTTTGGTCCCAGATTTAGTCAGTAAACGAGCAGCGCAATATAGACCGACTGAATGACACTTTAACTTAAGTAGAAAATCTCAAATGAATATCGCTGAACTCCATCTTACTTGTCTGTGTTTTCAGATCATCCGCGCTTCTTCCTCAGTGAAGACTAAAGAGAGCAGGTGTGCGTGGTTGCCAGATAGCAAAAATTAAGTAAACGTGTTCTTTTAACAGAAAAGCTCTGATTGGGGGTTTAAATTCTGGAAATCTGGCAACCGTAAGCGTGACCGCTCGTAAAAACAGTCTGTAATGTTTTGTCTCCTTTATTCGACAAAAACAAAAAGTGATTTCAAAAGAGTGATTTTGGTAAAGTTTTTAGTCTTTTAGCCACATTTCAGTCTCGTCTTTTTTCGTCAACTATATTGCATGTGTTGTTTTAGTCACGTTATCGTTAAATGACATTGGTGTCGTCTCTCATCGTCTCGTCTTAGTCATGGAAAAAAAGGTCGTCAACGAACATTTTTCGTCATAGTTTTCGTTAACGAAATTAACACTGATATGAACTCAAACATTTCTCATCCAATTCTTTGATCAAATGATCTGAGCAGTTATCCACAATCATTTTGTAGCTCTTTTTGTATGACAACTATAGTGACACGTCTCTTTTTGTTTCTCTAACGTGAAGCATCTGAGACAAAAGTCATATGTAAATATAATATAATATAATATAACCACAACCAAGCACTAAATTACCTTTACTAAGGTAATGTAAAAAGGAACCAGAATGATACTGATCCTGAATGAGGGAATTGTCTGTGGGATGGTGGATGTTTGGATTGATCATCTTTCACTGTTGTTCTGGTTCCGGGTCATCTGCCATCATTGAGTCATGGGACAGCTTGCATTTTCGCCTCTCTCTCCGTCTCTCTCTTACAGGTGTGCACACGCAGGCTGGTGAAGCCGAGAGGATTTATCGATAGTGAGAGTGAAGCTGTCATGTCGCGCTGGTGTTTACCACCAGCCCCATTCTCTGAGCGCAGACCGGGTTTGTTTTGGAAGGGATCTCTATCGCATCCTAATGAGCTGCATCCAGCAGATGGGAGAGACCACACCGTGCTTTCACACACATGGGACCGGAAAAATCAACAGACCACCATCCCTGCGTTACTGCAGGCTGGAAGAACAGCCTCTCAGGGTCACAGTAATGTCAGGAGCGGAGCAGCACTCGAGTGCTCATGACAGACATTCGATGAATAAACTGAAAAACAAAAACATTTTATTTACTAGTATTTTGTGTTGTTTTCCAGTCAATTTATAATTAAATGATAAACTTTCTCAAAACAAGGCAAACTGAAGCAAAACCAAGATTTTGTAAGCATATTGCATAGTTGCATGGAGTCAATTGTTTTAGATAATTATCTAAAACAGATAAAAGATAACGCAATCAAACATACCAAATTGTGTGTACATAATTTTTGGCCAGTCTGTCATACAAAGAAATTATGAACACATGCAAAAATCAACCAACAAAACATTAATAACTCATTATGTTGGCTACTGACATTACGTACCGCTACTGACGGTTTCTGACATTTTCAGTGCGTGAGATTGTCCTGTTTTGTTGTTGGTGGTGTTCTGCCAATCTGTCCTACACGGTATGCCGAAGCATGAGCTCTTGAAGCTCCGCCCTCTTCTGGAAAGGGGGCCTGGAGCACCTGCTCATTTGCATTTAAAGGGACACACACAAAAACGGTGTGTTTTTGCTCACCCCCCAAAAGTAGCACTTTTAACATGCTATAAAAATGATCTGTGGGGTATTTTGAGCTAAACACACTCTGGGGACATCAGAGACTTCTTTTACATCTTGTAAAAAGGGGCATAATAGGTCCCCTTTAAGGAAAGAAAAACAAAAATACAGATTCAAATTCAGTTCATGGAATGTGATCCTATATAGGAAGCATCACAGATGATATCTCTTTAATCAAATCTCCTAAATAAATACAATTAAATGGAAGTGTGTGCTTTTCCCAGCATTTTTTATTTAGTAAAATAAAACCTGTAGCTGTATTTACCCCTTTTTTGCCAAATAATTTTGTCAGATAAATACCTTAAGTTTAGTGTTTTGTTCTTCCCTCATATTTTGATGGCTTAATCGAATTTGTAGGGTCATTAAAAACAAATATCCCATCTGGACATCACTTTCAGCCATTACTGTATATAATAAACATATAAATTCAATAAAATATAATTATGTTTTATATTATACATTATATTATGTATTTCAAGTCTCAATATCTCATCCAGCTTTGCATATAGGGTAAATTTATCCTGTTTCAAGAATATTGTCACTGGAAAATAAGACAAAAATATTGATGCAATGTATGGATAATATATTATACTGCAAAAACTGATTTTCTTACTCAGCAGTTTTGTCTTGTTCTCCTGTACAAATATCTAAAAATTCTTAAATCAAGATTCATTTACTTGAAAAGCAAAATGACTTAAGATATTACGTCTTGTTTTCTGAAGAAAAAAAAATCATCAAAATTAAGTGAGTTTGTGCTTAAAACAAGAAAATAATATCTGTCAACAGGGTATAAGAAAAAAATAACTTAAATCAAAGGGAAAACAAGATTATTTTTGCAGCGTACAAACAATTCCTCCAATCTGTCATTGCAGAGAGTTTAGTTAGTTTTGCTTTTCGTCTATTAGGCTATTTAAAGTATTCACAGCCATATCGTGTGCATTAAAGCCCTCTCCATCTACATCAACGCAGCACTTTGCCCAAGCTTCAAATAAAAGTGCACCCAGCCAGGGCGACTCCATCAATCTGCTCATGCCATGTTGATTTACATTTCCCTGACAGAAAGCAATTTATGGCATGCAGAAATCCAGAATATTTAACCTCCCCTTCTTCTCTTTCCCTCTTGATTCTGAATACAGCACAGGTGATGGGATCAAAATAAAAGCTCAGGAAAACTACCTGAAAGAGAACGATTGATCACGGCACATCTCCTGCCAGATCGACATTTAATCTTAAACAGAACGATAATTTGCACTCGAGTTTATATGGAAATCTATGACTTTGGTTTCATGGCAAATCTGAGCACAGTTGATGAGACACGTGAGCCTTTTTCTCAGAAGAAACATCTGAGAAAGAGGAGACACATGTAACAGTCTATATTTGCTCTCCATGTAATCTAATTGCTGTCATCCCATTTATCAACTGATGCATACAATAAACTCACTTCATATCCACTCTCATTATCGTATACACAATATTATCATATTGTACAGCTTGTGTCTGTTGAATGCATAAATGTATGCAGTACTGTTTACCAGAAAAAAGAAGCATTTAGCGAGATGCTTTTCTTTTTCTACAATGTGTAAATATAGCACAATGCCTTGTGTTTTAGTGATTTTACTACGGTTACATTCTGTTGCTGAAAAAGTCGAGCATGGCGCTCACATATAGGTGTGATTGCCAGGGAATGCATGAACATGAAAAACTCTGAATGCAACAATGAATGCAATAATAATAGCTTGAATGCAATTTTATTCACTTTGGATAAAAGTGTCTGGCAAATGCATAAACGGTTAAGTGGTGTTTTAGTAAAGCGGATCACTTTGATAAAGCAGCCGCAACAGAAATATGATAAAAGATACCAATAATTGAACAGAAAATTAAATATATTATTAATAATAATAATACACAAATATTCTATCAATATAGCGCAGTTTATGGTAGTGATTTGGTGCATTACTATCAAATGTACAATCAAAATATATACCTGCTATTGTACAGCGACCCCGAAAATGACTCATCCAATCGAAGCCCTGGATGAGGGACTCAATACAGCAATCCAGTCATGCTAAAATACACAATGCTGTGTAATATTGGCTATGACATGAAACACCTGTTCTTAATATCACTGTGCAGATCCCATAGCGGACTGTTTTTGCTGTAAAGCAACATTCTGTTTAAACATCATCTAGCAGAAGGATGGCAATGAATTAATGAATTCATTTGCTTAATAAAATAACATTTTTATTATCTTTAATATTGTGGTTATGTAGTCACCATTTCATTTATGCAATATGGCAAGCTCAAGCCCCTCAGCATTCCTGTAAAATTTGCCTAAAACACCTAAAAAAGGCATACTCAAAGTAAATTGCATGCTGCTCTTGAACCATTTTGGAGTATATGCATGGTTTTGGTCTCTTTTGAAAGGTATGTGTACCGTGGGCATTACAGTGGAACGCTAACAGGTTAACCTGTTAACTGTCACCCCCCTTTTTGAGCATATATTCTTGAATGCTTTGGAATACAGGTTGGTTTCTTTTTAAAGAGGACTTTAGCAGAAGTTAAAACAGCTTCAAGAGATGAAAGTGTAAGTTATTTAAGTTTAAGTTCACTGTAAAGCAAATATACTGAACTAAACATTTTTATTATATGGGTCATTGATGAATAAGGTTTTTAAAAGTGTAAAAAAAACCCAAAATGGAGATATAATTAATTTTGAAGTTTGAAGTTTTTGACGTTTGAAGTTTAACACTGCTTTTGTCATTTTTTTTGTTTTTTTTGTTGTTGTTGTCATTTTTCAAGATGGACAAAATTTGTCACCAAAAAAGTCATTTGGTTTAACCAAATTTCTGTTTTACCGAATGACACTTTTGGTTATACCGAATGACGATATTTTCAAACAATGGTAACAGGCTGATATCTAGCTAGCTAGCTAGCAAAAGGACAATTAAACATGTTATATTTAGTACAAGTTTTTAAAATATTACAACATTTTCCATGTTTTATAGCGGTTGTACTGAATGACCTGATGTTTCGGGACATGCGTATGAGGAAGTGAAATTTTTCAAATAGTTAAGAGAGAGTTAGTTACTTTGCTTCATGACCATCTGGTCCTTTGCAGGTGTCTGAATGATGTCACATCCTGTCACATGATATTGACCTCATGACTTGATCCAAAATGGTCCCTTTATATCGGTTACTCCGAATGACATCAATGAAATTCATTTTTCCGGACATTCTCATAACAAAGCAACGACTTTTCATAATTTTAATACCATTTTGCACTATGCTGATGTACGATGTTATAAAATCATGCCAGAATAAAAAATATATACATTTATTACATTTTAAGATATTTTAATCACAAATGAAATGGCTGTATTGGCCTTTGGACGGTTAAACCGAATGACCTTTTGACACTTCAAAATCTTTAAAATACCTTTATATGTAGAAAAATATAATTAAAACCTTTTGGATTCAATAAAAGAGATCTAGTTGTACTACCTTACATACTTTGGATGTCATATCTTTGTTTTTTATTATTATTAAGGCCTTTGGACAAAAAAAAAAGGCCCGTCAGGTCATTGACCCATATACAAAATATATATTTTACAACATAATTTGGACTCTAAATTGCTAGAAAATCAAAACCAAATGACAAACCAAGTTTTGTTCCAAATTTGAAGTAGATATCACAAAAATTGAGCCCGCTAAAAGGTTTTAAAATACAATTTCCATGGTAAGGTGATGTCCAATTTTAAAACAGTTTTCACAGGATGACCTTTTTGTTTAAGCTTTCTAATGATAACTAATTTATGATGATTAGTAAAATATGTGATAGAGAAAAAAAGGCAATAAAAAAAAAAAAAACTACCTGGAAGCTGACAGTTAACAGGCTATACTTGTATAGATGTAGTCAATGGATATACCAAAATTTTGCTCATATCTCACAAGAAATTTGAAGGACAGCCTTCAGATGTCTCTAAGACCAATTGAAAATATATTGTTTAACTGCAAAATGACTTTCAGGCTATGGTCCAACAACCAGCACAGAGATATGAGAAATGACAGATGCACTTTCCAAATGCTTTTAGGCTTTTTATCCTACTGGGCATTTACTCTCACTTTTTTTGCAAGTTTCAAAAGATCTACGAACCAATCATCTAGGAGAAATTGACGCACGCAGCAGGGTTTCCTATAATTGAACACTAGCCTTGATTGAACTGTCTGAGATTTGTGTGCGGCATATTTCACAGGGAAGATCTCGGGAACGATCTTTGAATTATTTAGGCAATGCTTCACGGAGCCTGTTGATTTTAAGACGTCGTGTATTTGGCAAACAAGAGAAAACTGTTACCATTTTTTTGCTGCCGTTCTCCAGAGAACAAACAGTGCATGCCAAGATACTGAAGGCATTAATATTGATATCAAAATCATGCGCCCAACTCTGAGTCATGTGTGATTCTCTCTGATTCACTCCCGCTGTGGTCCTGCTATCTGTCATATATAATCCCAAGACAGACATTAATTGCAATTCCACATAATTAACACATTACAATGAATTTGCTCCTACCTGGATTATTCTAGTAGTACGTGAAATCAGAATGCAACTCTACTAATAGTAACTAACTAATAGTACTAACTCTAGTAATAGATTAGAAATAGAGTTTGTTTGGAGAAGGAAACTTGTGCAGCGGTTGAGAGGTCAGTTGTAATTGTACCATAGACTGAAACACTATAAGTTTACAGCTAAAGTCAAGGCTGGAGCAGAGCTCGAGTCCTATTTTAATGGCTTTCCTTATACTGAAAAGTTGTTTGGAGAAAGCAGTAAATTGCCATCTCTACACAGCTCACTATTCAAAGCCTCACACAATGAAATAGACAAGTTTTAATGCTGCCATGATTCCGGGTTGTGGCTTGACTGGAAAATCATAAACACTGTGTTCAAGGTTTGATACCAGGGTCTGCACTGCACTCAGTCTCTGATATATTTGACATCAGATTCTCTTCACATCTCTTATAGCCTGTAGAGTGTAAAGTTGTGCTCAGTTTGAAAGGAATGAACCGGGTTCTTTGAGAGGCTATTGATTTCCACAGAAATAAGTCTGACTTGTCTTTTAACTTGTAACTATATAACAAGTTAATCTGCCTAAAACAGTAGTGCACCACTCACAGCTCAAATAACACAATTTTGTATGGAAGAGCATTTAAATGAAAATACAAGCATAGCATTTTTCCTTTAAAACCCTCTGACTGAATTCCCCCATAGTAAAGCCCAAAGTATAAGAAAATTCAAACACACAGCCTTGCAAAGTATACTTCATTTGACTCCTACGCATACACAGGTGTTCACATTCATGCTAGAGTTGCACAAATGAGGATAATTTCTAACCTCTTCGCACAATCTCTCGTCTATATAGGCCTCCATTGTCGCTGTAGCTTGCATGCGTTCCGTTCTGTTCTGTTTATGTAGTTTTTCTTCAACTACCTTCTGAATCGACAGCCCCAGGGAATGGTTGCCACCTTGTGGATAAACAAATTACTGTAAAAAAAAATAAAATGGGCATGTGCGACCTGCGTGTACAATAGTACATGCGGTTATAAAAATCCGGCAGTGTGCGTAGTACGCATGTACTCTTTTGATGACGAAATTCGCGTCATGCACACTGTACGCTGACCCTCGCGAATGTGTAAAAAGTGAGGTATACTTTGGGCTTAAGATTGGCTCTGTCCCAAATGGCACCCTAAGCACTTGCAGTCTTCCTACGAGTCTGCACTTTTGTGACGTAATGCTGCTGTCAGGTAAAGATTTCTGCTGAGGAGCTCGCACCAGTGCGGCAAAAGTGCGCATCGAGGGCGCATATTGACGGCAAAGGGGGCGCTCGCGAGCATCCTTCTGAGACCTAAAATCCACAAATGGGACACCCTACGGTCTTGTGGACTTAACAGACACGCGCATGTAGCAGCCATTGTAAGTCCACAAGACCGAAAGTGCTTATGAAGTGTGCCATTTGGCACAGGGCCATTGCATCTACTAATTACTGCAAAAAAAATTAAATGCACATGTGTGGTTTAAGTCCAGAGTATACTTTATATATATTACTATACAATGTAAACATCCATAAAGCCAAGTGGTCCTGATTATGGGCAAAAAGAGATTTTTAAATGTATTTGTCAGTAAATAAGCTACTTGTTTGAAAAGGTACACTACCATTTAACGGTTTGAGGTCAGAAAGTTGTTGTTTTAAAGAAATTAATACTTTTATTCAGCATTAAACTGATCAAAATTGGGAGTAAAGACTTTTACATTGTTACAAAAGATTTCAATTTTAAATAAATGCTTCTTTTGAACTTTCTATTTATCCACTAAAATATGAAGCAGCACAACTGTTTTTAACATTGATAATAATCAGAAATGTTTCTTGAGCAGCAAATCAGCATATTAGAATGATTTCTGAAGGATCATGTGACACTGAAGACTGGAGTAATGATGCTGAAAATTCAGCTTTGATCAAATTACATTTTAAAATATATTCAAATAGAAAACAGTTCTTTTAAATTGGAATAATATTTCACAATATTACTAATTTTACTGTATTTTTTCATCAAAAAGGCAGCCTTATCCAAAGCAACTTATATTTTATCATGACATGTACAGTATTTCCTAGGAATCAAACCCATGACCCTGATGTTGCTAGTGCCACGAACTGCTGTTTGAGTTACATGAACACCATTATGCTTTTCTAGTTATTTCCAAACACTCATCTGCTTACATAGCTTGCGATGCATTACCTCCAACAGTCATCTCTGTTAGTCCTGCTGAAACAACACATGCTGCAATACTGACATGAGTCTGAAAGAACAAAAGGTGTGTAAGGATCAATGAGATCTCGTCCCAGTGAAACAGCACAAATCCACATTGTTTAAGTTGCTTGATTCCCATTCACTCCAAAGAGAAACATCAAGGAGAAAATGTGATTTAACACAAATCCACTAGCATGCCAAGCACAGCTGGGTTACTCATGGCGGTCGCGGTCACGACAGCTGTTGACACACAGGCTCCATCCTTTAATCTGTGGCTTCTCTCTGTGTTTATGCCATTAGATCAGATTTACACAGCTCTCCCAGCATCACCTGCTGGAAAAAATACATCTTTTTATCAAGCATACTGTATATAAGAGACCATCAACACTGTAGCTCAGTGGAATATTTGTATTTTTGCATTAAATGATGTGATGGCATGATATTAGTAGCAAATACCGTATAAACGACCAATCAAAAGTTTGGGGTTGGTTATGATTTTTAATGTTTTTTGAAATCTTTTATGCTTTTATGTCTTCAGTGTCACATGATCCTTCAGAAATCATTCTAATATGATGATTTGCTGCTCAAGAAACATTTCTGATTATTATCAATGTTGAAAACAGTTGATACATGTTGAAAACCGTGATACATTTTTTTCAGGATTTTTTGATGAATACAAAGTTCAAAAGAACATTTATCTTTAATGTCACTTTTGATCAATTTATGCTGAATAAAAAAAGAATCTTACCCTTATTTTTAAACAGTAGTGTATTATTATAATAGTCAAATACTACAATATTTACATGGTCTCTCAAGAATTACCATGATACAAAAAAATGGAGAGGGGGGATGGGGATATTTTTGTTCACAATTTGACATCTGTTGTGATATTATTCTCTATATTCTCAGGAAAAAAAACCCTCTCCGTTTAATCTCTTTTCTATCCTGAAAAAACAAAATAATAATAAATTATTACTTTTTATGGGTGGTCTAATAATTCCTACACAGTCAAACATGCATTGTTGTAATTTTTAAAATATATTATCTTTGTAGGACTGTTAGACAGAGATGCCTAAATGGAGATTTTACGGAGAGTCAAAAGCATGTCAGTACTAATTTTCCAGTATTAATTCTGTCACAAATGCACGTCCGCCTGTTTTTTGTTTTTAACTTGTGTCGGAGTGACCTTGGAAAATCCAGCAATTGTTTAGTCACACTTTAATTCACACTGCTGTGTTCTTTGGTGTTTGTGTTGTGTTTGCCCTCCGGAGGCCCAAAAATGATGAGAGTCGAAGCTGTGCTTTCTCCTCATCAGAATAACAATGTCGCCTTTGTCTCGACGCCTTACCTGCAGTTTGTCAGAAATTGCGTCTGAAAACTCGGCGAGGCGGCGGTACACAGAACCGGTTTAAGTGATTTAAAATGGCCTTCCTTCGGGAACCAAAGAACGTTTGGCATCAATAATGCAACAAACTCTGGAATGTGATAAAAGAGAGTTATGATACTGTCACATTGGCATAGAGCTAAAAAGCAAGATGAAATGGCCAGTTATTCTGCCTTGATTTGCAACAGGAAAAATATGATGACTTACCTTATGACAGATCACAACATTTCATATCATTTGAACTTATTTTGTAGAGTTCTTCACACCTAGTGGCACAAAAACGTTTCTCTCTCCACTTTATTTACAATTTCTTGTCATATGGTAAAGAAACCCAATTCTTTTCGCACTGGCTCAATCCTTAAAATAGACCAGAGTAAAACGCTCTATGCAATGGGAATTTAGTGCTTACCTTGGCACAAATCTGGTGTTCCTCCTGATTTTTGTCTTTCTAAAGAGGAACATGCCTAATACTCTAAAGTATGTTTGCTTTCATAATTCATCTAAGCTAGATCTATTTGTTCGCATCCCACTGGCACATGTAAACATTCATTTATGCCTATATTTAAAGTCTTATAAATTTGAGTTTGGCAGTAGTAGAAACACAAAAGATTTCCAAGTCTTCCCGCATGCCGGAGATCAAATGGCAAGCTGTTAGTGTGATCAATCGAGCTCTTTGTTCTGGCCGTCAACATTCAGGGTTGAATCTACTAGTATGTTCTTATGTAAATGCCCTCAGCGTCAGGGTCGTGTCAGAAGTCAACACTGAGAAAGCCTTTAAAAGTAAAAGAATTTGAGTCCAATTTGAGTTGATGTGGCAAAAAACACGCAGAAATGTAATTCAACATATGAATTTAAGGAAGACTTTACACTGAAAGACATCTGTTGTGCATTTTGTTGTTATTATTTTTTAATTAAAACAGAAATATGTTATTATACACATATTTCAAGAAACATTACATGATATATACACACATATTATGATTTAAAAGTTTGGGGTCTATAAGATTTTTAAAAAGAAGCCTCTTATGCTCACCAAGTTTGCATTTATTTGATCAAAAATACACTGGAAACCATGATACATTTGTTTTTCTTCAAAAATCATTCTAACATGCTGATTTGGTGTAAAAGAAATCTTTCTAATTATTATCAATGTTGAAAATAGTTGTGCTGCTTAATATTTTTGATGAAACTTTTTTCAGGATTCTTGATTATTGATGAATAGAAAGTTCAAAAGAACAGAAATCTCTTGTAACATTATTTATTTTTGAAGTATTTAGTCATTTTTGATCAATTTAATGCATTCTTGTTGAATGAAAGTATTAATTTCTTCCAAAAACAACAACTAACAACTGACCTCAAACTTTTGAACAATAGTGTATATATATATATATGAACTTAGTTTTGATAAATATGTTAAGATAAAAAGTTATAAGAATAAATATATTTAAAATATCTGGGTAGAAAAATCTACAAAATTCATCCAAATTAATGATGTAATTATTTATTTAAAAAACAAAAAAACAAATCTTGTGCTGGTCTAATTAATATATTGCATTTAAAATCACATGCTTGCAGAGCATGTGATGTATTTGAAGAAAGATCTGACCTCATGAAGTGTGTAGTATGAATTACATTTCCGGATTATATTCGCCATGTTGGCATTGTCCTTTGACCCGGATGTATTTTGACCTGTAACATACTAACAGCAATGGCAGCAATTTTGTTGATAAACAAAAAAACAAAGAAACAAAAAAATAACCATGAGGAACAACTTTTTTGTTATCTATAGCTTTTAAAAAAAGATGTGTGCCTTTTTTTTTTTTTTTTTTAATTTTTAAATCTGCATACTCTTTAGCTCCCATTGCCATGTAGGATCTCACCTATACTATCATACTTATATAACTTACTGCTTTTTGCATCCTTTATAGTAGGGAAGTATGCATATAAGTATGCAGACTTCCTGCATTAAAAGAGAAACAAATTCTTCAATTGTGAATTATTTGCCTGCTCGCCGTACTATTTTTATTAATAATAGGTCGAGAGGTCTGTATGCTAATAAGTGTGCTGATAACGAGCTTTGATGTTGCAAATCAACTGTCAGATCAAAGCCTGGACTCGCAGACCCGAGAGGGTTTGGCAGCCACAGTCTCCAACCTCCCTGTTTTTAGAGACCAATTAACACCTGCCTCCAACTAATTGCCTGATGCCCTCCACACAGAAAAAATGCTTAGCAGGTGATTAGCGATGCAAAATAGGTGCTGGCGAGACCAGCCATCCAAAGCCTGCGTGTTTCAAAACTCCTGTAAAGTTGAGCCAATCATTTGGACGGCTGTTCCCTGGGCAGAGCTCTCGGCACGCTAAAAAGAGGTCAAGATGAAACCTGCCGAGCCTCCGCGAGTGAGTGTTTGGCGAATTAAGATGCAAAGGAACATAGACAGTACACAACGGTGCAGTTTTGGACTATCGATTAACATCTTTTCAAAACAGTAGGCATCATGTAGAGATGTTTGAAAGTGTGTAGATTTACTCAAACCTCATTTATTAAAAGCTCTGATTTTAGTTAAAGGAATTAATTCAGCCAAGAATGTTTAGTCTGTCATCATTTATTTACCTTCATGAACCTCTTTTCTACAGAGCCCCTAAAGGGACATGGTGAAAAAATATGAGATAGGAGGGAAAAAATATATTTCAATGCTTTTGCGTTCTCTTGCAAAAGTTTTGCGTTCCCCGAGAAACATTTTGAGAGAATACAAAGTTTCTTGAGGGAACGTAAATATTTTATGAGCAAACACAAAGTTCTTGGGGAATGCAAACATTTTGCAAGCAAACACAAACTTTATTGGGGCATTTTGCGAATGCCCCAATAAAGTGAACACAAAGTTTATTTGTGAAACACAAAGTTTATTTGTGAAACAAACATTTTGCGAGTGAACGCAAAGTTTCTCGGGGGAACACAAACATTTTGCGAGCAAACACAAAGTTTCACGAGGGAACTTAAACATTTTGCAAGCGAATGCAAAGTTTACTTGTGAAACAAACATTTTGCGAGTGAACACAAAGTTTCTGAGGGGAACTGCAAACATTTCGCGAGCAAACGCAAAGTTTATTTGTGAAACAAACATTTTGCAAGTAAACACAAAGTTTCTTGGGGGAACGCAAATGTTTTGCAAGTGATCGCAAAATTTCTAGGGGAACGCAAACATTTTGCGAGCAAACGCAAAGTTTCTGGTGGAAATGCAAACATATGATGTTTTATTAACAACCATCGTGTTCGAGAGGAACACATTCAAATTGCTAATCCAATCTTTAGAGAAGAGGCCTATATATATATATATATATATATATATATATGTGCATAGTCGACTCACCTATATCCCTCGAAAGTTTTCTGCATCCCTCTACAACCCCGTCTCCTCACATTCGCCGGTTATTATCCTAACCAGAGATACGGGGGGAGTACTCTGGGTTTGGGCCAAATTCTGAGCTCAGAGCCCTCCCCTCGGACAGCATGCCAAATATGCATACTTTTTACTCTATCTGATTTTTTGCAAGTGTGAACTTGTGAATTTGCAAGTGAGCGCAAATTTCTCGGGGGAACGCAAACATTTTGCGAGCAAATGCAACATTTCTTCGGGGAACACAAACGCGAGCAAACAAAGTTTTCGAGGGAAACGCAAACATTTTAAAAGCAAACGCAAAGTTTCTGGGGGAAATGCAAACATTTTGTGAGCGAACGCAAAGTTTTTGAGGGAAACGCAAACATTCTGAAAGCAACGCAAAGTTTCTGGGGGAAACACAAACATTTTGTGAGCGAATGCAAAGTTTCTGGGGGAAACACAAACATTTTGTGAGCGAACGCAAAGTTTCTGGGGGAAACGCAAACATTTTGAAAGCAACGCAAAGTTTCTGGGGGAAACGCAAACATTTTGTGAGCAAACGCAAAGTTTTTAAGGGAAACGCAAACATTTTGCAAGCGAACGCAAAGTTTTTTGGGGGAACACAAACATTTTGTAAGCGAACGCAAAGTTCTCCCATTTAATTTTTTATCCATCACCATGTCCCTTTAGGGACTCCATACTTTTCCATACAAGAAAGCATGAAAGACAAGAGTGTTTTAAAAAAGCACCATAAAAGTAGTCCATAAATCTTTTGAAGCCATGTATGACTTTCTTTTTTTCTGTGGACACAAAGAAATTTAATGTTTAATGAATTTTAATGAAGTTTAATGAAATTCTTTTTGGTGAATTTACTGCAAAAGCAGTACATCATGACTCATGCTAAATAAAACCCCACCACATCAGTCTCACCGATCATTTATCAAGTATTCGGTTTTAGTGAAAAACAGCATAATTTTTAAACAATTGTATAGTAAAATCATGGAGATCACCACTGTTCATCTGTGCACCACTTCTAGTGGCAATTTTTGGGAAAAACATGTGCCAATGAACCAGTTACAAATGGAGTTGCTCTACATTTTGATGACAGATTAAGCAATATGTATTTTGTGAGGCAAAAATACAGAGTGCTTTTAGGTGAGTTTCATGGACAGATCAAAGAAGAAGAATTTAGGATCACACTGGCGAGCAAGCAACCTCAGCCTGAGTCTCTAGAGTCTCTTCAATGATTTGAGCCGTTGTAAACACTTAAATCTGCTCTTTGAAACCGTTTCAATGGCTGAGCGTAAGTGCACGTGTCACTGCGTAAAAATAGTGGTGAAAGGCAGTTTCTTCATGATTTGATCTTATTTCAAGTGGCCAAATCCATGGGTCCCAATCCCAGGCTGAATGTGATTATTTTCACAACAAGCTCTATCTTTCAATCAGAAATCTCCAGCTCTGCCATTTGTACCATTTGCATATGAACGTGATTGCTAGTGCATGCAGAATGAATTCTATTTATGATCCTCTTTTCATATAGCTGTTTTCTACCCACAGAAAATATGCCAGTCCACAAAAATGACAGCTCAAAAAACCATGGCCTGTTTGTGAATTGGAGAATTAATATCTAAATGAAGATATGCCAGGCATTTGTTTACCGCCAAATGAAACGTGATGGTAATGTTTGGCTTTCACTGTGGGTGTTTTTTTTTCGTCCTGAAAATCATAAATGTGAGATTAAGATATTTTTATTTCTCTTTGACTGAATGAATTCAAGAATATTAAAGTGTTTTTTTTTTTAGAGTCCATCTTTCCTGTCTGCACAATAAATGTGGCAGAAACTTTACATTTCCTCAAGAAAAACACCAACACACAACATAATAATACATATGAGACAGTAAAATTGCATGATATCATAAGATAAAAACAAGGAGGGAAATAAAGAGAAACAAACAATAAAAAAAGCTATTAAAGTTATTGTAATCTAACATTTAACATTTTTATTGTTTACCATTCTAGGGGACAGAAAATGTCCTCTAATTGAAGAATCACCCATCACATCTGTTTCTACTTTACATCTCAATATCACGTCTTTCTGTCAAGGCTGTGAATGCTAAAAGGAATGAAACCTCTAAACACAAATAACACAGAGTTCCCATTAGAAAGACCTATTGCTCTTTGTCTCCTTGTGGAAAAAAAAGTGCACTATTTCACATAAAATACCTAGTATTGCCTCATTTTCCTTCATCCTTCCCAGAGATTAGATTGAGTTGGTTCAGTTTTTGTGAGCTACATTCACACCACAAATGAATATGACAGATCTGATTTTGAATCTGTGAAAAGCAAAAATGACAATGAATCTGATATTGTCAAATCTGGACCATTTTCATATGCAGAAATAAATCATATCTGTATCTGATTTTTTGACATTGTCACTGACTTGATTGTGAAATGTCATGCGTTTAATTTAACATCTGTCTAACTCAAAGTTCCTCAGATGATTTACCTTGGTATGAACCATAAAATAATGTATGAATTGCACTATTTAAAATACATAAAATGTGCAAAAATCAAGCATTCTGCGTTAGTTCAGGCAGGCCTCGTAGTCAAGCTCCGCTATCAGCTGATTCGCAAATCCCAACCCCACCCATATCAGCTGATCTGATTTTGTGCTGCTCTCCCAGTTAAAAAAAAAAATGGGAGGTAGTCCCCAGAAGCTGCTGCTGTTCCCAGTCTTAGCTTTCATGGAGCTCATGAAAAGGACGGGGAATTTAGAACAGAGCCATACCGCCAAATGTAACTTCAGCAAAATATGCCAATAAAAAATTGACTAAAAAGTTTGTCTCTGGTAATTTTTTGACTTAAGTGGTCCTGACTGAATTGTATTTAATGAAATGTATATGGATGCATATGATGAACAGTGACAACTGAAATTAAATGTTAATGCTGCTAATGCATAAGACTGGAAGTACAAAGACCTTCTAATTTCATAAAATAACAATACATGATATTATATTATAGAAATTTGTTGATAATTTTATGATGAGGGGTAAAGTAAAAAAAAGGTTGAGAGCGTTGCCTGTTCAGACCATGACATTTAAGCTCAGATTCGAGTGTAAAACCGCAATTGTGCACTTTGGTTTGTGGTGTGAACGTAGCCATTGATCTCATGTTTTTTACTGGAAAAAGTATTGGTTTATATCTCACAATTAGGACTTTATAGTTGCGAGTTTATATCTCACAATTCTGAGAAACAAAGTCTCAGATATAAATTTGAAATTGCGGGAAATACATTCAGAATTGTGAGATATGAACTCACAATTAAAAAAGGTAATTGTGACTTTTTATCTCACAACTGAGAGTTTATATCTCACAATTCTGACTTTATTACATGCAATTCTAAGTTTATAACTCTTATTTCTGACTTTATAACTCTCAATTTTGACTTTTTTACCTCCGAATCGTGAGATATAAACTCGCAATTGCGAGGAAAAAAAGTCAGAATTGTTTCTGACCTCTTTTTTTATTTATTTTTTTATTCTATGGGGAAAATAAGCTTCCATACCCATAATTACAGTTTTTTTTTCAATTGCTTACACACAAAATCCTTACTTGTCACACAGTTTCTGAAACCTGACACTCAAACAGCAAAACCACACACCAAATCTGCAAAACCACACACTAATTCTCGGCCTTCAACTCAGTTTTCAATTTCATAAAACACTTTTTGCAAAACACAACACACAATTCTCTATGAAACACACAAGAATCTAACAGGAAGTATCTTGGTTTCTTTTTTCAAACACAACCACTGTTTCTGTCCAACTACACATGGTTGATGTATTTCTTTTCTTTCGTACTGTGTAATACTGTATTCACAACCACAAATGCTTACAGTTTAAAAAAATAAATAGTTTGGTTTCAATCTTGCTTTTGTGTTTACCGTGAATTTTTCAACATCTCTCTGCCAATTACTTTCAGTCTTGTACAGAAATGTAGGAGCTCATGAAAGAAGAGCTTTAGGTTTTGAATAACTGTATGTATATGATATATCCAAAAACAGAATATTATGGCAAAGGTGTTTGCAACATAAGACAAATGTTTGCTTTTGAGATGTGTTTGTGATGTTTTGAATGCAGTGCTTCATTTTGCACGAGATGTGAGGCATTTTGCATTTTGTGTGTGCAATTCTTGGATTTGTCCAAGAGGCAAAGTTTTTTAAAATGTGTGTAAGCTGTTGTAAAAAAAAACGTAATGCAATGCTAATAAATGACTGTCTTGATCTAGTTTAAAATTTCCTGTTGTATGAATCAACTGTGATGTCAAACGCGCTCTTGGTTCTCTAACCCGAGGTTGATTGAAGTCTTCTGTCATGGTATTTTAAATGAGCAATAGTAACTTAAGCTATAATTAAATCTCCAGTAGAGACTGAGAATGGAGAAGTTGCAGCGTGTTTTCAGGTGGTGTGAGTGAGCAGTCATTTAACTGCATGATTACAGTTCATAATTAGACACTGATATTACAATTATGGGAGAAATGTAAATCTCACACATCACGGATTCACTTCTGGATTTACGGCCTTCCCTCCTGGAGCTTTGCTTCGGCATTAGTATTGATTGGGAAGAAAGAGCCCCGTTATAAAAATGAGTCTTTTCATTTGTTTTTTGAGGATGTTGTAAATCTATTCGGGCAGTAGCTCACTGACACTATGCGTAAGTAAGCCTTTTAGGTGCGATTATGTAAATTGCGTCTCCAATTGTAGATTACGTACTGATATGTTATTGCTCTCCCCATGGGGACTAAAGCATCTAACGAGAAAGAAATCCTATCTGGAATTTCTCTGAATCTCATTATTGCTTAAGCAAACTTTTATCGGGTCCTTCATCAAGGCTCAGATACTGGCTAATGCGTTACATTAATTAGAGATACATTTCATTAGTATCTATGGATTGCTTGCAGAGAGTAGATAATGCAGAAGGACACGGGGTGCATGCTGGATGGGAACATGGGAAGCTTGCTCAAACCAAGGAGGTCTGTAATACCTGGAGAAAGCAATATGTCAATCTCAATGGTAGCTGCTCGGCTGGCGCATGTCTGCCATCTTCACTCACAGGAAGCCAGGGTGTGTTGAGCCAATCACATGAGCTGTAAATATGTGACTAATCACTCCAGACCTGCAGGAGAAATGAAATATGTGATATCAAAGCAGCAGAGAGGGAAAATATAAGTCCATTTCACTATACTTCAAAAACATCGGTCAGTGGTCAAACATCTACAGTTATATAATAAAATATTTGTAATTTACAGTTTGCTTGCAATAATAATAAGTATTACTACTGTTACACCATCATCATCAACAGCAACAACATGTCTGTTACTATTATTCAGCATGTTAGCTTTATGAGGTCATCTATATGCTAATGTACTCCTAAAATTATAATAAAGTCTGTATTAATGTATATTTATATAATACAGAGAGTTTCAAAGCAGCTTCACAGAAATAAACAGGAAAATTAGTATTGCAAATTTAATTTTTTTTTGAATAATAAGTATTATTATAGTCATGTATAGTCATACTTAAAGGGTTAGTTCACCCAAAAATTAAAATTCTGTCATTAATTACTCACCCTCATGTCGTTCCACACCCGCAAGACCTTCGTTTATCTTCAGAACACAAATTAAGATATTTTTGATAAAATCCGATGGCTCAGTGAGGCCTGCATTGACAGCACGATAATTTACACTTTCAATGCCCAGAAAGCTACTAAAGACGTATTTAAAACAGTTCATGTGACTACAGTGGTTCAACCTTAATGTTATGAAGCGACGAGAATACTTTTTGTGCGCCGAAAAAACAAAATAACGACTTTATTCAGCATTATCTAGTGATGGGCGATTTCAAAACACTGCTTCATGAAGCTTTACAAATCTTTTGTTTCGAATCAGTGGTTCGCAGTGTGTATCAAACTGCCAAAGTCACGCCCCCCAGTGGTGAACCACTGAAATTTCGAAACGCTTATGACGTAACGAAGCCTTGTTTACTGAAATCACGTGACTTTGGCAGTTTGATACACGCTCCGAACCACTGATTCGAAACAAAAGATTTGTAAAGCTTCGAAGCTTCATGAAGCAGTGTTTTGAAATCTCCCATCACTAGATATTGTTGAATAAAGTCATTATTTTGTTTTTTTGGTGCACAAAAAATATTCTTGTCGCTTCATAACATTAAGGTTGAACCACTGTAGTCACATGAACTGTTTTAAATACGTCTTAAGTAGCTTTCTGGGCATCTGAAAGTGTTAATTATCTTGCTGTCAATGGAGGCTTCACTGAGCCATCGGATTTTATCAAAAATATCTTAATTTGTGTTCTGAAGATGAATGAAGGTCTTACAGGTGTGGAACGACATGAGGGTGATTAATTAATGACAGAATTTTCATTTTTGGGTGAACTAACCCTTTAAATTATTACAAATAATAATTTAAAAAATATAATAATATAAATAATTAAAATATATTAATCTAATAAAATAATTATAAAAAAAACAAATAATAAACTAAATATAAATAAATTAATAATAAAAATATGTAGCATATAGCAGATTGATGCACTTAAAATATGCAGTCTTTCTTTTCCCCCAAAATGGGCTAAAATATTGATGACTTATTTTGCAAGGGTGTACACATATAGTAGCTATTTTAGTCCAATCAAATGCCACTGACTAATAAATAATATTTCATGACTGCAAGCCCTTTGATATGATGAATAGAAAATGCATCAGCACTGAAAATACACATACTGCACTTAATCCATTTCAAGGGGTCATAAATGTCTGTTCACCAGCAGATTTCATTTACTCTGCAAGCTTTCTTCACCAGAAACACCAGTTAGCATAAGTTTGAACCAGCTTTGAACCAAAAGGTGCTCTTTTCATGCATGTTCCTCTCTTTCAATGCAAACTTAATTATTATTTTCACAATTGACTTTCACTTGCTTTGAAAATAACCTTGCCACTACAAACCTGTTGTCAAAGCAAATTTCAAACCACTAACACACGGCATCCAAATGACAGATGGCTGTACGGTTGCCCATGTGCTCACATTAGCAGGGAAAAGGCTTTGGCATTTACGCTCTTCACAGCTCTTCAAAGAGTCCCGTGTCACATTTTGTCTAACAGACATTAGCGGGGCATTGTAAACAGAGAGCACAAGGGCGTCTCGCTCCCTCCTGGAATAGAGTACTCTTGTGCTGAGCCGTCACAGATATAACAGTAAACCCTCAGTGCAAAAGTCATCTGCCTTTCAAAGAGCCTCAAGAGGAACCCATAATCCCCCTGGGACCTGTAATTCATTTTTTTCCTCTGTAGAGGACTTTTTTTTTTTTTTAATAAATAAATAAATATCATCTTTAATAATATAATATAATTTAGGGGAGTATTTAATGTGGCAACTTGCTGAAACACCCATTTTACAGTTTTTTTCAACTGCTTACACACAAAATCTTTACTTGTCACACAATTTCCAAAACCTGACACTCAAACAGCAGAACCACACACCAAATCTGCAAAACCATACACTAATTCTCGGCCTTCGACTCAGTTTTCAATTTCATAAAACACTTTTTGCAAAACACAACACACAACTCTCTATGTAACACACAAAAATCTAACAGGAAGTATCTTGATTTCCTTTTTCAAACACAACCAATCAAAATGCCACACTAATTCATCAGTGCCTCACACTAACTCCTCACATGTGCAAACACTCATTGCTTTACTTAACACCAACCAATCATGGCTTTAGAATAGCTCTATAAATAGACCAAAGGTCAAGTTATAGGTTTTGAACAACTTTTCTGTTGTTTACTTGCTTCCATAGTCATCATTTCTAAACCCTATTGAGGAAAGTGCATGATCGTCATCCCTATGTCAACATAACACTTCTCCAGGCAATGGAGGAGGCATGTGGAGACAATGACACTGCCTCCATCCAAGGTTGGATACGCAAGAGAGAACATAGCATGTGATGTGGATGAAGTATTGTGGCCGGACCCAGCCAGGAAGAGAGATGGAGCCTAGATACACCCAACCATCTCGCCCACAAACAAACACAAACACAACACACACATGTTGGGTTTCCATGTTCTATGGGGACATTCCATAGGTGTAATGGTTTTTATACTGTATATTCTGTATATAAATGTCCCCACAAAGTCAAAATGCACTGGTATTACTATACTTGTGAGGACAATTGGTACCCTACCAGGACACACATACACACCATTCCTTTGGAATATTCACCTTTTTCAAAATTATGCTAGTTTTTTTTTTTTTTTGGTTGCTAGTTTTTTTGTTTGTTTGTTTTGTCCAACTACACATGGTTGATGTATTATATTTTCTTATGTACTGTGCAATACTGTATTCACAACCACAAATGCTTACAGTAAAAAAAAAGAAAGAAAAAAAGTTTGGTTTCAATCTTGCTTTCCTGTTTACCGTAAATTTTTCAAAATCTCTCTGCCAATTACTTTCAATCTTGTACAGAAATGTACATAGCAGCTTATGAAAGAAGAGCTTTAGGTTTTGAATAACTGTGTGCATATGATATATCCAAAAATAGAATATTATGGCAAATGTGTTTGAAAAGTAAGACAAATGTTTACTTTTGAGATGTGTTTGTGATATTTTGAATGTAGTGCTTCATTTTGCAAGAGATGTGAAGCATTTTGCATTTTGTGTGTGCAATTCTTGGATCTGTGTGTAAAGTTTTGAAAAAAAGAGGCAAAGTTTTGAAAATGTGTGTAAGCAGTTGAAAAAAACTGTAAGATAAATCTGCCTATTAAAAACAGTCATTGAAATCATATGTAAAAATAAAGGTTCTTTATTGGCATCTCTGGTTCCATGAAGAAGCTTTAACATTTATAGAACCTTTCCATTCCACAAAAGGTTCTTTAGAATTTTAAAATGTTCTTTACAATTTAGGGGGGTTCTTTTAAGAACTGTTCACTTAAAGGTTCTTTGGGGAACCAAAAATGGTTCTTCTATTGCATCACTGCAAAAAAAAAAAAAAAAAAAAAACCTTTTTGAACCTTTTTTTTTTTTTTAAGAGCGTAAAGTGTGAATACAAAAATACAGCATATACATTTTTATAGTATCAATATTACAGAGGACATGTTTAATAAAATTTGGAAAAACATATTTACCTGCTGTGTCTTGTCTTCATTTTCTGAATGAATGTAGATATGTATCAGGGAGAGCTGTGGTCATGATTAACTCTCACTGTTTGGGGTTTGGAACTGCATGAGAGTGAATAAATGATGACAGAACTTTCATTTTGGGGTGAAAAATTCCTTTAAATGAGCTTAAAATGGGTGAAATTGCTGATCCTTGATATGGAGGCTCTGAGAGCCTCCTCAAACCTTTCGCATCCCAGAAAATATTAAAATTTCACAGCTTTATTTCATTTTGGTGACTCTTGGCATGCTTTAACAGAAGAGCCGTGACACAGCTCTCTCCGGTCGAAGGAGTTAGTGAGTGTTTTTTTGATGCTGTTCTCTGCAATCTGATTTAGGACTCAGGGAAGGTCATTGAGCATCAGTGGATATCTCCAGATAAGAGCCACAATGGAGGAAAGTTAGCATAATAAAGTGAGTGACTGCTGCCCGCACTGCCAAGGACACCTCGTATCTGCACCAGTGAGACGTGGTCCACGTAGACCTTCATTAAGATTAATGCAATGCAAAGTTCTCAAATGAATGCGACAGACGAGAGAGATAAAGAGACCGATTCTCTGTCACGTATCCAGAATACGCTTCTTCAAAATAGATTTGACCCCTTTCTCTACGAGCACCACTTTGACCATAAAGTTTAAATGTAATAAGATATAATCCTCAATATTATGAAGGTGCTTAGCTATTAAACTGGAGCATTATTTCCTTGTGCATGACACATCCTTGACCTGAAGGGCTGCTTGTCTTTATGGAGGAATAATAATGAACATTTTTTTAGGCTAATCTCTCTTGAGCTTAAGTTTCATGCGTGGCAGTAAAAATCACATCCAGGATCTCCATAACAAAACTGATATACACATAAACTATTCCAGAAAGATGATCATGAAGCTATTTTATAACAATAATAGTAATATATGATATGAAATATGTTTGAACCTTATGAGAATTAGTTTTTTAAAGGGGACCTATTATGCCCCTTTTTACTTTTTATAAGTCTCTGATGTCCCCAGAGTGTGTCTGTGAAGTTTCAGCTCAAAATACCCCACAGATCATTTATTATAGCATGTTAATTGCCACTTTTTGGGGGTGAACAAAAATGTTAATTTTTTGTGTGTGTCCCTTTAAATGTAAATGAGCTGCTGCTCCTGGTCCCCTTTCAAGAAGAGGGCGGAGCTTCAAGAGCTCATGCTCTGGCATACCAGTGTAGGACAGATTGCCAGAACACCGGCAACAACAAAACAGGACTATCTCACGCACTGAAAATGTCAGAAACTGTCAGTAGCGGTGTTCAGAGACTGCTTTTGATTTATGGGAATTATAAAAACATGAGTGAGTGGATTTTTACCATAGGCTGGTTGTTCTCACACACTGCGGACACACATCGGTGTTCAAACACCTTATAAAAGTGAATTTTGCATAATAGGTCCCCTTTAATGAACATTTCTGGTCTTATTGGCTAGCAATGTAACACTAAGAAGCACAGCAAAACTTGCTCAAATGCACTAAAAAAAATTGGTGTAGAAACAATTTTCACCCAGACATTGAACAATTAACAAGAAACGGCAAGTAACTATGGAACCCCTAAAAGGACATCATGGTGGATAATGTAAAATGTACTACAATAATCATTGTTTTATTTACAACTTTGAAAAATCATTTTTTCACAGCGTATAGTGTAATTTGGAGCATGCCAATCTGTTTGTCTGACTAACTGTTGACGAAGAAACTTGTTTGTAAACAATAATTAGTTTTGCAATTCTATTTTGTAACTCTAGTAGTGCTAAAAGTACTTCACTTTTAATTATTTTCATATTTATCCATCTTATATTCCTGCTATTTACTGGAATCCTTTCCTGTTTCTCAGTCCTGGTCTAAAGACTTTTTTTTGCCTTCGTCTGTCACTACGTTTCTTTTATAGCACTTATGCAATTACATTTCAAAGATGCTTTGTGTGTGAAAGAGAAGATGACTTTGAGCAGGCAACTAAATAGACGCCTTCGCATTTCTAAAAAACAAATGTTAGACTGTGCCATTTGTTCTGTGAAAAGCTGTTTTTGAAACCTTTCTCCATTAGGCCCATCTTCTTTTTAATACTTACCTTTACTCCTCACTTTTGAAAGTTTCAGTGTGCATTTTTTTTTGGGGGGGGGGGGGGGGGTAAATAAAATCAATCCATCTTGAAGAACATGAAGTAGTTTGTTTACTGGAGCAAATCTATTGATGCATGAAGACATTCTTCTTGCTTTAAAGGATGAGTAATTTTGTGTGTCATGCAATATCACACCGGATACAAGGTCTTGATGGAAAAAAACTCAACTTAGCAGGAAGTGAGCATGAAAAAATCAAAATCTCTTAATCATATCTTATTTTCCATTGCTATCCATTTTGACACACATTATCCTGTTTCTGCCCACAGACACACCATCACTGAACTTTTATTTTCCTCGTCAACACTGGGGCTTCTTCTTCTTCTTCTTCTGCTTCAGTTTGACAGACCCATTTTAACCCATTACAGAAATCTTTTATCAGGATTAATCTCTCTAAAACATTTTTGGGACAGTGGTGGAAAAAAATATGAGATGGGAGGACAAATAATAATAATAATAATAATAGTTGCTTCATTTAATTTTCTTTTTTATATATATATATATTCTTTTTTTATTTTGGAGTGAAATGTTCTTGTAACATGAGACTCATCCACTAACTAACCCTGGCTCTGAAAAGTATCCTGACAGTGACTCGGACAGAACGAGGAGCCTTTGAAAGAGGACAAGGGCCTGTTCAGGGGAGTTTAAAAATAAACCTGATGGCAGTAGGACTGGTGCCATTCTGTAGGTCCACATCCTGTCTGTCTGTTGCCCTGCAGAGTAATCGGAGAGGTGGCACAGCATTCTCGCTCTGTCTTTTCCCCTTCAGCATCCCTGGGGAAATCAGTGGCTTTCAGATCTGCCCTGCCTGGAGTCCCGTCCCCGCAGCTGGCTGTGACAGGACCTCGTATACCGAACCATGAGGCAGCAGACAGACTGGGGAAGAGACAGCTGACTTCCACTGCAGTACACCACCTAAAAAAACAGTGCACCATCCAACCGGTGTTGATCCGAGCCATCAGTCAATCTGTAGATGTGCACCGGGCTCCGAACCCATCAGACTCTGGCTGCTGCATCCTAAATAACTCTGAAGAGCAGTTTGTGATAAAGGTAGTTCAACCAAGAATGAAAAATCAATCATTGTTTCCTCAAGTCATTTCAAACATGTATGATGTTCTTTCTTTTGTGGAACAATTCAAATGAAATTCGAACGAAATTAATTCTTTTATTCAGCAAGGATGCATTAAATTGATCAAAAGTGACAGTCAAGACATATATAATATCACAAAATATTTCTATTATACATCCTTCTATGACTGGAAGACTGGGAATATAGTTCACAAGTCATATGACCTACTTGTATGAAAAGTGTTTTTGTCAAATTGAGCTTTTCACTTTTATTATATGGGTCATTCCCTGTCAACTCAACCAGAGGTCCCCGGCTCAAATTTTTGATTTTGTTAATATTTTTTTCTGTAGAAAGGCAAACATAAATAGTGATGAAAGCCAAAATATTAAATGTCACAGATGTATATTTACTGAGTAATCCACTATTTTGTAGAAGGGGGTCAAAATGACAATTTTCACCTGAGATTTGGAGCCAATTTACAGGGGTGTAAAAATGACTTTATAAAGATGGCAGCATCATTATTTAATTTTTACACAGAGATTGGTAGGTCTATTAGTAAAATCTGTTGACTTTAGCAATCTTTGTTTCATTATATGCCAACGGTGACAGTTCAAAAATGGCAAAAAGCACTTCTTGTGTTTTTTTGCCTCAAGTTTGCATGCCTGTAACTCAAGAAGTATTAAAGATATCTTAAAATCATTTTAGATTCTGGTTCATAACAAACTTTTCTTTTGGTATCTTCATTTTTAAGGCCCTTGATGGTTCAATCCCAGAGATATGGAGATCTTAATTTGGCTCCATGAGTAAATTGTACACATTTTCAGTGGTCAAAAACCAAATGTGGGTCACTTTGCATACAGCTGATATTTTTAGAGGAATATCTAAAGAACAAATAATGTTAAAAGAAATGTATAGAAATGTAGGGTTAGGAATGTAGGGTCTAGAAATGTATTTCATTTCTTTTCTATCACCTCAATTGCATAGAATCTACCTGTCTGAGTTCCATAAATATTCTTTTTCTAAAGATGTCATGCCTTTAACTCTAAAAGTATTTAAGATATTTTAATATCCTGAAAGATTCTCATTCTTAATAAACTTTTCTTTTGTAATCATTTTAAAGGCCCTATATAGTTCAATCCCATAGATATTGGGACCCCAGTGTGTCCAAATTGTTGAATTTTACCCACTTTCAATGGTGAAAAACCAAATGTAGGTAATGTTTTATTGTGTTTAAAGAAGATTGTCTGAAGAACAAATAATACTGAAACTAGAAATGTATCTTGTTTCCCTCTATTAAAAAAAACAAATGAATACAACACACCTCTCTGAGTGCCAAAACAAATATTTTACATGTCTTTAATTCAAGAAGTGTTAAAGATATCTTAATGTCATTTTAGATTCTTGTTCTTATGAAACTTTTCTTTTGGAATCTTCATTTTTAAGGCCCTCGATGGTTCAATCTCATAGATTTAGGGATGTCAATGCAGTAATGTGTAGTTACGATACTGCATATTTGAACTCTTGGTAGCTTCAGATGCTGTTAAAAGGAACAAATCCCATCTTCCTAATATACCTGAAACTTATTCAAATATAGATTATAAATACACTTTTGAGAGCAAGTTAATGTGCCTCAACCATTTTTATTGGTACTCAGAGAGTTATGTTTTATGCAATTCTTTTGATAGAGGGAAAAAAGATACATTTCTAGTTTAAACATTATTTATTCTTCAGACATTCCTCTTTAAATGCAATAAGTATCCGCTGTGTGCAAAGTGAACCAAATTTGGTTTTCGATCACTGAAAATGAGTAAATTCAATAATTTGAACATGGAGCTGCTTTGAGATCCCCATATCTATGGGACTGAACTATATAGGGCCTTGAAAATGAAGATTTGCAAACTTTGGAAAAGGAATATTTATGGCACTCAAACAGGTATGTTATATGCAACTGAGTTGATGGAAAAACACGAGATACATTTCTAGTTTTAACATTATTTGCTCTTCATATATTCCTCTTTAAAAGCAAAAAAAGTATGAGCTGTATGCAAAGTGACACACATTAGGTTTTTGACCACTGAAAATGTGTACAATCTACCAATTTACTCATGGAGCCGCATTAAGATCTCCATATCTCTGGGATTGAACCATCGAGGGCCTTTAAAATGAAGATACCAAAAGGAAAGTTTGTTATGAACCAGCATCTAAAAGGATATTAAGATATCTTTAATACTTCTTGAGTTACGGTCATGCAAACTTGAGGCAAAAACACAAGAAGTGCTTTTTTGCCATTTTTGAACCGTCACTGTTGGCATATAATGAAACAAAGATTGCTAAAGTCAACAGATTTTACTAATAGATCTACCAATCTCTGTGTAAAAATAAAATAATGCTGCTGCCATCTTTCTAAAGTCATTTTTACACCCTTGTAAATTGGCTCCAAATCTCAGGTGAAAATTGTCATTTTGACCCCCTTAGTGGATTACTCAGTAAATATACACCTGTGACATTTAATATTTTGGCTTTCATCACTATTTATGTTTGTCTTTGTACAAAATCAAAAATTTGAGCAAGGGAAGTTTCCGAAATTTAGTTGATTTGACACAGAATGACCCAATTGGAAAAGATATCCACTGAAGAAAGGTTTAGAACAACATGAAGGTGAGTAAATGACTAAATCAACAGCTCCCATGTTACATTTCGCTAATTAACCTGGAAATGCATTTTTTTGGAATATGTACATACACTGGCAGCTTACATCACACACACCTGTAGTCCAAAACATCTCTGTTTTTGCTGCCAAAGCAGCACTTACCCCATCTGCCTGGCACATATGTGATACTGACGCAAACCCACTGCCAGGAGGAACCTGTTTAAGAAATATCCAGGGGCCGTTCAGCCGTCTTACCTCCAGTGTCCTTGAATTATTCTTAGAAATTGTCCTCACGACTTTGACATGTTCATAATAACATTACACATTCGCCACGCATCCCCAGAGTAAACGTGTCACAAGTGCAATCCGATTAGATGAATAGCATCAATATGGCCTAATTGTTCCATGTACAAACATTTTAATACAAATATCAGTGCAATTTGAGAAAAAGACAATATTTGACACCATATAGAAGGCCGTGTGCGAGAGAATCAACTTCAACCCACGTCTAATTCATCTCACTGCAACAGAGCCCGGAAATAAGTTAGCCTGCAAATTAGATCTGCTGCATTCATATCTCGTAATATCTTGTAATATGCATAATATAGTCTCAAATAGCTTTCGAATCACAATTACATGATAGGACGCGTCTGCCACGGGTGTGTAGTGGAAAGTCTCTCGTCTTCATTTATATCATTTGAGCTTTCCAATTTAAGTTTTTTATATAATTACCTTGACTGATTGTAAAAAAGGGAGAATGTTTCAAAGCACTGAACGAAACTATTTCTTATTGCATTTATGGCAAATGTAGTCAATGAAGCTGAAAAGCCAGTAAAGCATCTTGTGAAAAAGCTTGTCGTCCCCATTAAATTTCAGAACTCCGAGGAAAACAGCTGAGGCTTAATTTGGATGTGATGAGAACAGCAGAACTTGCGCAGGATAAAGGAAGTTTTGATCCTACTTTAACAAGTTAAGGCAATAATTCACCCATAAAAAGAAAATTTGGTTATTATTTACTTACCGTCATGCTGTTCCAAACCTTATGCTTGCTTGTTTGTTTTTTTTTTGTTTGTTTGGTTTTTTTTTTCCCTGTGAAACACAACTGAAACAGAAGTTCTGAGCTTTGTGCAAGGAACATCCCAAATTTTAAGATTAATAACACAAAATCCACTCGGTAACACTTTACAATAAGGTACCATTTGTTAACATTAGTTAATGTATAGCAGCATATTTTTAAAACATTTGTTAAATGTTGTTAATGTTAATTATAAAAAAAAATTGTTTTTTATGTTCACTTACGAAAAAGAAGTAGGTTACACTTCAAGTTAATTTTATATTTTACTAATATCAATGTACTAGAAGTAAACTTGTAAGTGTACTATTTCAGTACTGCTTGGGACTAAATTGGCCCATTAGTGTATATATGTTTAAGTGTACTATAAGTGTAACAGTAGTAAACTTTAAGTGCACAACTAGTTCACAACTACATTTTTCATTTGTATTGCATCTGTACAACAAGTGAACTTATAAGTATACTAGTAGTTTACTATTTTAATACTTGTAGTATTTTTTTAGTTGATGAAAGTACCCTTTGAAGTATACTCTCAGTAAACTACTAGTTTAGTAGTTTTATACTGCAAGTATACTTGTAAGTTTTCTCTAAGTGAACATAACATCATACTTAAAGCTTACTATTTATATATTATTTTTTCACTTTAAGTATACTACTATGTTCCTATTTAGGTATTATTTTTTTATACTTGAAATACATTTAAAGGGTTAGTTCACCCAAAAATGAAAATTCAGTCATTAATTACTCACCCTCATGTCGTTCTACATCCGTAAGACCTTCGTTCATCTTCAGAACACAAATTAAGATATTTTTGATGAAATCCGATGGCTTCCATTGACAGCAATTTAATTTACACTTTCAAATGCCCAGAAATGTACTAAAGACATATTTAAAACAGTCATGTGACTACAGTGGTTCAACCTTAATGTTATGAAGCGACGAGAATACTTTTTGTGCACCAAAAAACCCAAAATAACGACTTTATTCAACAATATCTAGTGAAGGGCGATTTCAAAACACTGCTTCATGAAGCTTCGAAGCTTTACGAATCTTTTGTTTCGAATCAGTGGTTCGGAGTGTGTATCAAACTGCCAAAGTCACATGAACCATTAAAATTTCGAAACACTCAACAATGTAACGAAGCCTCGTTTACTGAAATCATGTGACTTTGGTGGCAGTTTTGATTTACATGCTGTTTAATGTTTGATGATCGTGTTATTTTACATTTGTGTGAGCAATCTTCTATCATTGTTTCAGCTTCTTCTTCACCTGTTTCGATCCGGAGATTCTGTACTAGAAGATGCGTAATAGCGCCCCCTACCATATAACAGTGAAAACATGGCTAGCCGGAAAATTCAGTCAGTGGTGGGGAAAGATTAAAGTAGATCTGAAGTAAATTTCTATCTACACGACCAGTGGACTAGCCTACACAAAAATTCAAATACTCAGAATTATGAATATATCTGTTTTCTTTATAAATCAATATTTTAAAACAATGTAAATTTATAAGACATTATGTAAAACTATCTGAAAAAAGTATATAATAGGTTACTCAATCAAAAGATTAAACACAACTACAAGCCAAGTATACTATAGAATACTTAAATATAATTTATAGTATTAATAGTATTAATTTCAATAGTCCAAATATAATTAGACTTTTCTGTCAGTGTAAGTCAAGTATACTTAAATGCAATTTTACATAAAGTATATTTCTAAGAAGTACATAAAAATAAGACTGAAAGTAGGCTATACTTTCTTATTTTTAGTTTAAAAGAAGTATACTAATAGCACACTTGAATAAACTTTTTTTCCCCCGTAATGGTTAGTTCACAGTGCATTAAGAAATATTAACCCATAAAATTTTGGATTTTAAAAATGTATTAGTAAATGAAACCTCATTCATTGTAAACGGTAACCAAAATGCCTACAGTTTTGTAACATCATGAGTAAACAGTGACAATTTATATTTTTGGTTGATCTGTTTCTTTAAGTGTTCTAGAATGTAGTTCAAAGGGCTTGTTTTCCTTCTGTCAAAATCTGCATGAAGCATTGCTTTTTAAAGCAGTTTTGAGGCCAATTTACAAACAGACTGACTTCTGATCAGGCGCACTGGGCCGTAATGAAAGAAAGGCCTCATTTTGTAAAACTGTGATGTGGTTTCGGAGCCATCCAGGGCAAAACCTATGCCATGTTAAAAGCCTTGACTACTGTATCAGCTCCATTTGGCTTGTGATCATCTCCACCGATACCGGAGCATAACAGACAGTGTTGAACTCAGATGAAAGTGTCAGGATTTCAAACGGTATAGCTTTCATAGAGAATAATCACTCTTGCTTAATGTTTTGCGCGGTGCTGTGGGGATAAACCAAGAAATGATAAACATCGCACCAATTATTTAAGGTGATATCTACGACATCAATCGGCATTTTATAGGAAGATGAAAGCACCATAAGATAAGAGTGTTCCATTACAATCAGTAAAAAATTGTACGAGTCTACTTGAGTGAGAGCAATTCAAACTGATGCATGCATAATGCAAGTAGGAAGACGAGAGGGAAATCCTACAACTGAATAAATTCAGAAATAAGAAAGCCTTGATTTTCCCTGTTTCGTGTCACGTAAAGTGCCAAAAGAACAATGAAAAATCAAACAGAACAAGAAGTGTGATCTTGTCCTATGCATGGCACTCTGTTCATGTCATTTTTTATTGCAAAATAAATATATACCCGAATATTGTTGTTTTTATTTCATTGCATGAATTTGTGTAAATGCATTTGTTTAATTTAACTTACTGTAACAGACTCAAAAACTGTGAAAAAAGCACTGGCAGGCAAAATTTGGAATAATTAAGATTTTTCAATGTATTTCAAAGAAGTATCTTATGTTCAGCAATGCTGCATTTATTTGATGAAAAATACAGTAAAAACTATAATATTGTGAAATAGTATTACAATTTCAAATAAGTTTTCAATTTGAATATATTTTAAAATGTCATTTATTTCTGTGATGCAAAGCTGAATTTTCAGCATCATTACTCCAGTCTTTAGATTTTTTATAATCCATCAGAAATTATATTAAATATATATTATATATTTATATCTTCTATACACTGTAAATTTGTTATCACAACATTTTTTCTTTTGTCAGATCAACTTAAACCAAAATCCTTCATTGTATTAACTCAAATGTTTAATTTCAATGAACTCAGAATTTTAAGGCAACCAGGTTACTTACTTTTTAAGTTAAACCAACAATATTTTTTTACAGTGTATGTAACAAGATGTGTTTCTACAAGTACCGAAGCTATCTTTTTTTTTTTTTTTTTTTTTTTTTTTAGAAACGAGTAGCTTGGCTGTAGCTTAACATCTTATATCAGTCGCTCGTAGTTTGACGAACATGAGTTTCAAAGCAGCTTCACATCTGTATGAGTTACATCAGTCGGCTGTTAGTCTAAGTTTTATCTGAGTTTCACCAAGGTCTTCAGCTGAATGTTCTCTTCCTCTGTCTGTTTCTCCTCATACATCACTCTCACATTAAAAAGGATTCACTGTGGCATGGCGGTCATGTTTTTGCAGAGATACAGGCTCTTGAATTAGTCTCTGTCTTTTCATGAGATGGAGGAGGATAACCAGGTCAGTCTGGAAATACTATGACAAACATGCCCTGGATTTTCATAAAATGATTTAAAAGTTCAAAGACACCATATGATGGCATTTTATTAAAATGCAAATCAACTAAAAAAAATTATATAAATTATATAAAAATAGCATTGTGCCTTTAATTCATGTAAATGCTGTTGATGGGTTAGTTCACCAAAAAATGAAAATTCTGTCATTAATTACTCAACCTCGTGTCGTTCCAAACCCGTAAGACCTTCGTTCATCTTCAGAACACAAATTAAGGTATTTTTGATAAAATCCGATGGCTCAGTGAGGCCTGCATTGACAGCAAGATAATTTACACTTTCAATGCCCAGAAAGCTACTAAAGACATATATAAAACAGTTCATGTGACTACAGTGGTTCAACCTTAATGTCATGAAGCAATGAAAATACTTTTTGTGCACCACAAAAAACTAAATAATGACTTTATTCAACAATATCTAGTGATGGGTGAAATCAACATGAAGCTTCGAAGCTTTACGAATCTTTTGTTTCTAATCAGCGGTTCGGAGCGTGTATCAAACTGCCAAAGTCACACCCCCCCAGTGGTGAACCACTGAAATTTCGAAACACTTATGACATGATGAAGCCTTGTTTACTGAAATCACGTGACTTTGGCAGTTTGATACGCGCTCCGAACCACTGATTCGAAACAAAAGATTCATAAAGCTTCGAAGCTTCATTAAGCAGTGTTTTGAAATTGCTCATCACTAGATACTGTTGAATATCTAAAAAAAAAAAAAAGGAAATTTAATTAAAAACTTGTAATATAAATTTTGTAAGTCAGGATGAAAGTTGTTAAATTAAATATGTCACAATATTATTTATGTATCAAAATAATAAACAAATTATTATGCGCATAACCTAAAATGAATATTTATGAGCCAAGCCTTCACCGTTTTGTGATGTCAAACTGTCCCCACCACAAAGTGATATCCGTGATACACTCTTAAAATAGGGGTTCCAAATAGGGGTTTTATGCCATAGAATAACCATATTTGGATCCCAAAAGAACCTTTCAATGAACAGCTCTCAAAAGAACCATTTTTTTTTCTAAGTGCGAAGAACATTTTCTTTCCACTCTAAAGAACCTTTTGTGGAGTAAAAAGGTTCCATTGATGTTAAAGTTTTTTCATGGAACCATCAATGCCAATAAAGAACCTTTATTTTTAAGAGTGTAGAGAAAAGAAACTCTTTGTTCGATTCTAAATGGCTGAGAAATATGCTGACGAAGCAGTTTCTGCTGCGCCAGGAACTTTTGTCTGCTCTCTCTTCAAAACTAGGTCCTGTGAATAAAGCAAGGCAAATTGAAATCTAATAGTCAACAGGGACAGGCCTGTTACTCCCTATATAGTACATAAGATATTTGTTAGCGTGCTGCTGTAAAGGGCTTTAGCATCTTTACAAGACGGGCTCTTTTCTCTCCTGTCCTCTCCGCTCACGGCTGCTTTGCACCATTGACGACTCTTTCCCCCGAGGAATAAAACTTAATGGGCGAAGAATTTGAGAATTTGAAATCTCAGGGTGAGAGCCCAAATGTCAAATTGAGCGAGTACAAGCGTCTATGATTGAAGGTGATCAAACTGACAGTACAAAGCCAGAGGTTTTGATGGATGCACATGCTATAATGAAGTGTAATAGATGAAACGGCGTATTGAATGTGGAGGAATACATAACCATTCATCATTGACATGCCGTTTGTGCTTTTAACTTTACCGGAGCGTACTTCTGCTTCCTTAAGGACTTTAATGTTCTGGATTGGTGCATTTTAAACTTGCTGTATTCATTTGTTATGTGTTTTTTTTTCTCTGTTTCTTAGTGGAATGACTGACTGAATGAAAATGAATATCTAAAATGGACTGGATAAAATGTAAGGGGCTGTTTAGGCAGGATGCGTTCTAGCCTTACAAACAGCTAGATGGTGCGCAACAGATGCCTTTATGGGCACATTAACATTGCTAATGTTCAATACGCTTGTCCCAGATTCATCGGATTCATTGTTTTAAAACAGAAAAAAAGATTCGTGAAAAAATATTTTTTATGGCCCTAAGTATCTACTCAAATGAATGCATATGTGACCCTGGACCACAAAACCAGCTGTAAGTCACACGGGTATATTTGCAGCAATAGCCAACAATACATTGTATGGGTCAAAATTATCGATTTTTCTTTTCTGCCAAAAACCATTAGGATATTAAGTAAAGTATATCTTCATGTTCCATGAAGATATTTTGTAAATTTCCTACCGTAAATATATCAAAAATGTATTTTTGTGAGTGGATATGCATTGCTAAGGACTTCATTTGGACAACTTTAAAGGCGATTTTCTCAATATTTTGATTTTTTTTTTTTGCACCCTCAGATTCCAGATTTTCAAATAGTTGTATCTTGGTCATTGTCCTATCCTAACAAACCATACATCAATAGAATGCTTATTTATTCAGCTTTCAGATGATATATACATCTCAATTTAAAAAAATTGACCCTTATGACTGGTTTTGTGGTCCAGGGTCACATATGCTTATAGCTATGCAAGCTCAATTTCTTGTGTCATCGTGTCCTAAAGTGAGTCAGAACTCATTTACACAATTTATTATCCAACACAATTACATGTTGCAGTAACGTAGCATGAATTTCTGTCTTCTTCTACCATCAGTTTTCTCTTGCAGTTTAAATATTGTCATGCCGAAGTAAGAATCTTGCTAAGAAATTTTATAGCTACTTGAAACACACTTAAATTGCACAAACATTTGAAGGAAACTTCATACTATACTGCCACAGTAACACAAGAATGACTTTCAGTGGGATATTTGCATAATTACATGAAGTATGTTTCTGGTTGAACTTTCTATGGCTTCTTGAAAAACATGGGGCTCATGGCGTCAGATGATGAAAAAACAACAAGATGTTCAACGGTGCACCTAGTCTTTTTACTCTACGTCTATAAGAGCATGTTGTGCATAGCACTAGATCAATGTCCTTGAAATAGAGAAAATAAGAGACAGACAGGCATATTAAAAAAACAAATTTACGCTTTATAACTGTTGAATAGACAAAATGAAATATATCAACCTCATTGCTAAGATACAGGGAAACACAGTCAAATGCTTAAAATAATCATCACAATATTGGCATCAGAACTGAAATGGGTCATTCCGCTCTACAGACGCAAGTATTGCATTGAAGGGGTTGGGAGAATGTAAAATGTAAAAGTATATACTAGTTATCTTCTTTTTTTTCTCACATAAATACTGGTATAAAAACATTTGGTTGGAAAATCACTGTAATCATTATTAGAGGACAGGTGTTTGACTGTCACACTTGACAGATGCATCGAACATATGTTGCAATTATGTAAAACCGCAAAGGAAAGTAAAATTTTTTGAAACCAATGTTCTTTTCAAACAGCAGGCTAATATTCTAACACAGCCATCTTCTCCTTCTTTTTCCATTCGCACTTTCAGTTCATGCACCCGCGCTCACACACACACACACACACACACACACACACACACACACACACACACACGCACACACACACACACACACAAACACACACTGAATGCATGTTCACTTCCTCCTGGATTAAAGATAAGGCTCATCTTCTAGGTAACAAGATTGTGTTTTTGTAGAAGCAAAGACATCCTTGTTTTAATTTACATAATATGTACAAGACAAGAAGTCCAGTCTGGGAAGTGCTTTCTCTCACTTTATAGCGTCTCTAGGTCACTCCCATGGTCTTTATTTGTACAGTTCCAGCTGGAATGTGAGTTGTGGCAAAACAGAAAGTAAAAGGAATCCATTTCCATGTCATTTAATGGATCGTCCGGGCCTCTGTGAAATATGGCACAATGTCCAATCGGTGGTGTTACATGGGACAGAGGTGCAAGATGATGATGTTAACAGTTTATGGTACTAACGTAGTACACTGCAACGTACATCCACTTTCATAATGGGTACGTAAAAGATATGACCAATAGGCTTCAACAACAGATGTGGGTCATTCCTGCTATGCTGGACATTTCCATGTCCCCTAAAACAAGTTGTTTTAATTGTTAATTTTCCTGTGTCCTTGCTTCCATTCTTTTAATTTGTAAAATGCTTTTTACAAAAACAACAACAACAACAACAACAACAAAAAACAGTTCCTTAATGACATCACCCTCCAGGAAGTGACAATTTTGGAGGGAAAACAACATCCTGCTTGATAAAATTTTAAAGGGGTCATGAGCTGCATTGTTTTATAATGTTTCCTGGGGTGCACTTGTAATGTTAGTATGCTTTTTACATCAAAATTGTCATAATTTAGAAATAAAAGGCATTTTTCCTGCCCTGATTTTAGCCCTCTTATTTGAACGCTCTGTTTTAAGGGGCGTGTCTGCTGTGTATTACTCTCTTGAAAACTTTTAGCATGTTTTTACTATTACAGCTCTCAAGGTAAACTAATCGTGAAAAGTGCTGATCAATATAACATTACATTTAGATCTATGGCATTATATTTAGATCGAAAGGTTGAAAGGTTGCAGTGATGAACATTGTAGCCGATTACAGACATGTTGTTGAGCGCATGAAAGCAGTGATCTCGTCATTTCAACTCAATTTCTGCACACTAACGAATGCTTTCATCATAACTAACAGTGCAAACTCGATGTAACTAAGAGATGTTTGATTGACAGTTCTAGCGATTGTAAAGGGAGCGTTCTTTAACAAAGAACATCTGACTGTACATGAATCATTACATATCAGATCAGGCATTAGAATTATCACAGTTACTTACATGTTGTTGCATTACTGTTGAGTCCATACCGTAAAAGTCTTTTTGCAAAGCCTGCGCCGAAATGCGAATGATTTACCAAAGAATCCACAGTGAAATGTACCGAATACAAATAAATAAAGCTCAACTGAGACATTCACATTGTTGAAAATAAATAATCATATTCCTAGCATTAGGATCCTTTGAAAGGTAATGTTATTTTAGTCCTGTATCGCTCTTCTCTCCTCCTCATTTCACTAACATTCCAGTGGGCGGGGCTAATGTTGTAATGATGAAGTAGGCGTTGATTTCTTCTGTGGAGGCGGGGTTTCACCTATCTATAGGCACATTCTGGGACGAGTTGTTCACTGGGCCTGGTGTCAATAAAAGCTTTTATTGGACTAACAAGGAAGTTTTCAGTTCTGAAACTTACAAGATATTCTTATAGTATGATGACCTCTTATATATCAAACGCTCAAGGAAAAGTTGATTTCTCAATTCATGACCCCTTTAAAAGACAATTTAAAAAATATATCATCCTCATGTAAACTTTCTTGCCATTGTGAAAATAATTTTATATTTAAGTGCATTTTCATGTCCCATAAAAAAAAGTGTATTAATTGTTAATTTTCCTCGCTTTCCATTCTGTTATCTTATTAAATGCTTTTTACAAACAAAAAAGTTACTTAATGATATCATTCTCCAGGAAGTGACATCGTTTTAGAGGGAAAACAACATCCTGCTTGATAAATCACAAAAATCAGTATGATAACAACATTTTACAAGGCAATTTAAAAAATATCATTCTCATGTCTTGCCATTGTTAAATTAATCACGTTATAAGTGCCTGATCTTGACCTGATTGTCTTCAAGACCATTTTATAGAAATAAATTAAATACCACACAGCCATATTTATTTTTTTAAAAGTTCAAGAATTTATAAGGCCTAACAGGAATGACCCTGGTGTTAACATCCTAAAAGTGAAAGGAAACTCAATATGAATACCTCACAGATTGTGTCAGACATTTGCCACAGTCGGTGTAAAACAGCACTGATAAATGATGTCACAGCTGTCAGTGATTTTCTGAGTAAAATCAGCATGGTGTGATGGGTTCTTTCATCATAATACCAAACGATCAAGACTCGTTTTAAAGATTCACAATAGAGAAGCCGTCAAGTGAGGGTCATATTATCATTTACAATTCAAATTCGGCAGCTCACCTTGAGGAATTAAATTTGGGCAATTTTATATAAAGCAATTATCGCTGACTTCACGGGGCAGGAGTCCTTCTGAAAGGCCTTATTAGAAAGAGATAAAAGAGATTTTTATGCTCAGAACCTGCTCAGAAATTCCTTTGCTCGCTGCTCCGGTTTCTCGAATCCATTTAAGGGACGGCGTTTTACGTTTAATTACTTCTGGTTCTGGGAGAACACCAATGTATGCCTGTCAAAGTATGCGCGCTGTTGAGTCAATAAAGGCCTTGATGTTTATTTCTCGCTTGAGACGTTTCGCCATTAGCATGATGCTTTTAAACATTTAGAGGGCCGAGCTCACAAAAAAGCCCAAAGCATCAGGATAAAATGCTTCCCCCCTCCCCCCCCAAAAAAACATCCTGTTAGATTATTCCAAACACATCGATCGTACAGAAGATGATTCTTGCAGATGACAAACCAGAGTGTGTTTTAACCCACTTCACGACAAAGACAGAGTCGATCCTGTCCTCTCCTGAGAGTCTGTAGTTTATCACACTGGCCCATATATCTCTGATTCAGTCTAGTGGTGGGTTCATGTTGGGGGTAGAGCGTACGCCCTCCGGGGACATTCAGCGAGGAAAACAGGCGACAGGGACGAGTCCATCTCCGGCTCACTGCGGTAGGGTGCGGATGTCTGACAGAGGGGCTGCAGGCACGGAAGGAAGGAGGCCAGCGGATGGGACGCCACAGCGTTCTCGTGCCCCCAGCCCCTCGAGGGCCTGGGACGGGGGCTCAAAGCCCCTGTTCATGTGCAGGGGCTGGTGAGCCTGGCAGTAGTCCACGATGGGCTGCTCATACCTGTAGAACGCCAATGTGCCCATCTGTTGAGGGGCCTGAGAGAGAGAAAAGACAAAGAGGAACATGGTTAGAATTAATGCTGTATTTCAAAGAGAGATCTGCTGTAGGATGCCGGCTGTATCTCTTATGTGGTGTTGCAAAAATTGCTAATGAATTTAACCAGTTATTTAATTTCAATTATTATATATTTGAATAATTTATTTGATAAATCTAAAAGAAATATTACTATTAATAATAATAATACTAATTATATATATATATATATATATATATATATATATATATGGGTCATTGACGAATAAGGTTTTTAAAACTGTAAAAAAAAAAAAAAATTGGTTTTTATAATCAATTAACACTGCTTTTGTCATTTTTTACAAGATGGACAAAATTGGTCACCAAAAAAGTCATTCGGTTTAACCAAAATTCTGGTTTTACCGAATGACACTTTTGGTTATACCGAATGACGATATTTTCAAACAATGCTAACAGGCTGATATCTTGCTAGTTAGTTTGCTAGCAAAAGGACAATCAAACATTTTATAATAAGTACTACTAGTTTTTAAAATATTACAACATTTTCCATGTTTTATAGCGGTTGTACCGAATGACCTGATGTTTCAGGACATGCGTATGAGCAAGTGAAAACATGAATTTTTCAAATAGTTAAAAGAGAGTTAGTTACTTTGCTTCATGACCATGTGGTCCTTTGGAGGTGTCTGAATGATGTCACATCCTGTCACATGATATTGACCGTATGACTTGATCCAAAATGTTCCCTTTATTGGTTACTCCAAATGACATCAATGAAATGAATTTTTCCAGACATTCTTTCTCATAACAAAGCGACGACTTCTACACATAATTTTAATACCATTTTGCACTATGTTGATGTTATAAAATCATGCCAGAATAAAAAATATATACATTTATTACATTTTAAGATATTTTAATCACAAATGAAATGGCTGTATTGGCCTTTGGACGGTTAAACCGAATGACCTTTTGACACTTCAAAATCTTTAAAATACCTTTATATGTAACAAAATATAATTAAAACCTTTTAGATTCAATAAAAGAGATCTAGTTGTACTACCTTACATACTTTGGATGTCATATCTTTGTTTTTTATTATTATTTTTATAATTATTAAGGCCTTTGGACAAAAAAATGACCCGTCACGTCATTGACCCATATATATATATATATATACACACACATAATATTTTCCCCAATAATAATCATAATAATAATTAAATCATTGTAATTTTCATGAATAATTTGTTTTATAAATATAAAAATAACATATTAATAAAAGTAATAAATATATATGTAATATATATGAATATTATAGTAATATAAACATATTATATGTTAAAATAATAAACAAATAATATATAATATTACATTTGGACACTGGCTGTTTTGTGGCGTATTCATGTAAAAACACATTTATATCTTGAAAGAAAGTAAATAGACAAAAAAAAATAGGATATGGATCTGTGCCGTAGTGTAAATGCAGCCTTAAATTGTGGCAGTGTCCAACCGGGTGCAGCGTGCACGGATAAAACCTATCTAAAGTGTGTGAAATGTATTTTCAGTGGACTGCAAATGAGTTCCCCTCTCTCGTAAGAGGCCCATGAGCTCTGCAATCAACCCCATAAATACATTCTCCATTTGCAGCAACAGGCCAATCAAAAGTTTAACACACAGCAAATGGAAT
>CM077453.1:3087500-3342500 GCA_039654765.1 Mylopharyngodon piceus | reverse complement strand
AAAAGGAAAGTTCGTTAAGAACCAGAATCTAAAAGGATATTAAGATATCTTTAATACTTCTTGAGTTATGGTCATGCAAACTTGAGGAAAAAAACACTACAAGTGCTTTTTGCCATTTTTGAACTATCACTGTTGGCATATAATGAAACAAAGATTGCTAAAGTAAACAGATTTTACTAATAGACCTACCGATCTCTGTGTAAAAATTAAATAAAGATGCTGCCATCTTTCTAAAGTCATTTTTACACCCCTGTAAATTGGCTCCAAATCTCAGGTGAAAATTGTCATTTTGACCCCCTCTATAAAATAGTGGATTACTCAGTAAATATACATCTGTGACATTTAATATTTTGGCTTTCATCACTATTTATGTTTGTCTTTCTACATAAAAAAAAAATAGTAACAAAATGAAACATTTAAGCCTGGGAAGTTTCTGAAATTTGGTTGATCCAACTCCACTTTGATCTTTAAAACTTTGTTGAGCTTTTAACTTCACAAACAGCTATATTACACAATACAAAATTGGTAATATCCAAAGAAACATAATTGGGGCACTTTGAATCAGCTTGTGTTTTGGTGAGTTTTAGTGGATGTACTGTATTAAGTCAGTTCTCCTCAAGTTCCTCAAGAGAAACCATATCAACATGTTCCACTAACCTCAAACAAACACAAAGTCACACAATACATCGTCTTCATTTTTATTTGAATATTTTATTTAATATTTTCATTATAAAAACCCTGAAAACACCTGGATAGTTGTGGGCAGGTGCGTAGGCCGCAATTCAAACAGAAAAAGTTCCACACTTTATTAAAAAATGACTTATGTTTACTTTTAATTTTTTTTATAGTTTATATATAAGCTACTATGTTTGATGTTTAGTCTATTTTTTTTTTGCATCTAATGCAATGACATTCACACATTTTTAAGCGTGACTTGCGTGTTCAAATACCTTTCTTGGCCACTGTTTACCCTAAATGAAGAAAACGATTATGCAAATTTGCTTAGTTGGGGGTCCACATAAAAGGCCTGTAGAACGACTTCAAGGCTCAGTTTGCCTAATTACTTAGCTGGAAATAAAGAAGTGAAAATGTTTCCTTAGAAGCATTTAAATGAGCGTATGGCTCTTTTGTGTTGAACAAATTGCCACTTTTGCACTTTTTACAATCACATTGAGAGAGGACGGGTCTATTTTAAGCAGCATTTCAAATGCATATAATCTCTTGTTAATTTCCTTGCTTTGCACGTCCTTTTACGCGCTTCAATTACGACGGCATTCTGGCAATTTAACAAAAGTGGTTTTTAGTATCGTCTCCAGGGCTTTCGTGTGCATTTTGAAGGCTGACGTGTTCATATGCATCTAAATCACATCGCATTGTTTACATAGGTGCGGATTTGTAAGATCCACAAGGTTGGATTAATCTTCATGCAGCGGAGTCTTCATCGCACAGCTGCGTTTCACTGCATTCATCTGGGAACAAGGACTTAGAGTTAGCGATCGACCTTTGCTGGATACAAACCCCATTTGCACAGCCTTGTCAATCCTATTTCTCTGTTTAATGGACTGCTGGAGCGATCATTCAGTATGCAACTAAGCAATCAATTATCCATAAATGCAAATGGGATTAAAGTTTAACCATTCCCTTTCCTTTTTAAACCAACTGCAAAGGGAACATAGGGGACAACTGCTAACAAAAAAAGATGCGTATGCGTAAAAAAGCATTTCTGATCACATTCCCACTGAAGTGTTTGACTATGGTGTTGTTTCCTTCACAAACACCCTTCCGCCCCCATTCCTTCTGAAAACAGGATTAAAGATGCTTGGTAGTGATGAATATTTTAAAAATAAAAGGCTTTTTGGCTTCGCACGCCTGTTGTCCATCCCGGTTTAATCACAAATATTGGGAGCTTTTACTTTTGGCTGCTGCGGTCAGAGCTTTTAAAGATGTGACTCATAGCAGGTTGCGTCTGGGCTCTTGCCAGCGTTCTGTGTTAAGAGCTAAGTGCAGTTGATGCACAGGATTGCGCCTTAGAAACTCCTCTTCTTCACAATACAGAGCTTTGGAGTGTGTATCCACTACGCATCCTATTGAGAGATGAATACACAACAAATATTGGCTGTGTTTGGATGAATCCTACTGCTTACTACTAGAAGTGGGCGATATGACCATAATCTGATATCATGGCAAAACAGATATTATATATATATATATATCAGGGTTATTATTGTTAACAAAAATTAAAACTGAAACCATAAAAACATTTTCATTACTTGAAATAAAACAAAAAATGGGTCATTGACAAATAAGGTTTTTAAAAGTGAAAAAAAAAAACATAATGAAGATATAATTAATTTTAATTAATTAAGTGTTAACAATGAGATTATGTGGTTTTTTAAATCAATTAACACTGCTTTTGTCATTTTTTACAAGATGGACAAAATTTGTCACCAAAAAAGTCATTCGGTTTAACTAAAATTTTACCAAATGACACTTTTGGTTATACCGAATGACGATATTTTTAAACAATTCTAACAGGCTGAAATCTATCTAGCTATCTAGTTAGCTTGCTGGCTAGCTAGCAAAAGGACAATCAAACATTTTATATTTAGTACAAGTTTTTAAAACATATACAACATTTTCCATGTTTTATAGCGGTTGTACCGAATGACCTGATGTTTCGGGACATACGTATAAACAAGTGAAAACATGAATTTTTTAAATAGTTAAGAGAGAGTTAGTTACTTTGCTTCACGACCATGTGGTCCTTTGCAGGTGTCTATATGATGTCACATCCTGTCACATGATATTGACCGCATGACTTGAAAATGGTCCCTTATATTAGTTACTCCGAATGACATAAATGAAATTCATTTTTCCGGACATTCTTTCTCATAACAAAGCAACGACTTCTACACATAATTTTAATACCATTACCAATACCATACTATGTTGATATATGATGTTATAAAATAAAAAATATATACATTTATTACATTTTAAGATATTTTAATCACAAATGAAATGGCTGTATTGGCCTTTGGACGGTTAAACTGAATGAACTTTTGACACTTCAAAATCTTTAAAATACCTTTATATGTAACAAAATATAATTAAAACCTTTTGGATTCAATAAAAGAGATCTAGTTGTACTACCTTACATACTTTGGATGTCATTTCTTTGTTTTTTATTATTATTAAGGCCTTTGGACAAAAAATGACCCGTCACGTCATTGACCCATTGTGTGTGTGTATATATATATATATATATATATATATATATATTAAAAGCTTTTATTTCAGCTATTTGCCAAGGCAATATTTCTCATTTTCGTTATGTTGAAGTAGTAAAATATCTAAAACTAAACAAAATAAAACTAAAAACTAAAACTAATTGAAACTAACTGAAATAAAGCTGAAATAAAATAAAATATAAATATTAGTTTAAAAAACTTAAACTAAATGAAAATTAGAAATGTTGCCTGGGCAATAAATGGAAATAAATTTAAGTCGAAGCACTAAAATTATCATCTAGAAATAAATAAAAACTAAAATTAAAATTGAAATAAAAGCAAATTAAACCTAAATAGCAATATTGCTAAAAAAAAAAAAAAAAAACCCACAAAAACTATTACTGTGCATAAGCACAGCGAAATTACAACAACTTAAACTAAAATAACATGAAATATAAAAATATAAAAATAAAAGCTAATTCTAAATATTTATAAAACTAAAATAACACTGATCTGAATAGCTTTTTGAGGGTCACATTAAATCAATATAATGTATTTTTTTTTTTTTTTTTTTTTTAAATATATTCAAAAGCACGGTTTCTTTCCTGAGAATCTGATATGGAATTTAGCCGTCGAAAAACTAAAATGAATCAAATATGTGCGAGTCTGTTTGAGCTACTGCACGAGCACTCATTCACATCTGCTAGAATACTGTATGTAACTCACACCTGTTATAATAAAATAACTGTGTGAATGTAGCCAAAATTATTTTTTCCATTTACCAAAAGTTTTACACACACAGAAATGAATAGTATGCGTCAAACCTATATAAATTCAAGTCCACTCATGTGAGGAAAAGCTTATTCTGCATAAAAGTGATTCCCTGCTCCATGTCGAAATCACATGACCAGCTGAATATCCCTCACATTACATTGGAAATCCCCTATTATCATGCAGACACTTTTAAGTTAGTATAAATTCATAGTGGGTGACGATTATGCCTGTGAATCTGGTATTTCCAATTTTTCAAATACCAATAACTGAATCTTTGCTTTTGTGTAATGCTACACAGAGAAACTCAAAAAGGCACATTCATGATTGTTAAGCAGATTTTCCAATAGTGAGGCATTTTTGAATGGTTTAATTGGGTTTTCTTGAAAAATGTCTCATAAAAATTGAATTGATTAATTCAAAGATTTTCAGTAATTACTTTCTCCCTCTGACGCTGCCCTTATTAGGCTGCCATGTTTAACTTTTCAGCATTGCAAATGATACATGCTGAAAAAGCTACTTCAGCTGTGTGCGTCTGTTAAAATATCATTGCCAACTCTCTAATTATCTTACTATGTCTGATCACTTATAATAACACACATTTCCCTTAACAAACACCACTAAATTTAGCAGGCATGTATAGATACTGCGGAGAAAGTCCCTTGTGTATAAAGTAGTACACTTTAGCATACTTTTAAAAAGAGTAGTTATTACGGAAATAATATACTTTAAAGGTGCACTGTGTAATTTTTTTTGATTCAAAATTCACAACATTTAAATAATGGTCAATGTCTTACCCTGATTCTATGGTAAGCCTATTATAAGTGTTTATATTTTAGACCGGGAGGGATTTCCGGAGAGAAATTGCGTACATATGTCACTCGCCCTTGCGCGTCTCATCATATCCTTAAAGGGGACCCCTTTTCACAAGATGTAGTCTCTGGTGTCCCCAGAATGTGTCTGTGAAGTTTCAGCTCAAAATCCCCCACAGATCATTTATTATAGCTTGTCAAATTCGCCCCTATTTGGGGGTGAGCAAAAACACTCAGTTTTTGTGTGTGTCCCTTTAAATGCAAATGAGCTGCTGATCCCGGCCCCCTTTCCAGAAGAGGGCGGAGCTTTAACAGTTCACGCTTCGGTTGCTCAACAACAACAAAGCTGGAGAATCTCACGCAGCCAAAATGAGGATTGTCAGTAACGGTGTTCAGCCTTACATTGTTCAAACCGGAGTCGGACACTGATGGAGAGACTCAGGAAGAAGTTACAACTTTTAGAATGAAACTGGACGTTTCTGAATGGTTAGTGGATAAATTTATGTAGTTGCTGTGGAGTTGATTCAACTCATGGACTAGCATGTGCCATCATGTTAAACTTTTGTGCAAATCCAGCATTGAATTGACCCTCGTTTGTGAAGCAGTCCGGCGTAAAATGACGGCATGTCAACAACACTCTACTACAACAACTCTTCCTCTTCTCTAAAGCAGCCCAACATGGCCTCACCCCCTTTGTTGTGTGTTCTCGGGGGCGGGGTTTATGTAAATTTTGGGGTTTGTGATGTCACCAACCCGGGAAAAAGCTTGTTGTAGTCCCTACCAGCCGTTTGTTGTAGTCCCCTCGCTTCGCTTGAGAAGCCGCTCCCCCCGGAGCCGTGTGGATTACTTTTACGATGGATGGATGCACTTTTTTTTGCTTCAAAATCGGGCCTGCCATTCACAGCATTATATAGCTTGGAAGAGCCAGGATACTTTTAAATATATTTCTGATTGTATTTGTCTGAAAGAAGATAGTCATATACACATTGGATGGTTTGAGGGTGAGTAAATAATGGGCTAATTTTCATTTTTGGGTGAACTATCCCTTTAAGTGCACTTCTTTTCCACAAGGGACCAGTATGCAATTTTGTCATTCTCAACCCAGCCTGTGTTCTCTTTTCATTTCCACTGTCGAATATTTGATATTTCTAAGCACGATGTCCATGTTTCTGCTAATGTTCCCTTTCAGATAACGCCAGCTTCACCCTGAAAGCACCTTCATTCATTCAGCGCGCTCATCTCCACAGCGTCAGAAGGCCGTGTCTGAGTCATTAGTATGCCAAGCTGCATGCTGGGACACATGATGGCCAGCGATTTTAATAGCAGGCTGTCCAAGTTTCCTCACTGCCTCAGCGGACAGGCCCTACACAGTGCGGCCGCACACTGAATGATCCCACCAGCAAAAGGACAGGCCAGGAACGCCGCAGCACTCCGTTAATATGCCAACGTAGCGGCCGTGGTTGTCACAGGAGAGCCCGGCACATGCAAGCTGTCTCGGATTCGTTTCTGCCTTTTTAGCCTGTCCTTTATTACTGACGTCTTTTTCCTTTAGTGTTTCTCTTAATCACTTAGGCTTATGTTCGCTGTCTCTCTTTCTATCTTCACCCGGGAAAAGCGTTTGGCTGTGACCCTGATGCATCGCAGAGGGAAACGATCTGAATGAGCAGTTTGATAAGCAATCTAAACCTAATAGCTTAGAAAATGGAATTAATTGTGTTGCACAATGACATTAAAGTGTTGATCGCCTGTGGTCTCTTGGGTTCACATGCAAATCTACACGCTGTATTTTTTCTCTCCCACTACTGACACATTGAAAAATCTTTTTTTTTTGTATTCTTGTTTCCATTATAAATATGCAATCCCTTAAAAAGATACATTTTCTTCAGAACACAACTTATTTTTAGCGAATATACCGGTCAAAAGTTTGGAATCATGATTTTTTTTTTAAACGTTTTTGGTGGCAAAGCTGAATTTTCAGCATCATTACTCCAGTCTTCAGTGTCACATGATCCTTCAGAAATCATTCTAATATGATGATTTGCTGCTCAAGAAACATTTCTTATTGTTATCAATGTTGAAAACAGTTGTGCTGCTTCATATTTTTGTGGAAATCATGATACAGATTATTAGAATGAGTTCTGAAAGATCATGTGACACTGAAGACTGGAGTAACGATGCTGAAAATTCAGCTTTGATCACAGGAATAAATTACATTTTACAATATATTCAAATAGAAAACAGTTCTTTTCAATTGTAATAATATTTGACAATATTACTGTATTTTTGATCAAAGACCCTCTGAAAGCTGAATAAATAAGCTTTCCATTGATGCATGGTTTTTTAGGATATAACAATATTTGGCCGAGATACAACTATTTGAAAATCTGGGATCAGAGGGTGCAAAAAAAAAATCAAAATATTGAGAAAATTGCCTTTAAAGTTGTCCAAATGAAGTCCTTAGCAATGCATATCCACTCACAAAAATACATTTTTGATATATTTATGGTAGGAAATGTACAAAATATCTTCATGGAACATGATCTTTACTTAATATCTTAATGATTTTTGGCATAAAAGAAAAATCGATAATTTTGACCTATACGATGTATTGTTGGCTATTGCTACAAATATACCCGTGCGACTTATGACTGATTTTGTGGTCCAGGGTCACAAATAAATACAGCCTTGGTGAACATGAGAAACATTAAAAAACAAATCTTGTTCTAAACATTTGTGCAGTAGTGTATCTTAAATCAGAGTGATACTGTATTTACATTTATTCACCCTCATGATTCTTCCTTCCATGAAATACAAAAGGAGGATGTACTGGAATCTCTTTTGCACACAATTACAATAAATGAGGACAAAAAAAGCACCATAATAGTATCACAAAAAAATTGTGAAAGATTTTTCATTGTTAATTCATATAATTAACTAATGTTAACAAATGAAATCTTATTGTAAAGAGTTACCAATTTTGTTTGTTTGTTTGTTTTACTGGAAAAGAATATATTTTTTCCCCAGCTCAACTCCTGAACTACACTTGTCCTGTCTCAAACAGAGCATTCTGTTCTTGTCTTGAGCAAGATAGCATGTGATATCACTATCGCCCATGTGCGTTTGTTACAGATGGGCAAAAATGAGTGTACAGATACATCATCCCTCCACTGGCCTCATGCTGAATCTGATAGAGGGACTGTACGTATGATAGGTGATATCTCCAAATACTGGCATCACTGTAGGGTTCTTGTGTTAATACAAAACATTTCACAAAATGGACACTCTTAGAAAAAAAGGTTCTATATAGAACCTTAAAGGGTTCTGTCAGGTGCTTCATATATAGAGCTTTTTAGTTTTAATTAATTAATTTTGTTTTAATTTTGATTAGCCTACATTTTATGAATTAAACAGCTTGTAAACATACTTTATCACTAGAAAAATGTGAAATCACCCATTAAACATGGAAGTATTATGCAATCACTTGAGACATTTCTCCTTATATAGAACCTTTTTGGCATAAAGAGTTCTTTAAAATTGAGTCAAGAGTTCTATATAGACCTCACTGAAACATTTGTGTAGCATTTTTAATCAGTGTTGGGGATTATAGTTGATACTGTAATAATATATTGGCGTAATTTGGCGAAACAGATTTGGCAAACACTCCAGCATATTTGTGTATTTACAATCTATTTACAACGTGCTTTTGCAGCGGTGAGCAATGTAGCCAATCACAGACATGTTGATCTCTTGAACGCAATGGCCAATCAGAGGTGTTTAAAGGGTTAGTTCACCCAAAAATGAAAATTCTGTTATTAATTAATTACTCATGTCGTTCCACACTCTTAAGACCTTCGTTCATCTTCGGAACACAAATTAAGATATTTTTGATGAAATCCTAAGTTTTACGAATCTTTTGTTTCGAATCAGTGGTTCGGAGCGTGTATCAAACTGCCAAAGTCACGCCCCCCAGTGGTGAACCATTGAAATTTCGAAACACTTCTGATGTAACGAAGCCTCGTTTAATGAAATCACGTGACTTTGGCAGTTTGATACACGCTCCGAACCACTGATTCGAAACAAAAGATTTGTAAAGCTTCGAAGCTTCATGAAGCAGTGTTTTGAAATCGCCCATCACTAGATATTATTGAATAAAGTCGTTATTTTGTTATTTTTGGCGCACAAAAAGTATTCTCGTCACTTCATAATATTAAGGTTGAACCACTGTAGTCACATGAACTGTTTTAAATATATCTTTAGTAGCTTTCTGGGCATCTGAAAGTGTAAATTATCTTGCTGTCAATGCAGGCGTCACTGAGCCATCGGATTTCATCAAAAATATCTTAATTTGTGTTCTGAAGATGAACGAAGGTCTTACGGGTGTGGAACGACATGAGGGTGAGTAATTAATGGCAGAATTTTCATTTTTGGGTGAACTAACCCTTTAAGTGAACTCAAACACCACTCAAAATGCCAAAGTTTTTATTCAGTGCTGAGTAATGCAGGCTCGCGAAACCTCTCATTAACAAACAAAGTGTAGACACGACGCAAATAAGAGATTTATTGTGCATTGTTGGCAGCTTCATTGATTATAACTGAACTTTGTGAGATCTCCATGAACTGACGAAGCACCAGCGTTGTAAAGTCTTGACCTCCGCTTAAACTCTCCAATCTTATGCGAGCAGTGTGAACATGCATTAAATTATCTAATTTTGTGTTCAACAAAGTCATACAGGCTTGGAACAGCTCAAGGGTTTTCAAACCATTGCTTTGAAACGACACTGCAGTCGCTGCATCAACGTTCCCACCATGTTTAAATATTCAGGCAGTGAATGAGCAAGTCTGTGAAACTAAACAAAGAAGTGCCCACATTTGCCAAAGCCCCGGAGAGAGCATGTCATGTATACGCAAGGCATGCCAGCAGAATGAAAATGCGGGTCTGAAAGATGTTTTTTGTGTTTGTTTGCTTTATTTTTTTACTGACATTCTCCTTATTTTGCTCCTAATATTAATCAGGCAGATGGTTCAATATCTCTAAGTGGCTTCTTGTTATTTCCTAAGTAGATAAAGAGAAATATATTCCAATATATCAGAAATCCCAGAAGAATACACAGAGATTGTAAGCACTTCTGAAAAACATTTTTATTTGTTCTTGCGACATGCATCGCTGTACCTGCAGATCTAGTTATAAAGTTTATTAGCCAAGATGCAGGCGGCAGCTAGTGGATATTTTGATATTTTTTGTTGTTGTTGTTTCCTTCTTTGGAAGTTATGAAATTAGCTTTTTTGTAGTTATCCAGTACATCGACTGAACATTTCATATGTATTGTTTGACTTTCATGTCCCTCAGTAAACTGATATTTCTCATATTTTCTCTGCTGTCTGCTTTGGATTTGTCAACATCTATCACCTCATGTTGTTCAAAGGCTATTAAAAGTTTTTTTTTTGTTTTTTTTTTGGTAAAAAAAAGTTATTGTTCAATTTTCACCAGGTAGTTCAAATGATTAGATGCCAAAGATTGTCTAACTTTGAGGTTTTTCTGAAATTTTGCTTGTGGCACTATATGCATATGGCATTTTGATTATAATAACCTGGTTTTACAGTGCATATGAAAATATGTCATTTATTTAGTTGCATTTGCCAAGTGTCACTCTTACTATTGGACATATTAAACAAACCCTAAAGCTATGTAATAAACTTTGCCATTTTATGCTACAGACATGCATGATGCCTCAAAATATACGGTTTGTTAAAAAGAACAAACATACTATTTTCACCTGGTGTATGATAAAACTGTGAAAAAATTATATCCATTTCCAGACTTACAGAGACTGCAACATAGAAAATGCAATAAATAAACAGTAGTATGCTACACTGTTGTCACATGACCTCATTATGTTACACATAACACACACACACACACACACACATACATGTTTGTAGATGCAGTATATCATCCAGGTATTCAGTGTCTAAATTCACAAACTGTACCCAGTATATACTATATTGCATATAATCTGAATTACATAATCAGATTCCAAAAAATTAAGTACTTGACGTAATATAAGTCATTTCACTCACGGCGGCCATCTTAGAAACGCCTCTCGTGCATGTAAGTGCAGCTCCTATCTCTTTGAATGGGGAAACATCAAATTCTCTAAAACTGTTCACCAAGCTTTCAATTAAATTTCATATTTGAAATCACCAATGAAATCTGACAACAACTGTCTCATAAATTTTGTTTCTAAATGCTCGAATCATGACAAAAAAATGGCATTTTTCAGGCTGGATCAAGCTAGTGCGCATGCGCAGTCGTAGTACGCGTCTCTAGGAAGTTCACGTCTAACTGTTTCTACAGGAACCGGAGCTTTTAACGGCAGCTGCAGTGACGCGATGACTTTACCAATCGGCGATTTGTTCTTATTTAGAAGGCGGGACTTATTCCGCCATATTGTGCGTTGCACTTTCTCCCATTCATTATAATATGAATGCACCGTCTTTTTATATATAATGTCTTTGGTAATGCTTAATGCACTTCATGTTGTTAATAACAAAGCATGGAATATATTTTCTTTCTCTTTATATTTTTATATCAACAGATCATCCTATTCAAATCAATGTGATAAACAAATTAGGTCAAATGTAATCTAAAAGTAATCAAAAAGTAGTCCGATTACATTACCTTAAATGTGTAAGGTAACGGATTACATTACTAACTAATTTTTTGTCATGTAATTTGGAATCAGTAGCCAACTACAATTTAAAAATATACCCAGCAATGGTAGTACAGCAGAAGTACAAGATTTACTATACGAGTGCAGTGCCGACCATTAAACAGAAGCAGCAACAGCTCCCTTGTTGCTAGGCAATAACATGAGATAATGAGAAGATAAATAACTTATACCTAAAATGTAAACCAGGCTGCTACTGGGGGGGGCTCATTTATATGATGAATATATACATCATGCCCTTAGGGTCACTGATTATTAGAGGAACAGCAATCGATTGTAATGCACTGAATGATGGAACTTAATATCTGTCAAGATCTGAACATGAATCCAAAAGATTATTTATCATTATATGAAATGCATGCATAGTCTGTACCAGTTTAATCACGATATATATGGGTATTATACAATAGTAAATAAATACTATTTCATTAAAAATATTAATTACATAAATTACTTTTTTTTTTGCATTGATTTTTTTTTCTACTCATATTGACATTGAGTACCTTTTTAAAGGAAAGAAACCACACTATTTATTCTTTTGGTCTGAAGTGGAAACACCAACACGCCATGGTTGGAGTTATCACACATAGAAAAATAATTTGATGGCAGTTGACAGTTAACAACTTTCTGACAAGCCTTCAGCCTCTGGCAAAATCACATTTAACAATCATTTAAATCTATTATTCAACACAGACCGATACGGTCTCTTCCTATACCGAAAGCCCTTTAGTAAGCTTTTCTTCTTATTCGTCACGAGATTATAAGAAACATCTGATATGCTTTCCTTGTCTCTCTGCTTTTAGATTGCATCGGTTTGAATGTGATGAATGTCAGACTCTATAAACTCTAAAACATGCTCCAGATAACATCACCCGTTGACTGCAATGAATATCATCTTAAATTGCGCGGTTTATACGTTCTCTTCACCTTGCAGTGCAGAAAACTGGCCTTTAGGAAATTCACGGAGGTAAACAGCTGCGTGGTGGAATGATGCAGTCCTGCTTAACGGCATGCGCTGCATTATTGCTGACTGGGCTGCTTTTTTAATTCATAATTTGATTTGGAAATGTCAAAGTGGCTTTAATCCATCAGATGGGCAGGTTTATCTCCCTGTAATGTCGTTCATCCCATTTACAGCTCACCAATGTCACCAAAGCACAGCCCTGCTTGACCTGCTGTTTCCACTGACACAGGCTGTCATCGTCATATTCCAGCATACCTTCACATGAAATAATGCGTTTCAAAAAGCCAAATGCTCATCTAGACAAAATCTGTGCAGTCAGTTAGGAAATCCTCCACATTAACCTGGATAAATCTATCTATCTATCTATCATCCATCCATCATCCATTCTTCCATCCATCCATCCACCCACCCACCCATCCATCCATCCATCAATCAATGATCCATCCATCCATCCATCCATCCATCCATCCATCCATCCATCCATCCATCAATGATCCATCCATCCATCCATCCATCCATCCATCCATCCATCCATCTCATGTATTAAATTGGATTTCCCTTTTAAATTAGAGGACTATCTATCTATCTATCTATCTATCTATCTATCTATCTATCTATCTATCTATCTATCTATCTATCTATCATCATCCATCCATCCATCCATCCATCAATCAATGATCCATCCATCCATCCATCCATCCATCCATCCGTCCAGCCATCATCCATCCATCATCCATCATCTATCCATCATCCATCCATCCATCCATCCATCCATCCATCCATCCATCCATCCATCCATCCATCCATCCATCCATCCATCCATCCATCCATCCATCCATCCATCCATCTCATGTATTAAATTGGATTTCCCTTTTAAATTAGAGGACTATCTATCTATCTATCTATCTATCTATCTATCTATCTATCTATCTATCTATCTATCTATCTATATCACTTTAAAAAATTTTAAAATTTGTAATTAAGATTTTTCTAATATGCTGATTTGATGCTCAAGAAACATTTCTTATTATTATCATTATTGGAAATAGTTTATGCCGTTTAATATTTTTGTAGAAACCGTGATACACTACCAAGATTAAAAAAAATAGATAAATAAAGAAAAATTAGAAGTATTAAAGAAATGAATACTTATATTCAAAAAGGATGAATTAAATTGATCAAAAGTGACAATAAAGACATTTATGTTTTTAACAAAACATTTAAAAAAAGGCTGTCCTTTTGAATTTTCTGTTCATCAAAGAATCCTGAAAAGTATCACGTTTTCCACAAAAACTATTAAGCAGAACAACTATTTGCAACATTGATAATAATAATAATAATAATAACCAACTGAGCGATAATAATAATAGTAATAATTGAGCAGCAAATCATCATATTAGAATGACTTCTGAAGGATCATGTGACACTGAAGACTGGAGTAATGATGCTGAAAATTCAGCTTTGATCACAGGAATAAATTACATTTTACAATATTTTAAATTATAAAACAGTTCTTTTAAATCATAATAATATTACTGTTTTTCCTGTATTTTTGATCAAATAAATGCAGCCTTAAAAAAACATTAAAAATCATAATTATTCCCAACTTTTGTCCATGAAGCATACATTCAAATTCAAATTTCAATTCTGCCTCCTGCTTTCTACCTCACTTCAAATTCAGGAATTGGAATTTAAAAAGCCATTCTCAATTCAGTTCTGATTGGTGCACAACCCTGACACTCACACACACTTCAGTGTTTACGGCGTGCACAAGGACACACACCCCGCCACGCAGCCCAACACAAACGACACCGACAAACGCTGACTGGCAAGATGCAGCCATTTCATAAATCTACAGAGATGCCTCTTTAGCGAATGGTAATTAAAATAGCCTCAATCCACAAATCCCTGATAAATATTTCATTAAGCCGCTCTCGGTGGCTGTTATTGTTATGGCGCAACTATATTTCAAAGGCTCTCTCGGTGAAATAATTCCAAATGTTGGGTGGGCTAGAGGGGAATTAACTTTTGGGCAAATCAAGGGTGGGCGGCTGTGATTTATTCAGCGCTGGACAGGGGGAAAAAAATTCAGTTCGACCTCTTACAAAATAATGAACGTGAACACAGACCCTGGCACTATATTACTGACAGCCAAAAAACAATGAACAGAGCACAGACCTTTATATTTAAAAAGCACTTGTGCATTATTTATTAAACATCTTGCCTTTAGTCTGACTCATGTGGAGGGCCTGACAGATGCAAGAACTTTTTGACTGCATAAAACATGACGAAATATGATAAAACACAGTTTGTCCAGAGCATAACATTGTGCTAAAAGAGGTTCTTGTGGATCTCAAACTCCTCATATTGTTTAGCACTAAGAATGTACTTTTGTAATCCATAAAAACTCTATTGCCCACTCACCACATTTTGCATATACACTAATGTTTTATGCATACTCAACAAAACAAAGAGACGGTTTGTGCTCTGGTTTTGACATTCAAAGCAATTCTGGTTAAATGAAAGCCTCCATTGCCATTAAAATATGCTTTATATTCTCATGCAACAGACCCTTTTTGTTAAAATAAAAGATTTACAATTTCTAATTACTATGTGATTTTCTGGTCTCTAGATACAGTATGACTCATTGAAAGTATGTTTTATTATCTGCCAAGCGAAAACAAAGTTCAATTGCTTAAAGTAATAGTGCACACCTCTCCGCGCGATTTGAGGTATTTGGAGCAAAAATGGTGTGGGAAGTTCAACAGGGGTTTGTTGAAAACTGCATTAGCACCTCAGCCACACTGCAGTTTTTCACCGTTATAGGACCAATAAAACCTATGAATTACCCAGTGAAAACAGTGTTTATGTTAATGTTGGGCTTCTCAAGCAAATATACCACAAAACAAACTCCCAATAGGATGTTCAGTTCTTCGTTTCTTTGTTTCTTGTTCTTTGTTGCGTTTCACATTCAGTTGGTTTCTTTGATGCTTTTTCTCCAAGGAGACCAACATGCGAACGCTTTCTGGCATGTTTCGGCATGTTGCGGGAAACCGCATCTGTAGATCAAGCTCTTCCTATCGCAGTCATAATGCATAAATGAAGATTTTGCAAACGCTGTATGTCAGCACAACACAACTGATCAGATTATGATGGATACAAATTTCCTGACAACCATAAACTGCAAATTTCCGGTTCCTGATATTAATCACAGATAAAGAATGAATAATTCCTTACTTAAAGACCCTGTGAAATTATGTTCTTCCATTTGCAAATGTGTACATGTGCTAGTATGTATATATCCTTGTATACAGATTGTCACAAAGCAAAAAGACATGGACTAAACTTCAATTTTAATTTCATGGGATCTTTAAGATACCAAGAATTATCTGACTAAAGTATATAATTTACTATCCACACATATTTACTATCCAGCAGACATGTTTCCTGCAAAAAAAGTCATGTGTTTGCTCATCATCAGTACTAATATTAGATCGGATTACACCAGTCATAAAAGCTGGGAAATCTTCCATTGGCCCAACTTTCTATAATCTTTGCCCATTTCTACATTGGAACGATGAAAACCTAACATGAACGCATAAACATTAGATTATGACTAATAATTACAAATATTACTGATATATACACTATTTTTATACTTTCTGGTTGAGGATGCACAAGTGTTTACAATGAAACATGAGTGACTGTCAAACAAATGTTAACATTTGTGCACGATACAACCACATTCTTATATAATAATATGAGTAATTTAATGTCACAGTGACTGTGTATATTGCTAAATAGTTATTTATAGTTTGATTTTCATAGATATTCATATATAACCATGCACATTTACTGATTAATCCTGTGATTTAAATAATGTACAAGTATCTCATTTGATTATTTTAATCAACAGACACTTAAAAGAAAATATAGCTTTATAAAATGTAACATGACTTAATGCTTGAAGCTGTAGTAAAATAGCTGATGTTACAATAAAAAATGCTGGGTTAAAAACAACCCAAGCTGGGTTGAAAATGGACAAATCCAGCGGTTGGGTTAAATGTTTGCCCAACGTACTGGGCAGTTTTATTTAACCCAACTATTGTTTAAAAATTACTTTATCGCTGGCTTAAAATGAACCCATCAGACATAATCAGACATAATTAGAGGCAACAATAATAATCAAAAGGTGAACATTTATTAATAAGCAATTTAATAAATGTTTATTGTTCAATTATTATTCATTAAACTTATTAATAAATGTTAATTTATTAAACATATTAATAAATGTTAATTTCCAACATACTTTGGGTTCATTTTAAGCAAGCAATACAGTAATTTTTGAATAGTTGAGTTAAATAAAACTACCCACAGCAGGTTGGGAAAACATTTAACCCAACCACTGGGTTAAAACAACCCAATTGCTGGGTTTGTCCATTTTCAACCCAACTTGAGTTGTTTTTAACCCAGCATTTTATAGGGCCCTATCATAAACCCGGTGCAATGTGGCACCAGGTGTGACGCAATGTTTTTTGCTAGTTTCAGCCTGACGCAGTTATCATTTTCATGTCCTGCGCCACGTTGTTTAAATATCAAATGCATTTGCGCCCATTTGTGCGCCCATGGGCGTGCTGGTCTGAAAACGAGGTGTGTTCAGGTGCATTGTTGGCATGTTGCTATTTTGAGGCAACTGAAAACGACTGCGCCACTGACCAACAAAAACCTGCTCTAAAGTCAATGGTGCAGTATTTTTTTTGTTATTTAAAGGGTGCGTTAGTAATGTGCGCCTATATGCGGGTGCACAACGCGCGTATTATTACGCACACAGGGACGCGCAGCAGCACACAAACATGCCAAGTATTAAAAATAAAAGGATTACAGTGTAAAAGATTATTATTATGTGCATAAAGATAAAAATGCTTTGATGGAATCCGGCTTGTCCAGTAGATGGTCTTCTCACGCACGGGCAGATCCGTTTTCTCGCTAGAGAAGCGTTCAGGTTTTCCACTTGCAAATTCCGCCATGTAAATAGCGAATCCGCCATGGTGCGAGCGCAATTGGCTTTTAAATGGAATGGGAGATGAGACTCTGATTGGTTTATTGCATGTTACGCACAAAACACACCCATGACTCATTAAGAGAATAGGTACAACCCTTATGGACCATGCACTTGGCGCGCCGACCATTTTTCCCGTCCTTAATCTAGTAAAAGTGGATTCAGACACACCCTAAGTGCACTTGCACCATGCGCTTTAGACCATGCGCTTAGATAATAAAATAGGGCCCTTAGAGCGCAATATGGCAATTTCAGTTACCGCAAACAACTAAATTCTGCTTCACATTATTAATGACACCCTTTAATAAAATCTTCATCATCTGAACCATCATTGTTTGTACCCATTACTAGCAGCCTTGTGGAAGGCTCTTCTCTTCAACCTCTCGCCTCTTTAACTTAGCATACCAGTTGTGGTGATTCACTCAGGACTGATATAAGTACAGTATTCCATCACACAGAAGGCTTATTTAAGAGTTTGAAATGGCATTCTTGACTGATTAGTCTCCTTGCGCTGACGTCGTACCATTTATTTTGATGTTGTTTTTTTTTTATTTCGTTCTAAACCTCCAGCACTAAAGCTCGAAACCATCTCTGCATTTCAATTAGACAGCATGAGGAAGAATAACCAGTCTCGTCGGACAAGGCCAATGAATAACACTCAGCATTCAGGGAACTGGAGTAGCTGTCCGTCATGTCTGTTTTATCTTTGAAGGGCCCTTGTGAAGCAAATCGATAAATCTCGAAACCAATTTTGCAGGGATAATAATGTTGTACTCGAGTGCGCCTCATTTTCCACAAACACACATTATCCTTTTCAGGTAACTCTTTCACGGCAGGCTCGCACGCCCTTGCATGCAAGTCCAAAAAAGTTGCTGCTTGAAGTTTCTGACATGATCAAAACAAGGTTTTTGGCACAAGGAAAGAACACAAACCCCAAGAAAGCAGAAAACACACACAGAGCTCTCTGCATTTACATTTCCGCCAGGAATTCGAGCACAGACGGGACAAGTGCAATTCTGTAACTGCATGCTGTTACTCAGAACGAGATGTCCTGGGTGAACTCGAGAGCTAACGTCAAATTACAAACTGCTAAAAACAGCAACAGCGAGAACCTTTGACTCTGCTTAAATGCTGTTAAAGTGCTGATGCATATGAAGGCGGCTGATTGCGGGAAAAGACTAGCATAAGGAGACACAGCGGGATGCATCGGATCTCCCCAGAGTCAATAAGCTGCTCAAGGGTAATGGAGATATCTCTCTGACACCATTATTTGCACTCAGACTACAGATTTCAGTGTCTATGTGGCAACTTCTGAGGCCTCCAATGCTGTTAATAATGGCAGTAATAACAGCATGCATAAGTGTCTGGTTAGACTGGATTACAGATCTTTAGTGAATAAGATAAAGGTTTTAGCAATGAAACAACATGGAAAAACTTATATTAAAGGGGACCTATTATGCCCCTTTTCACAAGATAATATAAGTCTCTAGTAATATAAGTAATAGAAGTCTCTGGTGTCCCCAGAATGTGTCTGTGAAATTTCAGCTCAAAATCCCCCACAGATCATTTATTATAGCTTGTCAAATTTGCCCCTATTTGGGTGTGAGCAAAAACACGCCGTTTTTGTGTGTGTCCCTTTAAATGCAAATGAGCTGCTGCTCCCGGCCCCCTTTCCAGAAGAGGGCGGAGCTTTAACAGCTCGCGCTTCGGTTGCTCAACAACAACAAAGCTGGAGAATCTCACGCAGCCAAAATGAGGATTGTCAGTAACGGTGTTCAGCCTTACATTGTTCAAACCGGAGTCGACACTGATGGAGAGACTCAGGAAGAAGTTACAACTTTTAGAATGAAACTGGACGTTTCTGAATGGTTAGTGGATAAATTTATGTAGTTGCTGTGGAGTTGATTCAACTCATCGACTAGCATGTGCCGTCATGTTAATCTTTTGTGCAAAACCCGTATGGACGCCCACTATACATAGCGTACCTGTTTGCCAAACAGAGCCATACACACCAGGCTAATGTTTATGATTGCTATCAAATGCTGTGAATGGTCTAATATTTTTTCCAAAATATCGCTCGGACAGAAACGCTCCTTTTTTAGCAATTGAGCTTGTCAGGGTCAACTTGCAGGCTATCCAAGCTAACGAGACTCTAAATAGTGTTCAGTGCTCATCTGTGCAGCCAACGACAGAACAGTTAGCGTGCTTTGATTTGCCATGGCGTTAGAACTGGTACACCGTTTGTTGCTTGCGAAAACAAAATGGCGGCGCCGTGGGTGGAAACGTGCAGATTAAGGGGCGGGTAATATTATAATAATAACTTATTATAATAATAGAAACTAACAACTTTCACTGTTGTTAGTTTCATTCAAACCATCCTTGTTCACATTACTTAAAAAACTCATGTAACTACATGAACTTAATTTAACTGAGTTGTTTCTACTAATAATGAGTATTGTCAGCTTTACTTAATACGTGTTTGTTCAGTCAACTTAACATTGCTGAGTGAAATGCACAAATTAATGTTGACATACCTAACTGGGCAGTGGATCCGTGGTCCCCAGCATGCTTTGCAAGGGACTGCATTAGGAGAGTAAATTTAGGGATTAAAGTGTTATTTTATGTTTTTCAGTAAAGGGAGAGATGTTGTTAGTTTGTTATGTTACACTGTAAAAAGTAATACGCTATATCTACTCCATAAAATTTTGGCAACAGATTACAAGCAATATTATTAGTTAATTTCATCAAATAGAATTGAGTTAGAATTAATCAAATGAATTCCTTAGATGTCAACCATTTAAAACGAGTAAAATCTATGTAAAATTTAAACAAAAATATCTGAATAACAGACAGACGTCAAAGATGAATTAAGAACTCTTTATTTTTTTATTGCCAACATTGAAGACACCTGATGATAACAAGCAGAATCACTGAAGCAAAGAGAAACACAAGAATTAACAGAGGTTTAAATGTTGATGTTGAATTTATTGAAAATGTTTGGTCACTATTATGGTGATCAGTGTTTCATTTAGTTGGCCAGTTTGACTCTTTGCTTTTTATGTCAGTTTGTGGGTTTTTGTAATGGTGTTTGCTAATTTTACACATTTTAAATGGTTGACTTTTAAGGAATTAATTTGATTAATTCTAACTCAATTTTTATATGTTGAATTTAATTAATAATATTGCTTGTAATCTGTTGCTACAATTTTATTGAGTAGATAGAGAGTATTACTTTTTACAGTGTAGGATGGAATTCCTGCTCTCAATTCAATTTTAGAGCAAATAGTAAATTAAGTAAAATAAGGTAGTAAAATAAGGTAAATTAAGTCAATAAATGTGTTCACCTTACGTAATAAACATCACATTATTAAGTAAACTGCACATGCAAATGATTTGCAAATGACAAATGCAAATGATTTGTATTTACTCAAAGAAATTTTGTCAGCTTTACTTGAATTTCTTTTGTTCATACAACTAAATTGTTATGTGTAAATTACTCAATATTGTTGGGAGAAACCACTTGACACTGCTTTTTTAAGTAAATCCAGCAATTCAGTGATGTTAACAAATGGAACCTTATGTTACCAAAATAAAGATTATTTCAACTTTAGTAAATGTTGAAATTCACTAATATTAATAAATGCTTTCAAAATGTTTTTCATTGTTAATTCATGTTAACTAATGTAGTTAAATAATCTTAACAAACAGGACCTTATTGTAAAGTGTTACCATTATGATATTAAAAATGTTTAAAATGTTATAATCATAGAATGAATGGTGCTTTAAGGTGTGCAGAAAATTACATTTGCTGGTTACGAAAAAAAAAAAAATCATGGCAATTAAATAAACTAGAAAACAAGTCTGTTTTAAATAACTGTATTTTCTAAAAGTCAAAAGTGGTCATATGAAAGAAACAGCTGATTAAGTGAAGCATTTGTGTGAGTGGCCCCAGTGAGCTAATTGCAGGTTATGTTAAAATGCTCAACATTAGTATACTTCATTTCGTCTGCACAAAGTTTAGAAAGCTAACTGAAATGACATCATCTTAATTTGATTCACTTACTGTAAATGCTAAGGCGCCAACTGTGTTGTGTTTCATGCTTTTAGCTTTCAGACTCTATGCTACACAATTATTATCATCTTGAATTTATAAATGGTTCATTCTTATAATTGTTGAAAGCCAATGTAAAGCAAAAACATTAAAATTGAATAAGTAAATGTATAAGAAAAGGTTCTATATGGAACCTTAAATGGTTCCGTCAGGCACTTCATATATAGAACCCTTTTAGGGGTTTCATTTTATGGATTTAGTATTAATCAATTAATTATGTTTTAACTAGTTTTTAATTTTAATTACATTTTATGAATTAATCAGCTCATAAACATACATTATCACTAGAAAAAATTTAAATAACCCATTAAACATGCAAGTATCATTTAAGACATTTCTCCTTATATAGAACCTTTTTGCGTGCACACTTTAGTTTAGGGTCCAATTCTCACTATTAACTAACTATGAATTTTGCCTCAAACTCCTAATTACTGCTTATTAATAGTTAGTAAGGTAGTTGTTAAGTTTAGGTATTGGGTTAGAATATGGTCATGCAGAATAAAAGGCATTACGTGCTTTATAAGTATTAATAAACAGCCAATATCCTAATATGCATAGTGAGAATTGGACCCTAAACTAAATTGTTGCCCCTTTTTGGTATAAAGCGTTCTTTAAAATTGAGTCAAGAAGCCTAGAGTTCTATACAGAACCTTTATTTCTAAGAGTGTGCTATTTTTCTGCCTTATTTTGCACATAAAATACACATATTCGACACTTTTTGTCGGTTATGTACACCAAATATTGCAGTTGTCTGACGCTCTGTTTGCTAATGTACCTTTAAGACTACTGTGCGCAAAAAAATATTATTTGACACCAGGGACGTGCACAGACATTTTGGGGGGCAAAAAGGAAAAAAGGGCATTTCTCATAATTATTTATTTAAAAAAATAATAAACAAAACAATAAATATATTAACACAACTCTGACTTCCTTACCAATTTATTTTAATTCCCTCGCACTCACACAATTGTTTCATACTCCACAGATTTCTACAAAATTCAGTTTAGAGACCATGGTCTTCTTTAGTATTCACTAGGTTTATCACAAGAGCAGGCAACAGCGAAGGAAACTATGCCACAAAGTGCATGATTTCTACTACTATTTTCAAGTAGCTATATATTTAGAAGCTATATTTATATTTAGTAGCTATATACATAGTTTCACTAACAATTTGTTTATTTTGCACAAATCAATAAATCGTTTTAATTCTTTTGGTGTTATTGGAATACTTCTTTCATGTAGTGGACAATTTTAAGATTTTGGTCTATTTTTCTTCTTTTACTCTAATGGAAAGAAAACTTCCAAAATGCACATTTAGATGGTGTTTGTTTTAAGCCTACTACCCTCCGTCTGTTTGCATCTGTAGATGCGTTTCACAGACAAGACTTAAGCTAGTCCTAGACTAAAATGCATGTTTGAGCTGTTTTAACTGAAAGCAACTAGTACTGACATATCTTAAAATATGTCAGGTGCCATTGTTTTGTCTAAAGATGCACACCAGTGATGCTTTTTTCTAGTGAACGTTTATAAAAGCTACTTAAATACCCTAATTGAACTAAGGCCTAATCCTGGCTTAGGCTAAGCCCTGTCTGTGAAACCGGGCCCAAGAGTTTTTGAACAAGAGAATGTTGTAAGTACATAATATATACTATAATAAATGCCTACAGAGGGCGCCAAAAGCCTGGTGATTGTTGTTGTTACACAGCACGATCAAATCCTTGTTTTTGGCCAACCAGCATAATTAAAAATATAATATTAGTTAAATAATAATAATATTCGCCCACTTCTTTATGACAGAAATGCTACAGCCACTGTAATTTCTTCAACAAGAATATGTGGACATCAAACATGCACACTCAGAGCGAGGGTTTAAACTTTTATTGATGTATTCTCCTGTGTAAACGTAGATTTAAGAATGATAGCATTATGCAATACTGTATTATGATTTTTAAATGGTTTTAATAAATCGTGCATCCTTAGAAAACCTGTCTAATAATGCGTTTCATGGATTCACGTCCGTGGAATGCTCCTCTTCCGGTATTGACAGCCCTACAGATATCTTGGTTCAAAATGCAATGCATAGCACATTAGAATAAGTGAAGTTTTAATATGACATGAATTGCAATAGTATCAAATCAGGCAGATGCGTTGCTGGTGGACAAATTATTAACGTGGCGTTAAGCACGTATAAATACTCTCTCACCCTTCAATAGCCAAAACTTTGACATGTTTGTGAACATACATAGGCTACCTGAAAGTGATGCACGGGATTAATCTTGGGCTTTTTCTTTTTCGCTTCTCATCGCCAGACATAGTAGATGTCGTTGTCAGAAGTTGTCAGCCAGCAGCAATGAATGAATGGCGTTTCGTGGAGGGAGGGCATCTGAACTCGACAAAGCCGACCTGATATATAGTTTGTTTTGTTTTTTTATTCAGTAAATATATTTGTTTGACAGGGAAGCTGTGCGCAAACAGGAATATATATTCATTAAAAAAAAAAAAAAAGCACCCCAGAAAAAAGGGCACTTTCTCTCGAGGAAGAAAAAGGGCAGGTGCTCAAGCCCCCTTTTATGTCTATGTGTGCACTTGCCTGTTTGACACAGTTTCATCATTTCTCCCACCGTTAAATCCAAATAGCCCACTTTAGGCAAATGGAGGCCATTCCATTTCCAATGCATTAGCAATTAGCTTTAGCAGCTCAAATCGCAACCTAATGCAACATAATCATCTTCCTCAGAGTTGCTTCGACCAGAAGGCACAGAAATCCAGCCAACAGAATCCTCATTAATGTCAAAGGAACATTGCTAAGGCAGTAGGCCCAGTTCCATCTAAAAGAGCACTGACTGTCACTACATCATCTTCATGCATAAAATGAAAAGGAAAAGCCATGTTTCCAACATCAAAGCTTACAAAGGTGCAGCAGAGGAGTGCAATACCTCCAATACCTTTCATCCCTGGATATTTTTTTTTAAATAGTAAGTGAAGACAAATATATTCGCCTGTTCTTCTGGTACGACACTTGGTTTTGAAGTGCTTTCAGCTGGGCAACGCTTTAGAAATGAGGGGGGAAAAAGCGTTTCCGCCTTTTCCTTGCTAAACGCTCGATCGCTGCTTTACTGATAAGACGTGACTTCCTTTGAAAAGGGCATTTTGTATTGAATCATGTTAAACAGCCCTTTGGAGCTGGTGATTATAGTACTTTAAAATGATGGCCGTGGCTGAAAAGCTGCTTTACATGTGTAACTCAGCACAGTGACGCTTTACAAACACGCTTTTCACAAAACTATTTAATATCTATAGTGTCACTAGAGCAGCATCACCGCCATCATTGTGGACAGTCTGATGTCTTTTCTTTACATTCCAGCCGTCTGGTTTTCACAACACTTGGAGGGATCCATACAGAAGAGCTCGCAATCTCTGATCTAGCTTAGATAATCGAGCCTATTGTCCATGAATACAATGAACAGAGATGGTCTAGGTTTCACTACTTAAGAGGTTTGCAGGACATACAGTATTTTAAAGTGTCTTCTGTCCTTCACGGTTATACTTTTCTGCAAAATACCAGAGGCGACAGCTGACTATTTTGATGTCAAATTGAGTGAGTGACACAGTAATTTCTTCTGATTTCAAGTTCTTTGCATTTGTTGTGGAAAAGAAAAACATTAAGATATTTCGTTGTGCCACAGAGTTAGAGATGCCCTCAAACTAACTTTTAAAACCCATGAAATCAAATAGTTTTGTATGGAGGCTTGTTTCTGCCACTGAATAAAAAATAAAAAATAAAAAAGGTAATTGTGACTTTTTATCTTGCAATTCTGACTTTTTTAAAAAAAGTATTTTTTTCCACTCAGAATCGGACTTTATAACTCACAATTGGGAGTTTATATCTCACAATTCTGGGAAAAGATCACAATTGAAAGATATAAACTCGCAGTTGTGAGAACAAAAGTCAGAATTGTGAGATAAAAAGTTTCAATTCGCTTTTATTTGTTTATTTTTTAATTCTGTGGCTTCCATATTTTTGAGCATATTAGTCCATGTCTGTTTTAAGATCATCTGCATTTCTGCAAGCAAGTTTACTCCTGAAAACAACAAAATGCAAATTTAATGTGCCACATGATCCTTCAGAAATCACTCTAATATGATGATTCACTGCTCAAGAAACATTTCTGATTATTATCAATGTTAAAACATTGAAAACATTTTTTTTTTTTTTTGCGGAAACTGTTTTTTCAAAAAAGGAGAAATTAATTCTTTTATTAAGCAAGGACACATTAAATTGATCAAAAGTGACAACAAAGACATTTATAATGTTACAAAAAAATTCTATTTTAAATAAATGCTGTTTATTGAACTTACTAATCCTGAAAAAATGTATTATGGTTTCCACAAAAATACTAAGAAGCAGCAAAAACAGCTTTCAATTATTAATAATTTATCACTAATAATAATTGATAAGGATCAATTTTAAGGATAATGTAACACTGAAAAATTGTCATTACAGGAATAAATTACATTTTAAAATGGTTAAGAAAATGTTTATTTTAAAAATATGTCACAATATTACTGTTTTATTGTATTTTGATTAAATAAATGCAGCCTTGGTGAGCAAAAGACTTCTTTTAAAAACATAAAAACATTAAAAACGTGTGTGTGTGTGTGTGTGTGGTTCAGGTAAACCCTATGTTATGGGGACAAAGATGGCTATATCTGAAATCCTTGTCCTTGTGGGGACGTTGTTGTTTTTTTTTTTTTGGTCCCCATGAAGAAAATGGCTTATAAATCATAATAAGTACTGTTTTTTGAAAATGTAAAAATGCAGAAAGTTTAGGTAGGGTTAGGGTTAGGGGATAAAATATTCAGTTTATACAGTATAAAAATCATTATGTCTATGGAATATCCCCATAACACATGAAAACCTAACGTGTGTGTGTGTGTGTGTGTGTGTGTGTGTGTGTGTATGTGTGTGTGTGTGTGTGTGTGTAGAATGAGAATGTCCCTCTCCCTAATATCACCTGACTCTAACTATCAATAGCAAGTTTCTAGTCAAGGTTTATTTGTGAAAACTGAATTGAATCTGTTATTTGAGTTGTGTTGGCATGCATTTCTTTTCTCAAAATATCAGTGTTATATCAGTCAGCTTAGGATGAGAGTGGTATAGAGCTGTTTCACTTATGAGACGACAAACTTTTGGAATAAACATAAATAATTTACACTTCATTTCCTTAATAATTTTACTGCAAATCTCCCCTATGCCTCCACCGCAGCTTCATCCCACAGTGTGCCATATTATAGTGATGGAATATGACATCACAGGTAGACCTTATGTAGCCCCGCCCCTTTTCAGCGCTGTGCTCATTGTGTTCTGTCTTCTGGTTTGTATTTCCACATGTATGAAGGTAAGATCTTAAGGATTTATGAATGAACCGCTCGTTTTGAAATATTCCTGGTCTACTGACATTTGTTATGACATCCTCTTCAAACATTACAATGCTCATGATAACTTGCGTTAACTCTACAATAAGTAAATCCAGATCCACCAGATTACTCTTTGACAGCGATGCCAAAGAAACGCACAGAGCTACCGCTAAAACAGAAGTTCAAACACAAACTTCTAAAGAATTATAATGTTGGTCTATACAATGTGCTGAAATCAGCTGGTTATGTTCCAAAACACAAACATTCTGTTTACATTGACAGAAACACACGTAGGAGAAACACATGTAGGAGGCTTGGATGCGAGCGCTTGAATCTGAGCTGTGCTTTGAAGATGCACGCAGAATCACCTCATGCTGCTAGTTTAAGTGCTTCTGCGTTTCTGAGCTGTCAAAAAATGTCTTTTGGCTATATTCATGCTTATGAAGTGTTCACAGGACATTTGATGCTGACAACCTCTGCATAAACTGTTTTAGCAGAACACGTTCTCACAAAAATAAAACACACCAACACATTTACATGCATAAATAGACTAAAAAAAAAACCTTGTATGCACTCCATAATGTTAGGTTGATATGATTTTAATACTTGTTTAGCCAACTTCAGCAGGTTTAAAGTCACGGACTCTATTTGCTTTCTTAAAGTTCCTGGTCTTATTGAGTGTTTCAGTGCATATCATTCTAAGGAAAAAACTGTTTGTTTTCAGAATATTTAAGCAAATCTAATTGAATTATATAACTGAATGAATCACTCAAAAGCAAACATTATCCTATTCACATACGTTTAAAAGGTTTTTTTTTTTAATTTTAAAGAAATGACTACTTTTATTCATCAAGGATGCACTAAATTGATCAAAAGTGACAGTAAAGACATTTATAATGTTACAAAAGATTTCTATTTATAAATAATAATAAAATATTGTTCTTTTGAACTTTATTTTCATCAAACTATCATAAAAATAAAAAATGTATCAACAGTTTTTTTTTAGGATTTTTACTGATTTTTACTGATTTTTTTTTTTTTTTCAGGATTAGAAAGTTCAATGAACTTTCTTTATTTGAAATAGATTTTTTTTTTGTTACATTATAAATGTCTTTACTGTCACTTTTGATATTTTAATCAATTTAATGTGACCTTGTTTAACAAGTAATAATTTTTTTTTTTTAAATCTTATACCTCAAACATTTCTATTCACAAAAAAATATGAAGTAGCACAACCTATTTCAACATTAATAATAATAAGAAATATTTCTTGAGCAGCAAATCAGCATATTAGAATGATTTCTGAAGGATCATGTGACACTGAAGACTGGAGTAATGATGCTGAAAATTCAGCTTTGATCACAGGAATAAATTACATTTTAATATATATTCAAATAGAAAACAGTTATTTTAAATTGAAATAATATTTCACAACATTACTGTTTTACTGCATTTTTGATCAAATAAATGCAGCCTTGGTGAGCCTTGGCATAAGAGACATGCAAAAAAAACACCAAACCTGTCACCAATATAATATAAGACGAAAAGTGTTCAATAATAGTGGGCTATGCAAGATAAGGTGAGTACTGAAGTATTGGGTCAGTCATGCGATCACAACCTGGCAGCCAGCAAATATTTTTGAAAAAAAATATTTCTCATCGTACAAGCTTCTGTGCTCTGTTAATCAAACAGTCCATTCAAAACACCCGCGTGGAGAATTTGTATGATTTCTATCGTGCGAGCAATAACCTGGTCACACTTACATTTCTCAAGTCATGGAGGATCTAAACAAGCTTCAGGCTTTCTGCTACGAGCCTAAGCCTCTGAGTCAATATCAATACCTCTCTAATATTGAAGTGTTTTTATGAAATTCCTCTCACAGTTCACCAGCTGGAAATGAATTCTGCGGCGGGCTGAGATCGGCACAGGGCTCAAGGAGGAATTGCAGGTCTCTCATCCTGTCTAAGGCCTGTTTGGATGGGTTCCTCTCCTCTGAACCAGAACGCAGGTCCGAAATTGAACTCTGAACATTTCCAATAACCCCTGCCATATTTAATCAGTCTATAGCGACCTGACACCACCTGAGGAGTAATGGTCTTTCTCTCGCTTGAAAGCCGATGCTTCTCCTCCGTTGGGAAGACGTGGTAAATGACTAATCTAAATTTTGTTGACTTTGTTTGTGCTGGGAGCTTGGATGGAAGTGTAATAAAGATAACTGATAACAGGCCACATCATCAACACCAAACCAGCTCAGTTGTGTAAATCTGGGAAAATTACTCCCAGTCAAAATTTTGGACAAATGGATTTAATCTTGACTTTTTTCCCACCACATGTCAGACTAATAGTAAGGACTTCAAAACTATGAAAAAACACAAATTATGTAGTGACCCACAAATGTAAAACTGACCCTGGGATGCTTTTTAAACAGTACTAAAGGAAGATCATGCATGACTGCTTTTCACTTACTATCCAAAACATAAATTCAGTCAAGTGTGTTCAAACCTTTGACTGGTAGTGTAGCGTAAATCTTTAAATACAGATCAGCCTCAAAAGATGTCATATAGTCACTTAGTTTACAGTAAGCGGCAACCTTCCGTTCTCTCTCTTGAATCCAAAACGGAAATGTCTTAAACTGCAGTTCAACGACTGGCCACAAAAGGGAGTCAATCCCATAGACCCCCATGTTAAAATGCCCAACTTTACAGCAGAAATAAATATGTTTACAGCCTGGTACAAAAAGTGGTTTTGGTCTATATAGCTAATTTCTAATAAATGTGAGGGGGTGAATATTTTTATAACTCATCCATTTAAATTATATTGAGCCTTAAAGTTCTGCATAATTAACTTGAGTGACGGGTAGATTGCCGCTGCTGTCACTACTAGCCATTTGTGTGCTGTCTCAGCTCCACCCACGCCCCGCCTCTTTGCCCATTTTCGGTTATCCGGGAGTGACACGCAGTGATGCGGTGCCAAGATGGCGACGGCTGGCTCCGCCCACTTTGGGCTTCAAAAATGCTCTTCAGAAACCCACTGGTGACATCACGGACACAACGTACATTGTTTTATACAGGTTAACAGCTTAAATTACAGTTTTTAAACAAAAAATGTTTTTGAAAGAAGTCTCTTATGCTCTTCAGGGCTGTATTTATTTGATCAAATAAATCAAGTAAAAACAGAAATATTGAGAAATATTATTACAATATAAAATAAGTGTTTACTATCTAGATATATTATAAAATGTAATTCATTCCTGTGATTCAAAGCTGAATTTTCAGCATCATTACTCCAGTCTTCAGTGTCACATGATCCTTTAGAAATCATTCTAATATGATGATTTGATGCTCTTATTGATTATTATCATTGCTTAATATTTTTGTGGAAACTGATTTTTTTAAGGATTCTTTGATGAATAGAAAGTTCAACAGAGCAATTATTTGAAATAGAAATTTTCTGAATATTTATAAATGTCACTTTTTTACTGTCACTTAGTAATGTTGATAATCAGACAGTTGACGATAGCCATTGACTTCCATAGTATTTTTTTCCTACTGTGGATGTCGGTGGCTACCGTCAACTGTTTGGTTACCAACATTCTTCAAAATATCTTCTTTTGTGTTCAACAGAAGAAAGAAACTCATACAGGTTTGGATCAACATGAGGGTGAGTAAATGATGACAGAATTTTCATTTTTGGGTGAACTATCCCTTTAACATTCCCACAACCACATTGGAAAAAGATTTTAGGACATGCACTTGATAGCAGAGCAATAATGTTCACATTTCTTGCAAGAAGTCTAAAGTTAAACACTGATAGCCAATCTTCATTATACAATCTTTCAAATGAGCTCCTGCAGGAACATCACAGGGCCATTTAAATCAGAAAATTATGATCTATTTATAGTGAGTTGAGAACAATGCAGGTTTATTCATCTATGGAGTGAGAGACAGAGAGAAATCAACCGAGATTTCAAGAGTGATTGGTGTGTAATTGAATGGTTGTTCTGGAAATTTCCTGTGCTGGCTCCATCATAGCTGTGATTTCATTGTAATGCATGGCTAACTCCTGCCATAGCAGGACCTAATCAGAATTAATTCAAACATGGTGGCCTGCAGAAATGAAAGCTGCTAGAAACTATCACCATTTCACTTTCAAGCAGAAGAGACAGCTGTCGAGAAAAAAAAAAAAAAAAAAAAACACCACGGCGCTTTTTCACATCAATCTAGATGCTTCCTTGGCAGAAACTGTGGCCCGTTTTGAAAAGAGCGCTAACGTGTTCAGATTTCTGAACTTACATTATGGCAGACATTGTGTGGGTTGAATTAATGACAGATAAAGTGTCACACATGTCACATGACCATCTGTCCAATTCATTTCATGACTCAAAGTGCACTGATGACCAGCTAAACTTGAACTGCCATCTGTAGGCTATATATTAACACAGAGAACGAGCGTACTAGTACTAGCGTACTGCTAATGATATGCATTACTTTTAATGACAATAAAGCAAAATTTACTCAAAATTCTCATACCGTAATGCATAAGGACCTTTTATTTTTACTGTAGGTCAAATGACTCTCAGTAGATTCTTATTTCCGTAACAGTGTTTATATATATATTTGAATCAACATAATTTAAAGGACAGTACAACACATGCTACCATGAAGTATATGTCAATTTAAATACACTACATCATCATCAATTATTATTTGCATTACAGTAAAGTCAAATTGACAGGTTTAATAAGATTACCCCACATTCTGTATACAGCCAACTATTTTTTTTATAGTATGTAAACAGAATTGTCACATTATCTAATCACGTTACATGCTTAATTCATGCAATATTTCTGAATTTTTTCTTCAGAAATATTTCTCAGAAATAGTTTTTTTTTTTTTTAATCTAATTATGTCTAAAAATGAAAGGCAAGTTATCCACGAAGGGCAAAAAGGAATAATAATAATAATAATAATAATAATAATATAGTTATTAATATTATCATTTAAATAAAAAAAATAAACAGATCAACAAATAAATATACTGCTATTTAAACAGTACTGTTTTATTGTAAAATAAATAACTGAAAATAAATAAGTAAAGTTATTATTATTGTTGTTGTTATTATTTAAATTTTAAAAATTAAACAAACCAATAAAAATGTTTTACTATTGCAAAATACATCTGTAAACAACTGAAAATAATAATAATAATATAGTTATTATTATCATAATTTAAATGTTAAAAAATAAACAGATCAACAAATAAATATATTACTATTGAAAAAAAAATACTGTTTTATTGTAAAATAAATAACTAAAAATAAATAAATAAAGTTATTATTATTATTATTTAAATGTTAAAAATTAAACAGATCAATAAAATATATATATATATATATAATACATTTGTATTTAATATATAAAACTACATTTGTATTGTAAAATAAACAACTAATAATAATAATAATAATAATATAGTTATTATTATTATTATTGTCATCATAATTTAAATAAAAAATAAACAGATCAACAAATAAATAAATATTATTGCAAAAATACTGTTGTATTGTAAAATAAATATATCTGAGGCTGAGAATGGTTGAGCGCCGGTTATTATAAAAATATATACTTCATTAAAGTTACTCCCTGCTAATGTATCGTTTTACCATTTATCTTAAAACACGTCATATTCCAATATTTCACCAAAGAATGGCCCCAGACGCATCCACTGGGTGGAGTCCCGAATATCAAATGGCCCTAGAATCATACCTGAAGTCTACTAGCAATACAGTAATCTAGTAGCAGCAATTAACACACACATGCACAAATATACAGTATGTACTGGATCTTCCCTCCTTCCCAAACACAAATCAACGGTTCTAATGCATCAGTGTGTGTGTGTGTGTGTGTGGGTGGTTTGTCCAGTCATGTCATGTAGGAAATCATCCCAGCAGGCAAAGGAAACCCGCGTGCCAGTTCGGGTGTCGCTCTGTCTTGGCTCCTGCATGTCGATATCACCCCTCCTTACATGGCACAGTTTCCATGGTGATGACAGCAGAGTGAAGACTGTATATCTAAATCTATGGCAATAACTCTCATAGAAATTAGTGCTGGGCGAAGGTGAAGGATTGAAGAGGAAGAGGAGGGGTTCCTGAACCGCTGCCAGCCTCTCTTGCTTCCTGCTTGGCTGCATTAATTGAGTGCCTTGTGCACTCTGAGGAGGCTTATGGAAGCTTATATCCTAATGTATTTATCCTTCATGCAAACCGCAATATTTACGCAGGATTTTCACGCCAGGATCCCACTCCAAGCCTGCTTTACCCACTGTGCTCAGCTATTTAAGAGCTGATCCTCTGCATTCTCGCCTCTAATGGAAGACACTTCCTGTTCGATAACAACAGCAGGGCCACCAAACAAAGTGATTCAAAACTCGGTAGGTCTTCAAGTGTTCAGCTGGAAACCGCATTTGCAACGCCAACTAATTTACCTTTATGTGATGCACATCAAGCGTATGACATTAAAGGGGACATCGGATGACCCTTTTTACAAGATGTAAAATAAGTCTCTGAGTGTGTATGTTTAGTTTCAGCTCAAAATCCCCCACAGATCATTTTTTATAGTATTTAAAATTGCCACTTTTTGGGGGTGAGCAAAAACGTGCCATTTTTGTGTGTGTCCCTTTAAATGCAAATGAGCTGGTGCTCCCAGCCCCTTTTCAAGAAGAGGGCGGAGCTTCAAGAGCTCATACCAGCAACAAAACAGGACAATCTCACATGCTGAAAATGTCAGAAACTGTCAGTAGCGGTGAAAATAAAGACTCTTATGTTCACTTTTACATCCAACAACAAAACACCTGCACTGCAGCTGCTCAAGCGTGGAGAAAATGGCGGACAGTGTATAACTGGCTGAGGGCGGAAACTATGCTAATACGGGACAGTCCGTCAGCAGTGGTAGGCGGGGCCTGAGCAGTATGACGTCACACTGCTCAGAAAGTCAAAACGGCTTGAAAATTGAGACTGTTTAGGTATTTTGGGGATTAAAAAATGGATTTTTATCATTGTAGGGTGGATGTGTCCACACACTGCTAAGACACATTTATATGCAAACACCATGTAAAAGCGAATTTTGCATCCGATGCCCCCTTCAAGATAGTATTTTGAGAATAAAGTACAAATTATGAGATTAAAGTAATAATATTATTGGAATTAAACTGGGTTATACTTTATTTTAAGGTGTTAAAGTGTAATTATGCATTTAAGTACTGAGGAATATTAATTAACTACATATGCTTACTATAGGGTTAGGGTTAGGAATATAGGGTTTGTTTTAGGGTTAGTTGCATGTAATTATGCATAATTTATAGTTATTACTACAGTAACTATATGTAACGTGTAACAAGAACACTAAAATAAAGTGTTATCTTAAACTGTGAGAAATTACAAACAAATCAAATAAATCAATAAATCAATCAATCAAATAAACATTTAAATAACAATAAAAATTTAAATAAACCAAAATAATATTTAATAATAATAAAAATCACAATATTGAGGACATTTTAGGTTTAAATTATAATTATATATAATTATGATTTTTTTTTATATCATAATTATTTTTATATCAACTTCACTTGACTGATGGTAACATGATTATGAATTTAATCTCATCATATTCCCAAAATTTTATCTCAAAATACTGTGACTTTACTTTCATGATTTTGATTTTATTTGTAAAATTTTACAACTTTATTCTACATAAGGCTTATTATGAGATTATTCTCAAAACACTGACTTTTTTTCAAAAACACTATTTAAATAAAAATATATACAAGTGAAGCAAAATATTCAACTAGACTGTAAAAAAGAATTGTTGGTTTAACTTAAAGCAAGTAACCTGGTTTCCTTAAAATTTTGAGTTCATTGAAATTAAAAATTTGAGTTAATATGAAGGCGATCAGTTTAATTAACAGAAACTCAAAATATTATGTTATCTGAACCACATTAATTATCTAAGTTGATTTGACAAAAGAAAAAATAATTTTTTACAATGTAAGAAAAAAAAAAACTAAAACAGTAAATAATCAGGAATTAACTGGATGATGATAGAAAATGATGTCAGCTAAAAAGAAACGTCTTTTCAAAGGCAGAGCAAATTAATACATTTTGACGAAAGATTATAATGATTATAATGAATAATATTTTTATAACATGCACCATTGAATCATTCACTATAAGACCAGGAACGTGTACAAATCAAAACGTACAGGCTTCAGCCTTCACACAGGAGGAAAGATGACGCACACATGGGCAAATGTTCTCAAAAGGGCACAAAAAGGTTGCATGACAAAGCCGAGGACAGATGATTGTTGACGCGCCATGTGAAATTTGCACCCAGCTGATGCAAATAAGAAGACAACTTATTTCCGTTCATGAAACGTCAATAAAAGGCCTTATCTGCACCCTGAAGGAGGCCAGCTGCAAGTCAACACAGCTGTTCATGCTTAATAATGAGTGGACGATATCGAGCTGCGACTCAGAAGGGTCTATTCTACTACACAAACTAGCGTACAGTCAAATCCATACTGAAGAGCTTCTACATCGTGCAGCTGTTGGACGGGGAAAGCAGCGGACATGCCACCCAGACACCAGAACCCCCTTCATAATATTGATGTGGCCGAAAACAGGAGCAGACAGGAGATGAAGCAGCCAGATGTCCTTGTGTTATGATATTACCACAGAAGAATGGGCCGCTGGAGTGGATTGTGATACGAGAGTAGGATGGGCCGTGTGATATGGATGGATGGGCTGCTGTGGGATTGCTGTGTGTGAACCAAATGCCTGTGTGTGCACAACACCGAGAGAATGACAGACGAATTGAGTGCCTTCTCAAAACACTCATACAGATAAATGGCCACATTACGTCACCGGTACATTAGATAATTATGACCTATGCGACGTGGCAAATGAGTCATGCTACCATTATGCCCACCTACAAACAAGCAACATACATGGAAACCAGCATCTGATGAGCTATCAAGAAAACAATAGCTTGCATTTTTCCCGCTTCGCATCACTTAAAGGGATAGTTCACCCAAAAATAAAAATTATCCCATAATTTACTCACCCTCAAGCCATCCTAGGTGTATATGACTATCTTCTTTTAGCCAAATACAGTTGTAGTTATATTAAAAAAAATATATATATTCTGGCTCTTCCAAGCTTTATAATGAGAGTGAATAGTAACCGAGAATCTGAAGCCCAAAAAAGCACATCCATCATAAAAGTAATCCATACGGCTCCAGGGGGTTAATAAAGGCCTTCTGAAGCGAAGCGATGCAGTTTTGTATAAGAAAAATATCCATATTTATAACTTTATTTCAATTATTGGGGGGGACTTGTCTTAACTTGTTTTTAATAGACTGTCTGCTGCCTTTGATATAAACCTCATGCACTCAAAAAAAAACAACAACAAAAAAAAATGTAGCCTTTTTTTAAGATTTACAAATTTCAGTTGTAGCTATAGTAAATTTCCATCAAATTAAATTGAATAATCCTAACATATTGTTCATAAACATATATTTGTTCTCTATTGATTTTGTTCATTGATGCTTACATTATGTAGAAGAGTACTGTGATAGAGATATCGAGTGACTGAGTTTATTACCTGCATTAAAATTTAGCATTTTCCTTCATGTCAGTCCTGTTCATAATAAAAAATCCGTTTGAATGTCCGCTGCGATCTTGTCCTTTTAACATTTAATGGGTTTTCCCGTGCCCTGCTGACACTGACAGCGCTAACGTTAGTCAAAGCATTTGTCATTTGCGTCTAGTTTCGTGTTCACAACAAGTTTCAATATAAAAGTCTTTGCGACTGAGCGACTCGCTCATCTTTGCCGCCATCTAGAGGCGTAATAAATGTAATTTCTGTTGCTGTTCACGGTCAGGGACTATTTTTCCAGTGGAAGGAATGCTTTTAATGATTTTACTTCATGAAAGTTGCATTGATACATATTTTTTTGCCTTTAGTATTTGTATTGTGTGGTAACCGTTTTATAAAAGCAATAAGCCCAGTGTAGCCGTGGTTTACAGTGAATTTATAACAGCTCTGCGTCGTGCCTAACAACGCCCCTTTGCTGTTATAAATTCACTGTAAACCACGGCTTCTTGGGGCTTATTGCGTTACTATAAATCTTAATGAAACAAGGGAATGGACCAATTTGTTTATGTGATCCGTATTCATAAATGTAAACATATTTTCATTTTTTTTTTTTTTTTTAATTTGTGAATACGAATCACATAAAATGAAATGGTCTATTTCCTTGCTCCATTAAGATTTATACAAAATGTTTTATTAAACTCTAGCTTTTTTTTACTCAATCCATAATATGAATAATATGTAAGAATTATTCAATTCAACTTGATGGAATTTTATTATACAACTGTAAATCTTAAAAAAAAAAGCCTTAATTTTTAAGTGTGCTTTAAAATAGGAAAGAGGGGGGAATAAACAATTTACCAATACGATAAACATAATTCAAGAGGTTTGATTCACAGGCAAATGTATGTAGTTCTAAGGATATTTAGATATTTTTACTTTACATACAGTACAATGTAATAAAAAAGTATTCAATTATTATTAAAAATATAAATGTTATTTTTCAGAATGGCTCAAACATATGTTGTAAAAAACACCCTATTTGCTAGTACTGATGTGAGTGAAAAAATGATATCAGTGTGCGTGCAAAAAAAAGGAAATCGTACATTTTTATGCATAAAAGGCAGAAACATTTATTTTATGATAATGTGCAGTTTCCAAGAAAACACAGCTGGAGATAAGTTATTGGTTCTGTAACTTGTGGGTGGAATGGTTATTTTAGAATAACTGCTATTATTATTTAATGTTCTTTCAACCCTCAATGCTTCATGCAGAGCTGATCAAACTACAGCATTATTGATTTGACTCGACACAAACAGCTCTTGAGAGGAGATGAACTTTAAAGAAACTGCCAATGTCTGCTAGAAAGTACTTTGTAACTGGTTTCTGTGACACTGTCTGCATAATTTCCTGCAGATATGAGATTTTTCTTGTTCTTTTAAAATAAAAGTGTTTGAGATGATATATGTAGAGATAATAGATATAGAACATCAACTGAAACTAAATATAAATTCAGTATATATATGCTTATTTTACAAGAATATTCAAGATGTGGTGAGACTGTAAATGCACTAAGCACTTGGTCACGGTTCTGACATTTAGAGTAATCCAAGGACACTGCCAAACAGTGCAAGAGTCTCCAAAACTTTACACCATCTGCCAATACCTGGTATTGTGACCTATGCGTACTATGTGTTTCAGTGTCAGACATGGCCTGCGTATGAGGCAGCGGTGTGTGCAGGTGTGTTTCATCCGTGAGCATCCTTCAGGCTGTGCTTAGATCGCTGCAGTGCAACGCCGGCAGGTAAAAACACCAGCTGAGGATGACCAGATGTGTGTCATGTGTGAAGGTCCAGCTCATATCTTGAGACCAGTGCACACGCTACATATGATTAATACAACACATACGGTCAAACGGTTCATTTGATGTTCAACAGTGATGTGTTGCATATTTGTGATGAAATGCTATTTGTTTGCAAAAGAAAAAGACATTATTTTCTTCATTGCTTGAAAATGGCACCACTCTGCTTTTTTTATAGCAGTTTATTTTTCCATGAAGGTCACTTACAGTTACTGTAAGCAAGTTTTTGATTTAATCCAAAAACAGTCATAATTTAGTTTTCCACATCTCTGTTTTTGCTACTGTAAGACGTCTGTATGTAAATGACCTCTGATTGTTTAACCTCTGCATATTAGTTGCTAAACAACAAATTTGTGTTTGGTTTCAATAAATGCCTATATATCACTCAAACTCTTATCTCAAAACAACGACAAGCAAAATCTCTTATCTGCAGGAAATTATGCAGACAGTGTTACAGAAACCAGTTACAAAGTACTGTACTTTCTAGCAGACATTGGTTGTTTCTATTAAGTTTATCTCCTCTCAAGAGCTGTTTGTGTCGAGTCAAATCAATAATGCTGTAGTTTGATCAGCTCTGCATGAAGCGTTGAGGGTTGAAAGAACATTAAATAATAATAGCAGTTATTCTAAAATAACCATTCCACCCACAAGTTACAGAATCAATAATGTATCTCAGTTGTGTTTTCTTAGAAACTGCACATTATCATAAAATACATGTTTCTGTCTTTTTCATAAAAACATTTTTTTTTTTTTTTTTTTGCAAGGAATATTTTTACAACATACATTTGGGCCATTTTGAAAAAAGAATTGACTTTATTTTTAATTAAATTGAATGTATAATTGTCATCATCATCATCATCATCATCAGGATCTTTTTAATTATGGCACCTAAATAAATAAACAAAAAAAATAAAATTAAATAAATAGGATTGGCCAGTATCATACCCATCCAGTTATACAAGCCAACTACGAGAGCTTAAAGGGTTAGTTTACCCAAAAATGAAAATTCTGTCATTAATTACTCACCCTCATGTCGTTCCACACCCGTAAGACCTTCGTTCATCTTCAGAACACAAATTAAGATATTTTTGATAAAAATCCGATGGCTCAGTGACACCTCCATTGCCAGCAATAACACTCCCTTTTTCAATGCCCAGAAAGCTACTAAAAACGTATTCAAAACAGTTCATGTGACTACAGTAGTTTAACCTTAATGTTATGAAGCGACAAGAATACTTTTGTGAGCCAAAAAAAAAAAAAAAAAAACTTTTCAACAATATCTAGTGATGGGCGATTTCAAAACACTGCTTCATGAAGCTTTACGAATCTTTTGTTTCGAATCAGTGGTTCGGAGCGCCAAAATCACATGATTTCAGTAAACGAGGCTTCGTTACGTCATAAGTGTTTTGAAAATTCAATAGTTCACGTGACTTTGGCAGTTTGATACACGGTCCGAACCACTGATTCGAAACAAAAGATTTGTAAAGCTTCAAAGCTTCATGAAGCAGTGTTTTGAAATCACCCATCACTAGATATTGTTGAATAAAGTCGCTATTTTGTTATTTTTGGCGCACAAAAAGTATTCTTGTCGCTTTATAATATTAAAGTTGAACCACTGTAGTCACATGAACTGTTTTAAATATGTCTTTAGTACCTTTCTGGGCATTGAAAAAGGGAGTGTTATTGCTGGCAATGCAAGCCTCACTGAGCCATCAGATTTTATCAAAAATATCTTAATTTGTGTTCTGAAGATGAAAGAAGGTCTTACAGGTGTGGAACGACATGAGGGTGATTAATTAATGACAGAATTTTCATTTTTGGGTGAACTAACCCTTTAATAAAAAAAATTTAAAAATATAAAAATAAATAAAAAAATAAAAAAATAAATAAATAAAAGAATAAAAAATAAATAAAATAAATAATAAAATAAAATAAAGAAAATAATAAATAAAATAAAATAAATTATAATTAAATAAAAATAAAAATAAAAATAAGATAAGATAAGATAAGATAAGATAAGATAAGATATAAAATAAAATAAAATAAAATAAAATAAAATAAAATAAAATAGGATTGGCCAGTGTCATACCCATCCAGTTAAACAAGCCAACTACGGGAGCTTAAATAAATAAATAAATAAATAAATAAATAAAAATAAAATAAAATAAAATAAAATAAAATAAAATAAAATAAAATAAAATAAAATAAAATTAAATTAAATTAAAAAAGGATTGGCCATACCCGTTGGTCATACCCATCCAGTTAAACAAGCCTACTACGAGAGCTTAATAAAAAAAGAAATAAAAGAATAAAAATAAAATAAAATAAAATAAAATAAAATAAAATAAAATAAAATAAAATAAAATATAAAAGGATTGGCCAGTGTCATACTCATCCAGTTAAACAAGCCAACTTCAAGAGCTTAACTGAATATTAAAATAATATGTCATCTCTGACATATAATTTTGCTAACAGTGCAACTTTTGGTTAATTAACCTTTCCCTTTAATTAATTGATAATATTCATATCAGTGACACACATGCAAATCATTAACGTTGATAAATGTCTCAAGTGACATGGGAAGGCTTAACCAAGACAAACACAATCCCGCAGCTTTGATCAATGTTCAGCTTATTCAATGCATCTTCCTTCCTCTAATCTCAGACATGGCCACAGTTCAGACTAATTTAGATGAAGTAGAGGGACGGATATTCTGTCAGGCTATTCACTATTGGACAACGATAGGTGTGATCGTCATCGACGGGCTCATAAAAGAGTCATAAAAGATCTCAGACGGCGCGCCCACTCTACAAAACAAACCGTGATTGGTCGCTTTACTTGTCAATCATATTGACCCATCCCTCACAGAGACTTCGCTAAGTACGGCCTTTCGTGAGCTCATTTTTCTTTTGGCCACAGATGCCGTGCGCTCTTTTGAGAGGCTCTTGACGCAGAGGGAAGAGAGCCGAATCAGATTAATTAACCTCAGCAGTTTGATGCCTGAATCTGTCACTCCCACTGTGACAGACACCTGGCTATCTTTCGACCCAGACTGACAGTCCCATCGTGCAGATATGATCCACCGAAAGGTCAACACAAGTGCAGCAAACATAAAATCTGCCAGCGTGTATGACACATACTTCTGGACAGACATATCTGTCTGTTTCTCTGTTCGAATACCTGATGGTCTGTCTCTCTGCTTCCTATCAACACAAATGCAGCAATGCGTCAGACTGACTTAGGCTCCAAAATTAACTCACACCAATGCAGGGAAAAATGGCTTTGGCAAGTACATGAAATGCTACTTTGACTAACACTTTATTTTTCAGTGTCTTTGTTACACGTTACATGTAAATTGTGCATAATTAAGCCGGGCGTACACGGTTCGATTTTTGTTGTTGTATAAGCTTGTGGACGTTTTTTTCTTTAGGGAAAAATTGCGCGGAAATCGTTGATGCTCATATGGTCGCGGCTCGCATTGTGTGAGAGGAATTACCAATATTTTTTAATATTTTTTAAATTGCAATACATGTTTTTTGAATTTGAATGAGTGAAATTAAGCAGTAAAAATAGTCTACTATTATATCTACTACTTGAATGATGAAATTTTACAATCAGAAGTTTATCCAGGATGATTAAAGGTTTTCTTTCCTCCAGAACTCCACGGTCGACACATATGTGGAATATTCCTCAAATTAAGTCGCCAAAACATACATATTTGGAGCAAAATCACGTTTTTATGACGTGCAGATTCACTGAGACATGGAGAATGACCCGTCTTTATATCAAAAATACAGTAATATTGTGAAATATTATTACAATTTAAAATGAATGTTCTCTATTGAACTATATTTTAAAATGTAATTTATTCCTGTGATCAAATCTGAATTTTCAGCATCATTACTCCAGTCTTCAGTCACATGATCCTTCAGAAATCATTCTAATATGAGGATTTGCTGCTCAAGAAACATTTCTGATTATTATCAATGTTGAAAACAGTTGTGCTGCTTCATATTTTTGTGGATTTTTCTTTTCAAGATTCTTTGAAGAACAGAAAGTTTAAAAGAACAACATTTACTTGAAACAAAAATGACAGAACAGTGAAATTAACTGAATTTCACTCAAATAATAATGAAAGTTCATTGTACTTAACAGAAAAAAGTTGAGTGAACTCAAAATTTCATTGCAGTAAGCCGAACTTAATATGATTGAGTTGAGCTGCAGCAGATTTCTAATTCCCAGCATGTTTTGCGTCCGATTGTATAAATGAATGCTGAAATTAAGTGTTATTTTGTGTGTTATGTTAGTTTTGTAGGGTCACCATTGTGGTGAAGAGTACAGCCTGTGATTAGGCATGTGAGTAGAGGTCTGCGCGGGACTGTTTTTTTCGTCCCGCTCCCGCTTAAAATTCACTCTGTGTTCACCCGCTATCCGCTTATAATGATGACAAGTCCTGCTAAATTTAGATCTCTTTCCAGAATCTTAAACTTCCCCTAAAGAAAGAGAGAGTGATTGGGGATAACAAATATAAAATGTTGGCTATACAAGATTTTTATTTGCTATTTGTCTTATGATACACCGTAAAAATGTCACAGAGAAAAATAGTCTAAATTAAACACAACATCTGTCACTCAAAATTATAGACTAAGCCAAAAATACAAATAAATGAAAACTGTTGGCTTAATATTATGTGAAGAGAATGTCACTGACTGACGATGGTTTCAGTACTGAACGCCTCTCCTCCAAAATCCGACCACAAAGGCTGAATGTTCTCTCTGAAGGTGCACTCATGGCTGGGATGCAAAGAACATATCTTGCCAGATTGCTCAGGGCAGGGAACTGAGAACTGTGTGAATGCCACTACTGCAGAAAGTATTGTTCACTTCAAGTTTTAGTGCAGATGCACTGTTGTCAAAGGATGTCGGAGCGGCCAGGCTATTGTCAGACCGCCCGCTCCCGGCCAAAGTACACCAGCGTTACCGACCTCTCATTCAGAAATATAATTCCGTGCCACAAGAAATCTGATCGGGTCCCACAGAGCTGTGGGAATGCAGACCTCTACATGTGAGGATGGGCTGCAAAACTTTTAAGACCACATATACTGTATGTTGTTTGATTATATATGTGCAAGTGTAATCACAGTCTCTTTGATAGTTATGATGTGTTATTTGCTGTCTGTAATTTAACCAAGATCTGAATGTGATGTTTATGTAAATGAACTGTATGTAATTAACATTATGATGAGTTTGGCGAGGCTGAGGACTGTGGGAGAGAAGGGATGCTGGTGACGTGATTGTTAATGAGAGACACCTGTGCACCACACTGACCTTGCTCCGCTTCCACAGCTCTCGGCCCCGCCCCACTTGTCTCAACTAACTTAAAAAAATTAGTTAGTTTACTTAAATGTTTTGAGTATTCTGAACTTGAGTTTTACAGTGTAGCTAATAAATGTCTTTCCTATCACATATGATCAATGAAAAAGTATTAATTTCTTTAAAAAAAAAAAAAAAAAAAAAATCTTGCTGACCCCAAACATATGAAAGGTAGTGTATATCATTTTTTAAATAATAAAAAGTACATTTGTCATGGTCAGTAAGAAGCGTTGGCCAGTAAATGTTCTGCTTTCACACATCATTGGCAAGGGAGTCAAAACGTTAATTTTTTATCCTGCTTATAAACTAATCCACTGCAAAACAACTTTCATTTACAGTTAAAATATCATGTCTAAAATTGTGAATAGAACATCAACTAAAACATGGCGCTAAAAACAATCTTCTGATTAATTAATTACTCTGCATGTTTCTATGCCTCATCAATTATAAATCAATGTATTATTAGTTTTTGTCGAGCATGTACATAGTAGCTCAACCCATATTCATACATTTTTAAAGATTCTGTGTTACAGCCAAGTGTAAATGGCTTAGTTTGGGTTAGATCTTATTTTCTGCCAAACACAAAGTCAAATAGTTCTCTTTATGCTTCTCTTTGGCTTATTTCTCATCAAAGATGATTTAACTTTCTGACGCCCTGCAACAATGAAGTTTATATGGCTTCTAAATTTCTCATTTTCTGCCCTGTCCTTGGAGAATTATTCCAACTACTCAAACCAATTTATATGAGCTCAACTTGCATTCATTCCCAAACTAGTTTCACTAAGATGAAATGAACACAAATGATCTCCTTTGACCTTATTTCCCCCAAAAAACCCTCTTAGGAATATTAATTGAAACCCTATAATAATAGACCATTCCATCTAGGAAAAAAAAAAAAAGAAAGAAAAGAAAAAAACACTGCTGATGTAGGTCATTAAAAAACGTCTCGATAAATGCGAATTATGCGAAGACTAATGTTTATTTCATCCTGCTTTCTCAGTGAGGGTTTCATGTGGCGATAGAGCATTAATTGCAGTAGAAGCAGAAAAATGATACACTATTATTTTCATAATCACTGAGTTTTTCCTGCTAAAAAGAGCAGCTGATAAACGTAAAACAAAGCTGCGTTAACAATAGAGTCCAAATAAGCTCTGACAAAAGAAATTATTCCAAAGATGGAAGGCCAAAGATTAATTGAAATTTGTGTACGTGCGAAGAAAGTCAATTAGATGTCGAAAAAAGTCTGGAGAATTAAGGCTCAGTGATATTGTACTTGTGCAGATGTAAATGTCTTGGGTTGTAAATATGGCTTCCCACTCAATTAAACAGTATTTCATTATTCTGGCCAGTGACCTTAAAAACGCTAACTTCTCATCTTGTACATCAGTGCGTGATTACCGGCACTTCAAATGCGAGCCGAAACTCCATTACGGGTGCCAGACAACATTGAGCGCCTACATCACAGTCCGAGACATGAACAGAAGGGGAGTCGAGAGTGACAAGATGCCAGATCACTTTCAATTAATAATTTGCTTGGACAGCCGTGCGGTACGCTCTCCGCGGAGTTCACTGCACAGATAGCGGAGGGGGACAAGGCCACATATCAACATATATCAAAGGAGAACAGCGGGAGATAATTGGCAGGGGACCGCGTTAAATTGACAGCTTCCTTAAGACTCAGATTAGGCTTTGCCTCTGTCATAGCGGCGTACCGGAGAGACAAGAGACAACTGTTTTATCGCACTTCACCGGGAGGATGATCTGAGGGGTGTTTTGTCAAAGACTAGCAATAACGTCGCAACCTCTGGCTAAAATGCAGATAGAGGAAGGAGAGAAAAAGGCAGAGTCTGTTGTTGACCTGGAGTGCCACTGCTGTGATATCAGCGGGATTCATGGACCTTATGGGGTTCGAGTTCCTGCGGTTCTGGGAAAGCGAGGGTTGACATTTTCAGCCGGGTTAATTTCTGAGAGTGCGCTGCGGGAGGCAGGGTCAATCCACACTTCTGTCATGTCCTGGAAAGTGATGAACATTTCACTTCACAAAACAGACTCAAATGGTTTTCAGCAAGCTTGTCTCTTATTAGCAGTGTGTCACAACACTATCATTCATACTTAAAGTTAGTGATGTGAACTGCATAAAACCCACTCAGAACACATTAGCAACCACATAGCAATGCCCTGGCAACCGACCACAAGACTAGCATTGTTATTTTGTTTTAAAGGGGACATATCATGAAAATCTGACTTTTTCCGTGTTTAAGTGCTATAATCGGGTCCCTGGTGCATCTACCAACCAAACCCAGAAATTGTGAAAAAGGACAACCAAGTAACTTTGTTTTAGCAAGCCTTTCTCTGCAAGCATGTGAAAAAACGAGCCGCTCAGATTTTGCTCCCCTTGTGACGTAGGAAGGGGATCTTATTATAATATTACCGCCCCTTAATCTGCACGTTTCCACCCACGGTGCCGCCATTTTGTTCTAACGCAATGGCAAAAGTTCGAGCAAAGCATGCTAATCTAACAGGTACAGAAAGTGTATTGTTAAATACTTATATTATTAGAATTCACACAAAATTGGTTATTTACATACACCTGATATGACTGCCTGATTGATATGAGTGTTTTCCCCTTTAATTGTGGTGATGTCATCATGAGTCAACATAATTTCCTGTTCTGTCCCCTCCTCTTCCTTTTGCATTTGGAAATGCTTGGAAGAGGTGAGTTGTAATCTGACTCCTGATAATCTTAATTAATCTTTATTGTAATTAATGCTTTTATGTCTTTATTGTCACTCTAATTTATGTGTATAATGTTATTTTACTTATCTTAGTTGTTATTTTTGTCATTTTGCACTTTTTGAGTTATATTTTTGTCTAATATATGGAAATGAGCTCATGGTGATCACATGGTGACAAGTGTACATATGTTTTATAGAGTACAATAAGGGCGAGTCACTAAGAGGCTGTTTATTTGTTTTATATATCAGGAATGTTTTCTGTTATGTTATTTTCTTGTTTAATGTGATTTTTCCCTTTGCATTTTGGAAATGCATGGAAGAGAGTCACTCATAGAGGCTGTTTATTTGTTTTATACATCAGGAATAAAAGAGATCAGCAAATCTGCCACTTGCTGTCCAGTTATTCATAACACAATGCAGACAAAACAAAACGCAGAAAACAGACCAGTTACACTAACTGTTCTGTCGTCGGCTGCACAGATGAGCACAGACACTATTTAGAGTCTCGTTAGCTTGGATAGTCTGCAAGTTGACCCTGACAAGCTCGATTGCTAAAAAAGGAGCGTTTCTGTCCGAGCGATATTTTGGAAAAAAATATTAGACCATTCACAGCATTTGATAGCAATCATAAACGTTAGCCTGGTGTGTATGGCTCTGTTTGGCAAACAGGTACACTATGTATAGTGGGCGTCCATACGGGTTTTGCACAAAAGATTAACATGACGGCACATGCTAGTCGATGAGTTGAATCAACTCCACAGAAACTATATAAATTTATCCACTAACCATTCAGAAACGTCCAGTTTCATTCTAAAAGTTGTAACTTCTTCCTGAGTCTCTCCATCAGTGTCCGACTCCGGTTTGAACAATGTAAGGCTGAACACCGTTACTGACAATCTCATTTTGGCTGCGTGAGATTCTCCAGCTTTGTTGTTGTTGAGCAACAGAAGCGTGAGCTGTTAAAGCTCCGCCCTCTTCTGGAAAGGGGGCCGGGAGCAGCAGCTCATTTGCATTTAAAGGGACACACACAAAAACGGCGTGTTTTTGCTCAAACCAAATTTGACAAGCTATAATAAATGATCTGTGGGGTATTTTGAGCTGAAACTTCACAGACACGTTCTGGGGACACCAGAGACTTACCATGTTTCGTCATGTAAATTAATTTGGATCAACTTGTAAATAATTTTTTAAAACCTCTTCCAACGCAACGATCCAACGCAGTGCAGTGCAAAGAAATGAAATGAAACTAAATAAAATGTCAGGGTTAATAGTCTAAATCTAAATCTTAAATCTAAAACAAAATTAAAATTATGCAATGCAATACAATACAATACAATAAAATAAAATAAACAGTCCATGTTAGGGTTATTATATGGTAAATCTGAAACAAAAACTAAAATTATGCAATACAGTGCGATGCAATGAAATGAAATTAAATAATGAAATGAAAAATAATTTACAAACTGATGCAATAACTAACTCAAAATAATCAACACAAACAAATAATAATTTTAGTAGTCATCTAGCACTCGGTTTGTCTGATTTTACTGTTTGAAGCCTCAGGCAGTCTGATGGCCCGGGGTACATGCATTCACATGCCAGTAATCCTGTCCTCTCCATTGAAAATGAAGGATACTATGACCCTTAGGACACCTGGAAGATTGATATATCAGTTTGCTTATCCCTATAATTTCATGAGGCGATTGTCACTTTCTTATAATCTGGCTGAAAACCTTTTCACATGATGTCACTGTAGGTTATGCCACTGGTTCCAAACTGTTTTTTCTCATAACCTTCATTAATAGAATAAAATCGAGCAAACTGCCAGCAACAATGAATAGAATCATGCATTCATATGGAAAATACTTCTGCAATCAAAGTAAACGTAGTACCTGCCACATCGTATTTACTGGGAACCCTGAGCCTGCAGTTCTTCGGTAAGGAGTCTCATGTCAGGTGTGATTTCATTTCAATACAAACATCATTGTACTCTTTCAATCTGTTGCGTGCATTTGATTTTGAACTCAACCGGTTGACTGAATGCCAGGATGAACTTTCTTTCTGACAGCAGCTCTACGGTATTTAGCCATGTTTTTTTAATTAAAGGAGCCGGTCACACAGGACACGGTCTTGCATTTAAAAGCAGCTAAACGGACTGCAAAGGAACAGAACGCAGTGGTTTCAAGACATGTTTGTAAAAGTTTAACTACTTTTAGCTCTTTAAAAAGACCTGCTCATGGCACGATACACTAAGTAGCAGCAAAATGTGGCACGCAACCAAATAAGTTCATCTGATGCACATATACACAGATTATTAAAAACTGAATGCAAGAACATGTCCGGTATTTTTTATATTTTATACACTATAGTTCAAAAGTTTGGGGTTGGTAAGATTTTTTTTAATGTTTTTAAAAGAAGTCTCTTATATGCAACAAGGCAGTATTATTACAATTTAAAATAACCTCTAGTGACCCCCAGGTTGCCAAATCCTCAAAAAGGAACCGCATATACAGTTTTATTTCAAATAAGACTGCAAAAGTCTTGACTGTTGAGCTTATATTGCGCTTTGGAAATGTTTTGCATTAATGCTGCAGCAAGATTTGCTCTCCACCTCACATTTTCATATGCCATGCTGTTGTTTCCCTTTACCCCAGGCTAAAGCTGCAGCCCTCTGCCGTACCTGATGTGAATTTCTTATTCCACCAAAAGCCTTATAAACATTGAATGTTTGCCACCACTATTGAAAAAAAAAGAAGAAGAGATGTTTACTGCAATGGGCTGCATTGAGAAGCAAAGACCTATGGTGCTTTTCCCAGCACTGAGGCCGTAGCACACCGAGATGTGAAGCATCCATTTTACTGATGGGGGATTTTATAATACACGCTGACCTTCATATCATCGGAGGGCCGCATGGCTGGAGTAATGGATTAGAGTGGGATATGTCACTCTGCCCTTCAGTTCGGTTGTGTCACACTATCACTCACACTTTGCTTTCTTGCACTGATGCCCATCGCTAAAACATGCAGTTGAATTGTGCATTTAATAATATGATTTACAATGCCAACAGCTCCTTATAAAAGACTGCTTTAGTGTTTTTGCAATGCATATCACTGGTTTATTAGTGCTGTTTGCATAATGCAATACTCCTGTTCTGTCATCATTGCTTTGTACCAATTTTAGTTTTTGCTTAGTCGTTTGATGAACTTAAATCGATTTCCTCAAACCATAAGTACAACCCGAATTCCGGAAATGTTGGGACATTTTTTAAATTTGAATAAAATGAAAACTAAAAGACTTATAGCCAATATTTTATTCACAATAGAACATAGATAACATAACAAATGTTTAAAATGAGCTCATTTTAAATTTGATGCCTGCTACAGGTCTGTTTACCATGGTGTAGCATCTACTTTTTTTTTCAAAACAGTGTGAAGACGTCTGGGCATTGAGGTTATGAGTTTCTGGAGTTTTGTTGTTGAAATTTGGTCCCATTCTTGCCTGATATAGGTTTCCAGCTGCTGAAGAGTTAGTGGTTGTCTTTGACGTATTTTTCTCTATAGGTGAAAGATCTGGACTGCAGGCAGGCCAATTCAGCACCCGGACTCTTCTACAACGAAGTCATGCTGTTGTAATAGCTGCAGTATATGTAAATACACAAGGCCTTCCCTGAAATAGACGTCGTCTGGAGGGGAGCATATGTTGCTCTAAAACCTTTATATACCTTTCAGCATTCATAGTGCCTTCCAAAACATGCAAGCTGCCCATACTGTATGCACTTATGCACCCCCATACCATCAGAGATGCTGGCTTATGAACTGAACGCTGATAATACGCTGGAAGGTCTCCCTCCTCTTTAGCCCGGAGGACACGGCGTCCGTGATTTCCAACAAGAATGTCAAATTTGGACTCGTCTGACCATAGAACTCTTTTCCACTTTGAAACAGTCCATTTTAAATGAGCCTTGGCCCACAGGACACGACGGCGCTTCTGGACCATGTTCACGTATGGCTTCCTTTTTGCATAATAGAGCTTTAGTTGGCATCTGCAGATGGCACGGCGGATTGTGTTTACCGACAGTGGATTCTGGAAGTATTCCTGGGCCCATTAAGTAATGTCATTGACACAATCATGTGATGCAGTGTCGTCTGAGGGCCCGAAGACCACGGGCATCCAATAAAGGTCTTCAACCTTGTCCCTTATGCACAGAGATTTCTCCAGTTTCTCTGAATCTTTTGATGATGTTATGCACTGTAGATGATGAGATTTGCAAAGCCTTTGCAATTTGATGTTGAGGAACATTGTTTTTAAAGTATTCCACAATCTTTTTACACACTCTTTCACAGCTCTGCCCATCTTTACTTCTGAGAGATTCTGCCTCTCTAAGACATTCCTTTTATAGCTAAACATGTTACAGACCTGATATCAATTAACTTAATTAGTTGCTAGATGTTCTCCCAGCTGAATCTTTTCAAAATTTCTTGCTTTTTCAGCCTGTGCCAACTTTTTTGAGACCTGTAGCAGGCATCAAATTTGAAATGAGCTCATTTAGTGGATAAAAGTGTAAAATTTCTCAGTTTAAACATTTGGTAACACTTTATTTTAGGGTCTTTTAACTAGTTGCTTATTAGCATGCACATTACTAGAATATTGGCTATTTATTAGTACTTATTAAGCACATATTAATGCCTTATTATGCATGACCTCATTCTACATTTTTAATCCTACCCAATACCTAAACTTAACAACTACCTTATTAACTGTTAATAAGCAGTAAATTGGGAGTTTACTGAGGAAAAAGTCATAGTTAATAGTTTATATGTGTTCCCTATACTAAAGTGTTACCAAACATTTGTTATGTTATCTATGTTCTATTGTGAATAAAATGTTGGCTCATGTGATTTGAAAGTCTTTTAGTTTTCATTTTGTTCAAACTTAAGCCTTTATTCCAACTTTTCCGGAATTCGGGTTGTAGCTATATAGTTGTTAAAACTTAGTTAGATTTGTTACCTGAATTCAAACTGAATGAGTGGAATAAACTTAAAAACTTCAAGTTGCGTTTACTCTAATGATTGACTAAACCAACACTAAAATATAAGTGAATTTAACTCAATGTATATGAGTTTACAGTACTCATACTCATTGGTTTTAAAACTTAAATAGTTTAAGGCAATCAGTTTCCTCAAATGGTTTGAGTTACCGTAACTTATCAGGTTTTACAGTTAGTGCAACCTAAACTACTCATCCTACTTTACATATTCATCAGACTTATTATGTTTAAATGTATCCTTTAACTGCTTTAAAAGAATTTATCGCACAAAAATGAAAGTTTTGTCATCATTTATGTACTTCTAACACCATTTTCTTCTGTTAACCAAGTTTCTGAGCTCTCATGTCGATTATAAATGAAAAAAAATGACTTCAATTTGGGTCTTTTCACATTGCTAAAACATGGAATTAAATTGTGCATTTAAAAATATAATTTACAATGCCAACAGCTCCTTATAAAAGATTTCAGTAGCTTTGAAGCCATCTTAAAATATTCAATAGCTACTTTTTGTCTCAAAAAAAGAAAGATTTTTAATGAAAAGCTGTCTGAAAATCCTGAATATGACAGCATATGACTTTTTAGCCTTCATATTGTAACTCATTAGACTGAAAAATGCATGTTTAAGATTGCACAAAATTATTATTTTAACTGTATCTAAGAAAATCTGAAAAGGTATTTCAAGTTCCTTCCTCATTTTCCCAACTCTATGTAAGGCCACATAAGGACATGGTAAAAAACTGTTAAAATTTAAAACGGGCCCATTTTCTAGTTGTGAACAGCAGAATTGCTGTAAAACCCAATGATGCACATCGAGCTGCTGTACTGAGGCTACGTCTGCATAATTTGCAACTCTAATTAAAATTATTTCAAAATGTATTTCACAGTTGGGAGAATGGACAATGCTAGTTTCTGGAACATTACCTCTCAGGATACATTTTCCTCCTACGGACATACTCTTGGAGTTGCATTTGGAGATGTTCAAATACAAAACATGCAGGGTTACATCATGAAATTCTCAAAATCCACCTACTCAAGAACACACACCCATCCACCTCCTCACGTCAGCAGGGATTCGCCCAGGGCCAAGCGTCTACTAAGAGCCGTAATCAGTTAAGTTAGTGCGCCGTTGCGATCGCTGCAGCACATCTGACTTGACAGCGCTCGCGACCGGTCATAAATCAAACCGTTCTTTTGCCCAAAGCTCAAGTGGCTCTGGTGAAGATTCTGCATGTGTACATCAACCTGCATTAGAGGTGAAGCATTCAGAGTGCGATACCCCAGAGAACCTCTGCTGGAACTTCTCGCTACATTTCGGGAGCTAAAAGCTGCTGCTTCTCGAGGCCCCGAGTCTGGTGTCACATCCAGACATACACCCCTCGAGCACTGCAATGATATACAGGGATTGTGACTGACAAATCCAACGCACCAACAGTTTACGAGATGTTTTCGGCCTTAGCCACTATTATTATTCTACATAACTTAAGGCAGCATTGCAATTGGTTTAGTGTTTTTGCAATGCATATCTCTAGTTTATTAGTGCTGTTTGCATAACGCCATACGGCCATTGCTCATACAGCGACATTATTTCTTAGGTGCAACCTAAACTTTGGTGCATGTACAAATATTTATCAGACTTATAATGTTCAAAAGTATTCACCATCAGCTTGAAAGGAATATTTCACCCAGAAATAAAAGTCGTATCATCATTTATGTACTCTCATGTTGTTCTTTCTTCCGTTAAACACAAAATGATTAGTTTCTGAGCTCTGATGTAGATTATAAGTAAAAAATGACTTAAAGGATTAGTTCGCATCAGAATTCAAATTTCCTGATAATTTACTCACCCCCATGTCATCCAAGATGTTTATGTCTTTCTTGTTTCAGTCAAAAAGAAATTAAGGTTTTTGAGGGAAACATTCCAGGATTTTTCTCCATATAGTGGACTTGAACAGGGACCAACGGGTCGAAGGTCCAAATTGCAGTTTCATTGCAGCTTCAAAGAGCTCTATATGATCCCAGACGAGGAATAAGGGTCTTATCTAGAGAAATGATCGGTCATTTTCTAAAACAAATAAAAATTTATATACTTTTTAACCACAAATGCTCATCTTGCACTGCTCTGTGATGCGCCACGCATTACGTAATCATGTTGGAAAGATCACGCGAAAAACTCCATCTCATTTTCTCCTCCAACTTCAAAATCATCCAACATCGTTGTTTTTTGTAAAGGCCGTTTGACTTAGTCTTTGCACTAAGACACTGGATCAGTACTTCCGCCTACATCACGCGTGACCTTTCAAGCGTGATGACGTAATGCGTGGCGCATTGCAGAGCGGTGCAAGACAAGCATTTGTGGTTAAAAAGTATATAATTTTTTATTTTCTTTAGAAAATGACCGATCGTTTGTCTAGATAAGACCCTTATTCCTCGTCTGGGATCATGTAGAGTCCTTTGAAGCTGCACTGAAACTGACATTTGGACTTCAACTTGTTGAACCCCAGTGAAGTCCACTATATGGACAAAAATCCTGGAATGTTTTCCTCAAAAACCTTAATTTCTTTTCGACTGAAGAAAGAAAGACAAACATCTTTGAGACATGGGGGTGAGTAAATTATCAGGAAATTTGAATTCTGAACTAATCCTTTAAATTAGGGTATTTTCTTCACATAAAGCTATCGTTTGACTTAAAATTCAGAGCACAAATCATGTGGACTATTGTTATGTTGCTTTTTTGTCCTTTTGGAGCTTGGCAAAAAACACCTTCCTCTTTCATTGAGATGTTTTACAGCCTTTGCTGCTACACACTATTATTATGCTACATAACTTACAACGGCATTGCAATTGGTTTAGTGTTTTTGCAATGCAAATCACTGGTTTATTAGTGCTGTTTGACTAATGCAATATGGCTGTTGCTCATACAGCAACATTTTTTCCTTGATGCAACCTAAACGTTGGTGCTCATCCTACTTTACATATCCATCAGACTTATACCCCCTGTTTCACATACAAGGCTTAAGTCTAGTCTCAGACTCAAATGCATGTTTGAGCCGTTTTAACTGAAAGCAACGCACTGACATGTCTTAAAATATGCCAGTGGCATTGTTTTGTCTCAACGACTTTTTTTCTAAGGCGTGTTTATAAAAGCTACTTAAATGCCCTAATTGAACTAAGGCCTAATTAATCTAAGTCTTGTCTGTGAAACTGGGCCATTATATTCAAATTTTAAAGTAATATTTTACCCCAAAAATGAAAGTTGTCTTCATTTACATACATGTAAATGATGACATCTCTCATGTTCTTTCATCCATTAAACACAAAATGAGAAGTTTCTGAGCTCTAATGTAGATTATAAATGAAAAAGTACTTAAACTTTTCCTCACATAAAGCTATCGTATGCCTTGAAATTCAGTGCACAAGTTATATGGACTACTGTTATGTTGCTTTTGTTTCTTTGTCCTTTTGGAGCTTGGCAAAAAAGAAATTCCACTCTCATTGTATGGAAAAGAGCTGTTCCACAGAAGAAAGAAAGACATTTAGGTTCAGAACAACATGAGGGTAAGTAAATGATGCCAGAATTTTAATTTTTGGGTGAACTATCCCTTTAACTAGGAGCCAGTCATGTGAGTCATGTCAACTTTTTGACAAATGACCACTAAACATCTGGAATTCCAAATTCCCCCCATGTACCTGAACTGAAATACTACCTGCAGTCATGCATATCAGTGTCAGATGTGTCCGCTGGCGTTAAACGATGGGAAAGGAAGGGCAGGTGTTTGGAGAAGGAGACAGACAGAACGAGAGACAGACAGAGAGAAAGAGAGAGAGAGAGAGAGATGTGGTAGTAGTGGGGATTGGGTTTGGGGAAATCAAAGTTCTCCCTGATGAATTCATAATTTTCTGGAGAATAAATTATTCATACATTGTGATTGAAACAATTACATCCAAATCGGAGGCAGCAGGAGCAGAATTACACTGTCAGAAATGGGATTGAGGGACGGGGGAGAAGCGGAGGATTTGTTATGTAAGAAATTACATAAGATGACATCAGAAGAGGACATGGCTGAAAGCACAAAAATGGCAGAAAGAAGGTGTAGGTGAGTACAGATACAGAAAGTCTTCACTGCAACAGAACACAGCAGCGGCCTTGCTTCAAGAAGTATTCTTACCATTCGTTTTCTCTGAAGAGTTGTCAAAAACTTCTTCAGTAAAGAGTACTAAAACTTAAACCAAACCGAATCCAGCTCCAACATGATTCACAACATTCAGCTTAAAAAAGTATTCAATCCAAAGCGAAAAATCCTCATTATAAATCACAGGAAGAAATGTCAGTCACTATATGTCTCAAGCTTCTAATCTGATTTGATCTTTGAACATGCGTACACTGCATGAATATATCTTAAGTTTCCTGCTGTTGCTGCATACTAATCATCATCCTACTATTTCTTCTTTTCTTTGTTTTAAAAAGGCAGACTCACCCAAAAATCAGTTAATGGGCCCCATTGACTTCTGTAGTATGGGAAAAATACTACTGAAGTCAATGGGGACCATCAACTGTTTGGTTACCCATATTCTTCAAAATATCTTCTTTTGTGTTCAGCAGAAGAAAAAATTCATACGGGTTCGGAACAACTTGAGGGTGAGTAAATGATGACAGAATTTTTATTTTTGGGTGAACAAACTCTTTAGTATTTATCTATTCCGGGTCCTGATTAGGAGAGGACGAGCACATGAAGCTTTGTTTCGTGCTGCTTATATTCATCAAGCAGTAAAAATGCCTCTTCTCGCACACAAATCAAGGCTTCTGTGGATGAGAGTCCAAATCAAAGGACTGCTGGGATGACACTGTCCTGCTCCACTTCACAGAGGATGAGTGGAATTAGAGTTTTAGAATGACACGACAGTCATTTATTACACTATATTCAACAGCAACTTGTTCCTCGTCCATTTCTATGTCATTGCACATGCGCAGAACTCTCCAGTTTCGGTTTTTAATCTGATCAAGTGTTTACATGTCCTCTTGAATGGATTAGATGAGGTTTAAACCACCCCTTACAATCTGAATGAAATTTTAATCGAATTTGGTGGTTACATGTGACTTTTTTATTCCGACTGTGCTACTAGTCTGATTACAAACGGATTATAAGGGTCCATGTAAACGCAGCTAGTGACTAAATTTCCTCATGATCTTGACATAAAAAAACAAAACAAAAATAAATTAAAAGCTATTTATAAGGTGCTCAATTCTAAAAGCTTAATCATGTCACATGTCTGATCTGTGTTTCCCTCCATTGTGTTTTTGGTTCATTCCTGTGACCTATTTTTCCTAGTGTGTCTAATTAGTCATCATGTTCACCTGCTCTGTCAATTATCTTGTTAGTTCTCCTTATTATTTAAACCCTGTGTTCTCTTTCCATTATCGTCAATGTTAAGTTGTGTATGCTACTTTCCTGTCTGAGTTTTTGTCATTAAAGACATTTATACTTCATCTCTTTCGTCTTTGTGAGTCAAACACAACCAAGTTGTGACAAATCAATTACATATAGACCTATTTTGTGTTTGCAAACAGCGATGATGATTTTTTGTGGGCAGAGCCTACCTGGTGGCAGAAAATGACAGTTCTGCAGTAGTCTGTGTAATCCATGCAATAAAAGAATAAAAAAAGTTAATTTTAAGTGTTTATATCTCACAACTCTGATATTTTTTCTCATAAATCTGAGTTTATATCTCACAATTCTTAGAAGGAAAAACAGGTTATATCCTGTAATTCTGACTTTTTTTCACCTCAGAATTGTGATATAAACTTATGAGATTGTGAGTTATAAAGTCTGAACTGGGAGGTATAAACATGCAAATAATAATAAAAAAAAAGTCAATTGTGAGATAAAAATGTTATATATTTAAAAGTTATCTATGTAAAATGTTATAGGTTTAAATATTATTTCATGCTGTAACTGTATGTATGTCCTATGAACTGCATATGTGTATATTATGTAGACTTACTGTTTACATCAAATTCATGTTTTCATAGTAGACTAATCATTGCAGGTTTCATCAGTCCAATCTATGACTTGCAATATAAACGTCTGTGTTTAGTTTTAAGGGCGTCTTCAACGACGGTATTCTATAAAAATGAAGACTATATTTGTCTATATTCCGATTCTGACATCCAAAGGCACAACAAAACTTTTTTTTTTCTCTTATTCTGTTGATTTGGCCCATTTTCCTCTACTTGTTACCACTGTTTTTCTGCCACCACTATTTGCGTGCAGCTGCAAGTGATGTAACTGTGACATCAGTCTCAAATTGTTCTAAATATATGTATATATTCATGTTTCATTTGGTCCTGGTTTTTGATAAAAAAGTGGTCATATTATGCCATTTTTACAAGATGTAAAATAAGTCTCTGATGTCCCCAGAGTGTGTATGTGAAGTTTTAGCTCAAAATACCCCACAGATCATTTTTTATAGCATGTTAAATTTGTCACTTTTTGAGGGTGAGCAAAAATGCTCAGTTTTTGTGTGTGTCCCTTTAAATGCAAATGAGCTGCTGCTCTCAAGAAGAGGGCGGAGTTTCAAGAGCTCCTGTTAGCAGCGCCGATTACCTCACGCAGACTCGCTGAAAATGTCAGAAACTGTTCAGCCTTTTATGTTCAAACCGGAGTCGGACAATGATGGAGAGACTCAAGAAGAAGTGACAACATGTAGAATGCAACAGGACGTTTCTGAATGGTTAGTTGATAAATTTATGTAGCTGATGTGGAGTTAACTATCTTAAAGTTATTGATTAGCATATTCTGTCATGATAATCTATAAATCGCTCGTGTGGGAACTGTTGTAAGATCCTACAGAGCCAGAGAATATATGCTGCATGAAGATAGAGCAGGTATAGTTTAGTTTAATTACGGTTATAACTTATGTTGTCATCTTGCTTTTATAACATGGCCTCGCCCCCTTTGTTGCATGTTCTCGGGGGGCGGGGTTTATGTAAATTTTAGGATTAGTGATGTCAGCAACCCGGGAAGAAGCTCGTTGTAGTCCCTACCAGCCGTTTGTTGTAGTCCTTAAACAGAGAATTCTTTAAAAGAAAATATCTCCCTTTGCATTGAACTTTGAGCGTTGTAACTTTGCAGATGTTGTTTATGCTCAAACAGCAACATTACACACTAACTAAAGTTAAAAAAGTGAAATCATAATCAACCACCCCTTTAAGCATTTACAATGAAGCACCTTGTGACAGGGACTTTTAATTTATCAAGAAAAAGTATAAATAACGAGAAAATGAATAGAAATAGTATTAGTTTAGTATAGTATTTCATCACAATAAAACAAGAAAAGAAAATTAAAATCCACAGCATTTTAAAGCTTCCATACAGTACAACATTAATCAAAGAAACCTTCAAATGATATCTTTTTTTTTTTTTTTCAATGACAATGGTGGCTAAAGTCAGCACAGTTTCTATGGTAACTAACTATAGAATATTGGTGGAAGCTGTGTTTACCATAGTACATTTTTGAAAGCGCCTGGAAGTATAGGGGGGGTCGCTGACAGCTACGTTACTTTCAGACTGTTCTCTGTGCTTCCGTATGACTTTGTGCAAACTGATATCCTCGCTGGCTGGTGTAATGTGAGAATTCTCCACAGAGAAGGACTTTGCTGTTGCTTTCCGCTAGTTATCTTCTGAGCTCCGCAGTAGCCGAGACGGGAGACTTGGCTTTGATTCCTTATTTGTCTACAGCGTACCTGGCTGCTGGCTAACTCACCGCTGTTACTATGAGCTCTGCGGCTTCCTATGCCAATATCCATGGGGACAGGAGGCTCTGGTTTTTCCTCGATTGTCTAAAGGGTGTCTAGCTGTCGGTTCACCATCTGTTACGAAACAAGGCATTCAGAATCCTCTGCTGATCTGTATGGGAAAAGGTGACTCAGCCTAGCAAAGAACCTAGTGGTTTGTTTAATCTCTGTGATCAGTGCTTGCAGCAACCACCACTGCTGATCCAAAACCTTCTGAAGGAACAAAAACGGTCAAATTATAAAATTGACATACACTGTAAAAATCATTTAAATATAAGATAGAGTGTGTTTTACAAGGAAATACTATTTCAGTCTTTCTACTTCAAAATTTCACATTTAAAGGTGCAATATGTAATAATTTTGCAGTAAAATATCCAAAAACCACTAGGCCAGTGTTATATATTTTGTTCACTTGAGTACTTACAATATCCCAAATGTTTCCAACTATTTGTAAATCATGAGAAAATTGCAATTTTAACCAAGGCTCCGGGACGTGTGAGGAGTCGCCTGTCAATTGCGTCATACCCGCGTTACCCTCGGTTTTATTTTGTAGAAACCATGGAAACACCAAAGACGCTTTAATATATTACACGTTTTAATAGACAAGGGAACAACTGTTTTGATATATTTATAGACAGAAAACTAATTGTTGTTATATAGCTCAACACGTTTAGTCTTATTGTTTAAATCTAATTTTCTTGATTTTTTTGCGAGTACCATGCTTTACCATGCCTCAGAGAAAAACACTATTTTGTCAAGTAGCTAACATAGCATAATCAGATGCAGCTTTATTTTTAGTAACAGTAATACAGAATTTTCTCCATCATACAATATGTTTTAAAATTAATTGTATGCCATTTATCAACACAAGCCATCCAACATTTAATATGATATTCTAAAATCGATCTATCTTACTGCAGTGTGCAACAGCAGCAGCCGCCGAGTGAACGCACAGAGTAACGTTATAACATTTTCAACACTCTCAAATGTATCTAATATGATAAACAGTGCTGTGTTACCTCATACTTAACGGCTCTGCTCATACTCATGACCGGAAAAGCGGAAGCGGCGCCGGCGACTTTGGCATAATAAAAGTTCCTCTGCTCGTGAGGCTTGTGTTGCGCAATCGCTCCAGCGGCCTCGTTCAGCTCCCACAACACTCGGCCCTGCTCTGCTTCATACTACAATAACGTTAATAATCGCATCCATGAACATGATTTCTTCCCGAGTCCTATCCCAATTCTTTTGCACCGTCCGCTGAGGTGAAGACCACATGTCCCAAGATTCCGCGCTCAAACTTCAAACTCTAGCGACCTCTAGCGGACATAATTCTTACATACTGCACCTTTAATCCGATGTATTACTTGCCATTTCTTTGTAATTATTTGTGAAATTTATTCTGAATTTCAAACACCAAAACTGTCAACTGTCATTATTCAAAACTGAAAACTAGTATCTACTGTACCATAACATCCTGTAAACAGATATAAACTGTTCTCAGGACAGTCTATAATGCCATCTACCAAATGTTCATGTGTGCCATATCGCTGTAGATAATCTCAGCTGTTTACCAATCACATCTGCTTTGAGTTTTGGATTTAGGACTTTGCCGGATTATTATGCATGATCTGGGAATTACGTTTGGGTACGTCCTGAACCTGTGCTTCTTCATCCAAATGTATTGCAACCTATAAATCATTAAAGATGACAACAGTTATTAAAAATTATATGGACTGCACTGACACTATTGGATGAGAACAAAACTTCTGTCATGACAGCTCTTGGAGTGTTTGGGATGGTAATCAATATGACAATGATGATATGTTTGGTATTGGCGGAACAGATCTGCTACGCTGCTGCTGTTATTGCTTGTTGCTGTGAGCATGTAAGACATGCTGCTGCTATACAATATAGCATACATGAATTACCCGTAGCAGATCTATACAGGTGGAGCTGGGGAAGGTGGAGGGTTTCTGCTACAGCAAATGCAGTATTTGAAGTAGGGCTGCACGATTTATCACGATTTATCACGATTTGGCAAAAGCTGCAATTATTTTATGCACAGCTTGTCAGAGCTGTACGGCTCTGTGATCAGTAGTAAATGCCTCTCCATCTGAAAGCCAGAGGGCTTATGCTCTTCTACTGCCCTGCAGTAGAAGTAGACGTGTCATTCCACGAAATCCCTATCCCTATCATACTATCGCTGTAGCTGAATAAACAGAAGATTGAAACGCTTTGATTGATTAATTATGACTAATAAACACACGACTGCTTTATTCTGTGTAAGAAGCCACATCATCTCACAGAAGGACGCTCAACTTTCGTTATGAAGTGAGTTTGGAGCAAAAACATGTTATTAAATGTTGTCTTTTGTTGGACAAGATGTTAAAAAATGCTTCTCATGTCTGGAAAGATGTTTGACGCGTGTTGCTCTTTCAAATGTACATTATAAGCGACTCAAACTCGCAGTGCTTTCAGATGGATTAGCATTTGGAGCCATACTTCATTGACAAGCTGCGCATAAAAAAAAAAAAAAAAAAATCGCAGCCTTTGTGATTTCGTAATCGCACTAAGAATCGCATTTAAGCGATAATTGCGTTTAAGTTCAATGTTATTTTTCGTATCGTGCGATAAAACGTGCAAAGGTTGAGCAGCGAGCTCATTGGCTACTGAATCAGCTTGCCCTATAGAGAATGATGTGATTGCAGATTGAGTTAAGGATCTATCAGCCTACGCCATCTAGAGTTTCATGACAGAACTTTGTATTTGAACTAAATTGAGCTGAATAATGACCATAGTCTTCATTACGGCTGCTTTAGATTAATGGAATTTGTTTCATAATTGATGCAACACTGAACTGAATTGAATTGAATCAACACAGAACTGACACTATTTCCTTCTGTAGAGCTGCTTATATCACAATTTGATGAACTTTGCAACATTAATATCAACACTGAACTGACTGAATAATGACACTATATCTTCTGTGGAGATGCTTTATAGTTTGCTTCATAAATAATGAACTTTGTAACATTGACATAATCATTGAACTGAATTGAACTGAGCTTTTAAAGGCTGATTTACAGCTGTTTTTGTTTTTCATAATTGAAGAACTTTGCAACATTAATATTATTATCTTGTTCTTGCTAATAAATTGTATTGTATTAAGCAATATATATATATAAAAATCCTAAAAATCACCAGTTGATTCATTGAGACTTGATGTAGAAAAGTGACATTCAGCTTTACTAGACACAGATTATGCAATAAAACTGTAATTGACAGGTTCTTGCCTCATTTAAAGGTGCAGTAAGCGATTTCTGAGAAACATTGTTGAAAGTGGATCGGAACGAGCACCAAAATACACTTGTAGTCAAAACACACTTTCAGTCAAAACACACTTGTAGCCAATCAGCAGTAAGGGGCGTATACACTTATCAGGGGGGAGGTGCCTGTGTTGCATATCGTGTTTATTAATTTGGGGGTGGAGCTATCAAGATAGGGGTGTGATCCTTTTTAGGTAGGGGTGTGTTTGTTTTGGTGATTTCAAATATCAAAAGCGTTTCTCAGAAATAGCTTACTGCACCTTTAAATAGTGTCCATATGCAGGTGCATGTGTTTTTCCCTTTGGAGCTTTAAATAATTGCACTGCCCAACATTTCTCCTCTTCATATTACATTACTGCAGTAATTCTTCTCAGACTTATTTTCCCCAGACCCCCCCACTCGTGTTTTTCAAGCTTTCGCTGTTTACATCTCACTCTTAAATATTTCAATCCAAATGCCACAAAATCCTGAATCATACATGAAGCTTTGGAGCAGACCACTATGAAATATTACACATCCCTAAATCACTCGGGCACAGCACCAACAGCAAGCTCACATCTGACCATCTCTCCATCTCTAATTGACTGCTTTCAGTCGAACTGATATTAACCGTGAAGACAAATCACATGTAATTATTTTTTTCAGAGTCGAAAGGTGCTGAATATGCAGCTTTGCTCCAGTTTCCACCAATGCTGCTGCTGTGTGTTTTACGCTTTGAAGATTTATACTAAGCGGAAAACTTGAAATGGGTTTTTGGAGCAGGATTATGGGTCCATTATAAAGGGTTAACCGTGGCGTAAAGTATGACGACAGTTTGATTACTTGGAATCTGGCTTTGATCGAGCGCCTGCGCTGCTGGGAAGTAAACACACACGCACATTTATCAGACGAAGGAGGAAAACACCGGTGGTATTGTAGGTCGCACATATCATCGCTATCGCCATTGCACGCTTTGATTAGTACTTAATGACACTCCGCAAAACTGAGCAAAGATTACACAGACCGTTTAGCCCATAGCAGATGTCTAATGGATGATTTCTGAATGACTGTCGAGTAGCTTTAATAAGTCTGCGGGATATATTAGCGGTACGCCGACACGCGTGCACATAAAATATAACCATGCCCTTAACAAGCTCAAGACGAGAAGACTTGATGGGAAAAGAGCGTCAGAATAATCGATGACTCTTTTCCTCTGTGAAAACAAATTACCCTGCGCTGTTTCTTTGGCTGATTAAACACTATCCCGAATGTCATCTTTCTTCTTTCGTTCCCTCTCCAGTGGTCATAAATAGCGTTTATAAGAGATTTCTCTCGTTCGTCGCAGGAAACGAGAGGCCGCCGTGTGTTTCCAGGTGCTCTTTCCCCCATAAAAGCGACGACAAACACTCAAATCTTGACCGGTAACCCGTGGGCAGCACTCAAAGTCATTAAGACCTGACCTTTGAGGGTGAACAACAAACATAAAACATGAGTTAGAGAGCATGTCACATCTTTAATCATATCTTAAATGAATTTCAGCTTGGGATTTATGTGGCAGAGGCTTTATAGGGTTTTAAATTCATTTTAAGAGGACACATCTGAATTTGTAAAAGCAGGATTTGTCAAGGGCTTTACAAACTCGTAAAGAAAGCTTAAAAATGCTGTAAGTGGTAAAATTTGGACGTTGAACAACCCAGCGACTCTGAGGATGGGCGCTTTATAAGACCGCTTCAGAATTTAAATGAGATTTATAATGTCTCAACCAGTTTATTAAGGTTTAGTGGGATCCTTGAGATTAGTTTAAAAGACAACAGAATTAAGATGTTAAACACAAGCTAGATTTTTGCATGTGTCAGATGGGAAAAAAGCCCAAACTCTATAATACGCTGCATAATTGGAGTTATCATTAATGCTTAACAGTAAAAATGTTGCTGGATGAATTACAGGTACATGTAATCAAAGTTTAGTCGAATCACTGACCCAAATATGTCTAAAAAATGCTGGGTTAAAAACAACCCAAGTTGGGTTGAAAATGGACAAACCCAGCGACTGGGCTGTTTTAAATGTTTGCCCAACATTCTGGGCAGTTTTATTTAGCTCAACTATTGTTTAAAAATTATTGTATTGCTTGCTTAAAATTAACCCAAAATGTGCTGAAAATTAACATTTATTAATATGTTTAATGAATAATAATGAAACAATAAACATTTATTAAATCGCTTATTAATAAATGTTCACCTTTTGATTATTAATGTTAACTCTAGTAATTATGTGTCTGATTTTTAATTTCCAACCTATTTTGGGTTCATTTTAAGCAAGCAATACAGTAATTTTTAAACAATAGTTTAAACAAACATTTGACCCAACCGCTGGGTTAAAACAACCCAATCGCCCAATTTTTTTGAGTGTAATAATGATACTACATGGGGTTAAAAAAAAAAAAAAAAAACTTAAAAATGTTTTGGCAACTAACAGAAATAAGTTTAATTTGAGACACTAAAATTACTAATTGAATATAAATAAAATTAAACCTGAGCAGTAATATTAAAAATAAAATAAAAATGACAAAAAACCACAAATGAAATGAAAAAAATAAAATAAACTAAAATTAAAAAGAAAACAGAAAATACAAAAATAAAAGTTAATTCAAAATATAGACTCAATTTTAAAGAGCCCTTTATGCCAAAAAGGTTCTATATAAGGAGAAATGTCTTAAAAATCTTAAATTATTTTTTTTCTACTGATAAAGTACATTTACAAGCTGTTTACAAACTGTTTACATTTACAAGCTGTTCATAAAATTTAATTAAAATTAAAAATGATTTAAAACAAAATTAATTAATTAAAACTAAAAGCATAAAATGATTCCATGACGGAACTCCTAAAAAGTTCTATATATGAAGCGCATGACGGAACCATTCAAGGTTCTATATAGAACCTTTTCTTCTAAGAGTGATCCAGTGTACTACATGTAATAAATGAACATCATCAAGCCTGGCTGACATCCTAAAAATATAACCCAAAGAAACTGAATTAATCTCACTGGACTGGAAAATGAATGAATTCTTATAAAACTGTAAAATAAGGAATGCGTACTGTATGTAAATCACTACTGGAACAAGAACTATAAGAGCCACCCACATCTCCACGGTGGCTTTTGATTCATATTTACATGATATTTACTGATGGATTACATTAATTCTCTGAATATAAAAAGTCATACAGTGGTCCACGTTTCATTTCCATACGCATTAACTGCTGAGTCGCATCTGACTAAATTACGGAATTTAAAAAGCACTTCAACACTTTCCAGGTCTATAACCAGTCTAATAACGCTCTCTTAAACAGCTAATGCATTAACCCAATCACGCCCCAGAAAGGCAAAGAGGCAGAAAAATCATCACATCTGGACCCAGCCACAGAAAAGAAAGGGTGAAGATGTTATTTGCGTAATATGAGCCGCCTGTTTGCCCTTGCCACAGGTCTGTTTCATGGGACACGGGAAATAATCTAACAGTCCGAAATCACACACAAAGCCGTCCAAATGAAGGAGGAGGTGAAATTGATTGTGTGCTCGGGGCATCTCCCTCTGGACGACAGAGCAGAGCTGCTTTTCCCAGCCAGCCTGAGAAAGAGAGCTCGGGAACACACTGATTTCATGATAATAATAGTGGTGTGTCAAGTTTTGCATGGAAATGCAAGTAATCCTGGTTTATTTCCCATACAAAAACACTGTTGTATTACATATACAATGGAAAAGACAAGGTAATACTATGGTATGATTGAAATGCATTATAGTGCCGTGAATAACAGTAATCTATAAGATCCAGGTTGACAGGGAAATATCCTGCATCATCATCAAAACGGTTCCTAAAGGACTTCAAAAGGTTTTACTTGCAGTATGAATGGTCAAACTTTAAGTATCACAGTCATATTATAAGTTTTATATATTTTGGATATTACCTATTATGGATAATTCAAGATCTGTGGGGTATTTTGAGCTGAAACTTCACAGACACATTCTGGGGACACCAGAGACTTATATTACATCTTGTAAAAGGGGCATTAGAGGTCCTGTTTCATTTTTCTTTAAACAGTTTTGGAACTTTGTGTTTAAGCATTTCTGCCTCCTTAGGATGAACTGTTTGTTGTATTACTCATTTGTAAATCACTTTGAATAAAAGCGTCTGCTAAATTAACGAATGTATATATTCTGATCATGTGAGCGATTTGCTTTCACCCTTAGTTTTTATAGTAAAATATAATCTAAATTGGAGTATTAACACCCATGTTTCCAGTATGTTGGTTAAAAATGCTTTACCATCTGTTGTCCATATATCTAATTACATATAAGTGCTGTTAAATATGTTCATGCTTAGATTTAGTAAGAAAATAAATAGCAAGCTGTCATTTAACAGATGCTTGTATACAAAGCCATTTATAGTAAACATAATAAAGTGACAGTTGTATTGGAGTGACCCGAGGTTAGGCTTACACACACACACATATTTGTATTTTCCAATTATGATGGGGACTTTGTAGGCAGTTAGACAGCCATGCAAGCAGGGGTTCATGTCGGTTTAGCGGATGCACACACAGTGGGTGGTGTTGCAGGACCTTATACTCCCCGACCATTCTGTGACCAAGCGGCAATGTCTTTGGTCGCATCTCTAGCAGTTTGCAAACATTTCTACGGCCATGCATGGTGACCCCTGGATGTGATGGTGCCCTTGGGCATGTGCCCAAATGCCCATATGGTTAGCCTGATTCAAACAAACACTAACACAACACTGCTAAATTATCATAAAAATGTGTTTTCACTGAAAAAAACAAGCTGGTTTTATTTTTTATTTATTTTTTTATAAAGAATATACATCTAATTTTATCCAACACAGTTATTTTAGTATCAGTGAGATACTATTATGGTTTGTATTAATATTTTGAATTAGTTTTCATTGTTATATGTTCTGATTACATTTTAATTTTAGTTAATTTTGTTTGTGTGTTGTCAGTTTTATTAGTATTCCTTGTCTAGTTTTTATTATTATTTATTAAGTTTTAGTTCTAGTTAATTTAGTCAATTTCAACAAGTTCAACTAATTGATAATGAGAAATGTTGCTATATACTGTATATTCATAAGAAAAATTATAAGATTTTTTTTTTTTTTTTCTAATTTTTGAAATTATAGTCTCTTCTGCTCACCCATGGCTGCATTTATTTAATCAAAAGTACAGTAAAAACAGTAATTTGTGAAATATTATTACAATTTAAAATAAAAATATATTTTAAATATATTTGAAAATGTAATTTATATTTTCTGTGGTCAAAGCTGAATTTTCAGCATCATTAGTCCAGTCGTCAGTGTCACATGATCCTTCAGAAATCATTCTAATATGATGATTTGCTGCTCAAGAAACATTTCTTATGAGGAGTGTTGAAAACAGTCGTGCTGCGCTGCTAATATATATATATATATATATATATATATATTTTTTTTTTTTTTTTTTTTTTTTTTTTTCCAGGATTCTTTGATGAATAGAAAGTTCAAAATAACAGCATTTATTTTAATTACAATTTTTTTGTAACATTATAAGTGCCTTTACTGTCACTTTTGATCAATTAAATGCATCCTTGCTCAATAAAAGTATTAATTTCATAAAAATAAAAAAAATCTTTTGAATGGTAGTGTACATGCAATGCAATATACAATGAAGAATATACATCTAATAATATCCAACATATGCATTCAACATATGGATAAGGGCAAAATATAGATTATCTAGCTCATAGCATCATGTACAAACACATGTTCCTAGATGCACTGAGAGTAAATGTGAGAAAATGCAACTAATTAGCAGACAAATTCAGAAAATAGCAAGAAAAAGTGTATGATTTTCTGTCATGAAACCATACCCAATGTGCTCAAATTAACAGCATTTCAATAATTCTCACCCAAACACGAATGAGGATGAGCTATAAAACAATCAATGTCTAGAACAAACCGTAAAAACACAGCATAGAAAAAACAATCAACAACAGCCCTTAACCTGGGGGACTTGTTAATAAATGACAGTCGATGGCGAGATAGAAGAAAAGGCTGAAAAATTCATCAAAACCAGCTGCGGCAGGAGAATCCCACAGGCGCTGGTTCTACAGCATGTTAAAGCCGTTTCTATCAGAGGTGAGGGATGGGACGTCTTCAGCGAGGATCAGCTTTGCCAGAAGCTCTCTTAGGACCATCTACTTCGCTCTATCACCAGACATACGCACTTCTCCCTTGGAGCCAAAATTGATTACGAGGCCTTAGCTACAGACAGCTTATTGTGCATTGTTCTCCATCACTCTCAACACGATAGTTCCGGCTAACGACGCTGGATTAGACGGTTATGTTTTTCTTCTTGGTTGTTGGTTTTTTTGAGGGATGGATGTTTACACTTGGTCACTTCATGTGTTTTTTTTAGTGATCGGATAACTGTGGGAATGACTTCCAAGATACACTACTGCTCAAAAGTTTTGGGTTGGGCTGTTTTAAATGTTTATGAAAGAAGTGTCTCATGCTCACCAAGACTGTATTTATTTGATCAAAAATACAGTAAAAATGAGAAATATTATTATGATTTCAAATCAATGTTTTCTATTTGAATATATTGTAAAATGTAATTTATTCCTGTGATCAAAGCTGAATTTTCAGCATCATTACGCCAGTCTTCAGTGTCACATGATCCTTCAGAAATCATTCTAATATGATGATTTGCTGCTCAAAAAATATGAGCTGCTTTTGTGGAAACAGTGATACATTTTTTTTTTCTAGGATACTTTGTTGAATAGCAGTTTCAAAAGAACAGCACTTACTTGAAATAGAAGTCTTTTGTAACAATGTAAATGTCTTTACTGTCACTTTTTTGATTAATAAAAGTATTAATGTTTTAAATGGTAGTGTAAATTTGGGACAGATAACAATCTGATCCCTCAGAATATAAGTGACCAAGTGTAAATACTTTTTTTTTTGCCTTTATAAATAGATTTCATGTAAATGTTGTATTCCTTGGCCCACGTCCACCTACTAGCATTTACAGCTAGGGTAAGCAGATTGATAGCCGGGTGTGGGGTTTATTTATCATTGTGCAGGGGTCCTACAGTGCATTTGATTAATGTGTCCTCCATACTATCAATCTCAGGGATTGATCCCTCAAATAGAAGCACCACGGGCACTGGTTTCCAATCACTTGTGATTTTCAAGACGCTGTTTATGAATCTGTGAAGGTAGAATAACAGCATTGCAGAACACTGATGAGTTTTTTCTCTGACAGTGTAATTTTAAAAGCACGAGTTCCTGCGGAACTGGAAATCAGCTTTAAAATCTTGTTACAGACAGAGAATAATGGTTTGAGAAGACGCCTCTTGTCATAATTAGCGCTCGCAGCTCTTAAGCAGATCCAGAAGACAAATGTCATACTCAAGACATCATTCTATGTTCCTTGATGGAAAAATGGCCATATAATTACACTTTCAACTTTTCCAAATTTTAAATGAGCTCTTATAGAATGAGACATTAAAGCTACTGGATGGTCCTAAATAAAATAATAGTGCTATGTGCTGAGGTGAAACATGCTTCCATGATGCCAGAGGGTTGCTAGGCAGTTGCTAAGGTGATCTGGGTTGTTAGCAGGGGCATCATGCAACTAACTATTTTAAGAAGGACCAGTGTCACTTGGTGGCTTATACAAGCTATATATATATATATATATATATATATATACACACACTGTATATCTATCTATCTATCTATCTATCTATCTATCTATATATATATATATATATATATATATATACACACACACATACATACACATGAATAGATATAAATTTTATCAAGTAAGTGTTTCTATGCATTTCTACATTTATTCCAAAATAATAAACCAATCATTTCCAATCATAACCAATCACATCCAATCATACACTGAAAAAAAATAAGTAAAATTTACTTAATTTTTCTTTTGCAAGTTTTTGTACGCATATTTTTGAAGTAAATTTCAAATATGGAATTAAGTAACTCTACTTAACTAAGTCAATTAAAATTAACAAAGAAAATAAGTAATTTTAACTTGGCCAGTAAAAGGTTGAGTAATTTCTACGTAGAAAACTACTTACTTTTCTTTTGCAATACATTTTACTCAAACAATATAACACTGAATTAAACCATGCTTTTAAAGTGTATGCTTTACTTAGAAACATCTAAGTAAATAATGCATAGATATTGTGTAGACACCATATCTACATATTAGCAATGCAACACCTGAACACAGAGACCTCAATACTTGGTACACAATACACAATGATGGTAACATTCGATGGGTCGTTTTTGAGTGTGAATGTGTCATTTTGAGTAGAAAATGAACTCCAAATGTCACAAAATGGCAAGTTACTAAACATAACCACAAAAACAGTGTAAATACAGCTGGAAAACAGCAAAAAATCAACCTCATTAATTATTTAAGGCCCAGTATATGATGGGAACACCAGTATCAGACAAGTTGAGTAGTTTTACTTAACTTTATAATGTTGATATTTACGCTTTAATTTCTACAAGCTTAAATTGAGTACTAATATAGAATTTACTTTTTAATTCTTGCCTGAACTAACCTTTTCATGTAAAAATTACATTTGTTTCTTTCTGTAGTATTTACTTCACCATAAAATCATTTTTTACAGTGTAGCGCAGTGAAGGCATTGCCTCCTCTCATGTGACCTTCCCCCATTCATTCTCAATTACCCCCCACCAAACCCACTGCACACTTTAGGGGGTCTGTTTAAACTCAATGGGCTCAGGGGAGACAAGCCTCCTGCTGTAACTTTACCTGCCGGTGTCGCTGTTGGACAAAAAAAACGAGTGACTTTTACACTTTTTAATGTCAAATTTTGTAATATTTGCGTTGTTTTAATTTTTGTAATATCAGATATTTTTTTGAGAAACTCCTGATATGTATGCATGTGTAAATATATATATATACATATATTATTGTTGTCAAAAGTACAGACTTTGGTACCAAGTCGGTACCATTTCCCCTTAGCATTTTGAGCACTGTTGAGTGGATTCTTAAACACCTCTGATTGGTCACTGTGTTCACACACTCAACAGATATGTCTGTGATTGGCTACAATGATCAACGCTTCAACATGAACATGTTGTAAATAGACTTCTTTGACGCTCTATTAGCGGATCACTAATATATCCACGGACCGTTTAGATCGAGATCGTTGCGTTGATCATTGTAGCCAATCACAGACATATCTGTTGAGCACGTGAACACAGTGGCCAATCAGAGGTGTTTAAGAATCCGTTCAACAGCGCTCAAAATGTTAGGGGGAAATGCTGGTATCGTCACATTTTTAAAATTTCAGTACCGACTTGGTACCGAAGTTGGTACTTTCAACATATATATATATGTGACCCTGGACCACAAAACCAGTCATAAGTCGCACAGGTATATTTGTAGCAGTAGCCAACAATACACTGTATGGGTCAAAATTATCGATTTTTCTTTTATGCCAAAAATCATTAGGATATTAAGTAAAGATCATGTAAATTTCCTACCATAAATATATCAAAAATGTATTTTTGTGAGTGGAAATACATTGCTAAGGACTTCATTTGGACAACTTTAAAGGCGATTTTCTCAATATTTTTATTTTTTGCACCCTCTGATTCCAGATTTTCAAATAGTTGTATCTCAGCCAAATATTGTCCTATCGTAAGAAACCATACATCAATGGAAAGCTTATTTATTATAATTATAATTTTTATATATATATATATATATATATATATTTACTCTAAAAGAAGCACAATTTGAGGAATAATTCAAACAGTTCACAACCAGTATGAGCAATAATAATAGTGAGTGGCACTAATAAGACACGAGAAGTTGTGCATTACAGAATTTATATGCTTAAAGGGAGTTTTTAGGTAACTCAACACAAAAAAGCACGATGTCTAGAAGCAAACAGTAAAGTGATTATTCCCCTTGTACATAACTAGGCTATTTATGAGGTCTTTGACCTGCAGGTAATGTTCCAGCATTCACTTAGGTAAAACATTGATTCATTGATGCGACTATGACTTAAGGGGCGCAGAAGCGGCTGTCTGTTGACAGTCAATCAATGATATGCCTCGGCTCTCATAAGGAATCGCGGTGCCAGGATATGCACGCCAGCACTTCCTCAGGAAACTCATTATAAAACGAGAAACGTGGAAAGAAAGAAAGCTCTGTGGTGATCTATGCCGAACCGAGAATACATTTTGTCTGGAGTGAAAACAAATGATGGGATCCTAAATGGAAGTTTTGCTTAAGATTGCTAACACGTTTCGAGAAAAGTGACTTTTTAACGCTTCAGCCCAGTCATAAAGCTATCATCAGGAAGCACTTCATTTACTCTATCCTTTTTACTGATTAACATTTGTTTTGCCCGCTTAAGTTCACTTATTATGTTAGTCAAGGCTTTATGCACCACAAACACTCTTAAAAATAAAGGCTCTTTATTGGCATCGATGGCTCCATGAAGAAGCTTTAACATCTACAGAAGATTTCCATTGCACATAATAGTGGAAAAAGGTTTTTTAGATTATCAAAACGTTAATGTTTATTAATCTTAGTTCATGTTAATTTCAGCTTTCACTAATACATTAAAACCAAAAGTTTTATCTATTATTTAATGGATATCCTAACACGAACTAACAATGAACAGTTGTATTGTTATTAATAAATGTTAACAAATATTAAAGGGGTGGTTGATTATGATTTCACTTTTTTAACTTTAGTAAGTGTGTAATGTTGCTGTTTGAGCACAAACAACATCTGCAAAGTTACGACGCTCAAAGTTCAATGCAAAGGCAGATATTTTCTTTTAAAGAATTTTCTGTTTAAGGACTACAACAAACGGCTGGTAGGGACTACAACGAGCTTCTTCCTGGGTTGGTGACGTCACTAACCCTAAAATTTACATAAACCCCGCCCCCCGAGAACATGCAACAAAGGGGGTGAGGCCATGTTATTGCAATACAGTAACTAACACAAATGCAATAGCATGTCATAAAAGCAAGATGACAACATAAGTTATAACAGTAATTAAACTAAACTATACCTGTTCTGTCTTCATGCAGCATATATTCTCTGGCTCTGTAGGATCTTACAACAGTTCTCACACGAGCAGTTTATAGATTATCATGACAGAATATGCTAATCAATGACTTTAAGATAGTTAACTCCACATCAGCTACATAAATTCATCAACTAACCATTCAGAAATGTCCTGTTGTCACTTCTTCTTGAGTCTCTCCATCATTGTCCGACTCTGTTTTGAACATAAAACGCTGAACAGTTTCTGACATTTTCAGTGAGTCTGCGTGAGGTAATCGGCGCTGCTAACAGGAGCTCTTGAAACTCCGCCCTCTTCTTGTGAGCAGCAGCTCATTTGCATTTAAAGGGACACACACAAAAACTGAGCATTTTTGCTCACCCTCAAAAAGTGACAAATTTAACATGCTATAAAAAATGATCTGTGGGGTATTTTGAGCTAAAACTTCACATACACACTCTGGGGACATCAGAGACTTATTTTACATCTTGTAAAAGTGGCATTATATGACCCTTTTAATTAATACCGTAACAATGGATTGCTCACTGTTAGTTAATGCATTAACTAATGCACACTAATGGGAGCCTATTGTAACCATGTATAGACATAAAAATACGAATATGACCATGCATATAATGTCACAATGTAAAAAACTAAATAATTTTAAATAAATAAAGCATAGTGAATATTCATATTTTCAAAAGACGTAAGGTCGCAGATGTCTTTACTTGTTGTTGGAGATCTCAAGGTTATTTTGTCTTGTTTTCTTCAGCTGAAGTGCTGAGTTTTTCACTGCAGAGGTAATGGGGCATTTGTTTGGGAAATGCAAAGACAGTGAAATGGAAAAGCCAGTGAAAAGGCACAAAAATAAATAAGAGCAAAAGTGGACACTGAATGACAAGTATTGTGTTTTCTTATGCTATTATGCCCTTATTTTCAATCCAGTGAGCATTTGTTTAGTTGAGAGATTTTTGAGATTAACTGGAACAAATATGCTTACTAGGTCAAACTAACTCCTCGCCCATGCATAAACAGATTCACATTCACAAAATACAATTCAATATTCAATTTCAACTTATATAGTCACATATTATGTTTTTTTCTGCAACAATCAAAAGCACCTGATCACATAGTGTTTTATTTAGTGAATATACACATTCTAATCAATTCCTAGATATTGTTTAGTGTACGAATTTTCAATGAGAAGGATATTGATAACATTTGTGCCACAAACTCAATCATACGTCAGTATAATCTAAAGTGAGCCGTTTACTGCTGCAGCACTGAATAACACTGATATGGCTCCCTAAATTTTGGTCTTGACTGCTGAAATGTCTTTTTTGTCTATCAGTGGAGGTTCTCTCTCTGTCTGTCTCCTTCCTCCACCGTCTTTAGACACAGTCAGACATTAGTATTCCAGTGTGCGCTCCTCACAGCAGTAGCCGGTGCCAGCCACTTAATTTGTCATTTATTGCTCTACGACAACTGAAGTAATTGAACCTTTTGCCCACGGAACGTCACTGGCAACCTGGTAGCCATTTCTCCCAGCCAGCCTCACGGTGGCCACATTTCAGGGACCTTGGGTGGAAAATGGAGGGCAGGGATCTCATTTATAGAAAAGCTGAGATGGTTAGCAGGTATCCTCACCTCTCGCCCTCCACTGGACTTACCCGAGCACCTCAGATGCCTAGCGGTGCTGAGAGAAACAGACAGGGATAGAGGAAGGTTGTGACACTTCAACTAGCTTAAAGACAAGGTGATATGTTTCTAATGAAATTCTAAAGCACTGCATACTGCTTTGTATATGGGTTCATCTCACAATAACCTGTTTAGGTCATATTTTAATCCAAAACTGAATGAAAAAAGTAGGAAATTCTATTATTTTCATGACAATTAAGCGATACTACTACTACTACTAAATATTTTACTCATGTTTGTATTAAATATAACTACAGTTATGTAAAAAAACAAACAATATATTTATGCTTATTTAAAATAACAATAATATAATATAATTAATAATAAATAAATTAATATTAATAATGATCATTAAAAAATATTCATGATTTGTTTTATCATAATTGTCCAATAAATAAATGAATATATCATAAAGGAAAATAAATAAATAAATAAATAAATAAATAAATAAATAAATAAATGATATTATTAAAATTAATAATTAAAAAGTAAATAATATTATATTAAATTGTATTATTTTTTCACTAATAATTTATTAATTTATTTAAATAAATAAATTATAAATTAAAATTAAAATTAAAAAATGAAAAAGTACTATATATATATATATATATATATATATTAAATAAATACATAAATAAATCATAAATGAAAAAAGAAAAAAGTACTATATACATATTTACTACATATATATTTATTTATATATAAGTACTATATATATATATATATATATTTAAGAAACATTTGTTATATTTATATATAAAATATTTATATTTATATATAATATAAATTATATAAATATATATACAGTATATACATGCAAATATTTCTTAATATATACATATATGTGTGTGTGTATATATATATATATATATATATATATAGGCCTACATAATAAATATACACAGCACACATATTATGTAAAAATATATTATGTATATATATATATATATATATATATATATATATAATTTTTTGTACTTTTCCATTTTTTCATTTATAATTTATATATTTAAATAAATTAATAAATTATAAATGAAAAATGTATATAATATAATATAATTTATTAATTATCATTTATACGTAAAAGGAAATATGTAATATGTATTAAATATGTAAAAATGTTATAGCAGTCTGAACAAATAATCTAATCTACAAAGAGAAGGGGATGTTACCAATTATGGATATTGTTGCGAGTTCATTCAGCTCATTGGAAATGAAATTTCAAGTTGAGCACATTGCATTGTGGGACACCGTATTCCACACAAAGTGCTCTGGTAGTATACTGCGCATTTGTGGCAAATGTAGCAGATTATAATATATTGTATGCAAATTTGCATAACTGAAAAGAAAATGTAAATTGCATTTTGCATAATCTTTGCATAATGTGCACAGTACTACAAAAATAGCACAAGTACTATAGTATTATGCTATTCTAAACCTAGCCTGGGGTTCTATAGAGCGTGCTTCATTGGGTTTGGCTTCAGCACTAGTGGTAAAACCATCTTTCACAGCCATGAAGGTAATTTACGTAAGCTGATGTAATGGACTGAAAACCTATATGTACGTAGGTGACTGTGACTTCAGAAGATGATCCCTTCAAAGGGTTCAAAAGCCCTGTGGAGCTCATATGTTCTCTTGTTAACGGAAATTCACAAAGCTTCAGGAGGCATTCGCCAGGTTCGAAATCATTCAGCCTTCAGAACTCGATACGATAGAAGAACACAGATCAAACCCCAAAGAATGGCCTTTTCTTTGAAATATGTCTAAAAAGAAACCACGATTTATAAATAAAACAATTCACCTGAAGCTTTCTCACTCAGATCCTGTACATAATTCTATATTGTTCACTTCGACTTATCTGATCATGAAAAATGCATGCACATCTACATATGATGGATGCGCTTCATACACCACAAGACAATCAATGCAAAGCAAAGGAATATCAATGCAAACACTCTCTCTGCTGCGTTTCATCTAAAACTTTGACTCCAAAAATCAATTCATGCTAATTATTGCATTGCATTTATGAAGCATTTACTGCATTAATTGACATTGCACAAAGCGCTGGATTGTGTGAAGAGAAGTCCTTTACGCGTTTACACAAACATTCTTCTCAAATGAAATATTCTATGCATTGCATTTGATGCTTTTGTGTCACATAAACGTTCACAGGTTTTGTTTTCATGTCACGTACATGTTAGGACCAGGACTGAGAAACAGCAAGCACATAATGCATATTTGAAAGGTGTAGTAAATACTTAATATAAGATGTCAGTGGTCTCTAGCGGTCCTCAATCGATTTTTATGCAAAGCAGACATGAGAATGATCCAAAACTATGTTCAAATAAATTGCAGGAGACACGTCATAACTTTGCAAATAACTCCCTGTGGCAAACAATAAGACATAGTATGCTACATCAAGAATATCAATAACAAACCTATATATCCTCTCATGCAGGTAGAGAGGCTGTCTGTCAACACCAGGAGGATTTTTTTTCTTTTTACCTGGAAAGATGGCAGCCGTCCTCATGTCTAATTCAGGAGGTGCATCTATGGCACGTCTCTCTCTCTCTCTCTTTTTCATCAGCATGCGCCGTACACCCTCTACGCTGCACGCTGCTTTTTGCCCACACAGCACTTATTTGATTTGATTCGTTCCCAAGAAATTGATGGATGCAGCATCATTGTAAAAATAACTCATAGAAAGAGCCTATCACCTCTCCACCCCTGAAAATGTCAGAGGGCCCGCTGCGCCGGCTCTTTATCACAGAGGATGAAGGTTTTTGGATGGATCTCGTCTCTGGTTTTTGCAGGGGAACTCTGTGCGAAAGATCAACACACAGTTTTCACTATTGTCCACTGTTCTTCACGCTGTAATTGTGTTTAAAGGTACTTCAGGTTTAGGTTTACACGCAAGTACAAATACACCTAGATAGATGGATGATGGATAGACAGAACGATAGAACGACAGAGAGGCAGATAGATGACAAACAGACAAGCAGGCAGACAGGCAGACAGGCAGGCAGGCAGGCAGGCAGACAGACAGACAGACAGACAGACAGACAGACAGACAGATAGATAGATAGATAGATAGATAGATAGATAGATAGATAGATAGATAGATAGAATAGTTGAACAATAGAATGATAGGAAAATATATAGACAGAATGAATGAACAAACAAACAAACTAACGATAGATAGATAGATAGATAGATAGATAGATAGATAGATAGATAGAATAGTTGAACGATAGAATGATAGGAAAATATATAGACAGAATGAACAAACGAACAAACGAACTAATGATAGACAGACAGACAGATAGATAGAATAGTTGAACGATAGAATGATAGGAAAATATATAGACAGAATGAACGAACGAATGAACGAACAAACAAACTAACGATAGACAGACAGACAGACAGACAGACAGATAGATAGATAGATAGATAGATAGATAGATAGATAGATAGATAGATAGATAGATAGAATAGTTGAATGATAGAACGATAGGAAAATATATAGACAGAATGAACGAACGAACGAACGAACGAACGATAGATAGATAGATAGATAGATAGATAGATAGATAGAAAAGTTGAATGATAGAATGATAGGAAAATATATAGACAGAATGAATGAATGAACGAATGAACGATAGATAGATAGAAAAGTTGAACGATAAAATGATAAGAAAATATATAGACAGAATGAATGAACGAACGAACGAACGAACGATAGATAGATAGATAGAACAGTTGAACAATAGACTGATAGACAGAACGAACGAACGATAGATAGATAGATAAATAGAATAGTGAATGATAGAACGATAGGAAAATATATAGACAGAACGAACGAACGAACGATAGATAGATAGATAGATAGATAGATAGATAGATAGATAGATAGAAAAGTTGAACGATAGAATGATAGGAAAATATATAGACAGAATGAATGAATGAATGAATGAACGATAGATAGAAAAGTTGAACGATAGAATGATAGGAAAATATATAGACAGAATGAATGAAAAGTTGAACGATTGAATGATAGGAAAATATATAGACAGAATGAATGAACGAACGAACGAACGAACGATAGATAGATAGACAGAATAGTTGAACAATAGACTGATAGACAGAACGAACGAACGAACGATAGATAGATAGATAGATAGATAGATAGATAGATAGATAGATAGATAGATAGATAGATGGATAGATAGATAGATAGAATAGTGAATGATAGAACGATAGGAAAATATATAGACAGAACGAACAAACGAACGATAGATAGATAGATAGATAGATAGATAGATAGATAGATAGATAGATAGATAGATAGATAGATAAATAGATAGATAGAAAAGTTGAACGATAGAATGATAGGAAAATATATAAACAGAATGAACGAACGAACGAACGAACGAACGAACGATAGATAGAATAGTTGAACAATAGACTGATAGACAGAACGAACGCACGAACGAACGACAGATAGATAGATAGATAGATAGATAGACAGACAGACAGACAGACAGATTCCCCATCTGCCCTTGATTCAATCTTATTGCGGTTTAGGAAATATAATTGACATATTAAAGAGATCTCATTTGTGATTTTCCTTTTCTACCGGTTGGGTTTCAGCATGACAGACATCAGACTGCGGCTGCAGATCTGCCATCCTGCCTTTCTAAAGAAGGCTGCCTGTAGATCAAGTCTTGGCTGACAGCACAGCATGAACACAGAGGTCCATTTTATGTGCTGATGCTCAGGATGTGCCTGCTGGGAGGACGGTGGAGCAGGGACAGGATGTAGATTATATTTCTGCCATTTAAACCTCCAAACTTGTGCAGCTTTTCTAAATTATTCAAACTTATTCATTAGTTTGGAGGTCAATGACATGACACTTATTTCATTTTTTTTTTTTTTTTTTCAGGGGCTCTATGAATATTCAAAAACATATTAAAAATGGAATTCACACAGACAATGATTTGAATATCTCTTCTAAGAGGAACATGCTGTCAATTTTGGATATTTTTTGTGGGACATAAAGCAAAGAATGTCAGGATGTCATAACCGCTCCAAGATCACAATGAAGAAGAAAAATATTGTGCATAATATTCTTTATTAAAGTAGAAAAGCCATTTTGTTTTTAAAAAAATACTATTTGAATAACTTTATATCAAAGTCTGTATAAAGCCAACATGAATACTAATATAACATTTCTAAGAACCTGGCGCATATGTTTCAAACTAGATCATTTTTCATGCTTTACATTTCACTGTGTGAGCTGTAGCTGTCAGTATAGATTTATTATGCTATAGAGAAAGCATCTACTACAAAGCAGGGTTGTCTCCAGGGTTAAAAATGGCGGCTTTGCGTATTTGTGGAGCTCATGTAAATCCTCCGCTACCTTGACAGATATAAAGCTGCTGTGACCGAGGAACGTCGGAAAGCTCCTCCGATTTCCGTGTGGAAAACAAAGCTTGTTGATCGCTTCCTTCTGGTCTAAACTGACTTTGAAACAGAACGAACAGGTAGATAATGCCTTGAGGGGAGAAAATGAAGTAGAAAATAATAAAGATCGAGCATATTTGCTGTGGCTGAGGCACTGAATGCTGGCAAACCGATCCATCTTGGAACGAGGGCAACTTTGCATTTCAGAGAGGCTGTCCATTTGCACTTCTGAGCTCAAATATGTTTACGGCATTTCTCTCCGCCGGTCCCCAAACTAATTGCTATTGCTTATGCTCGGCTGCGGAGCACTTGGAAGAAAAATATGAGGAATCAGAAAATGTCAGTCCACTTCCAAATCTCAGCTCCCAGCCGTGCGCTAAAATACCATGGAAACACATAAAGTCCTTCTACTTGGGGAGATTCACTCTGGGTTTGCTTAAGCGTCCAAGGTTATGCTGCGTAAGAGCACACAGGTTTATCCGTAAACAAAGACTCACGCATCTTAGCACTCTGTGATAAACAACAGGCAGAGATGCACTCAATATGGAGAATGTTTGCCTGAAAACACACAGGATATTGGCAGTTATCAAGCGAAAAGTGTGAAGTTGAGAACCACAGTCGAATAACATCCAAGAAGAACGTCTGATCTTCATACAGTAGCCACACACTGCAAAAAAAGATTTTCTTATCCAGTATTTTTGTCTGGTCTTCCAGTACAAATATCTATGGAAGCTTGTTTCCGCTACAGAATAAGAAAAATAAAAGATAATTGCGATTTCCCCCCATTTTTTTCCTCATAATTGTGTTTATATTTCACAATTCTGATTTTTTTCTCAGAATTCCATTGATATAAACTCACAATTGCAAGAAATAAAGTCAGAACTGCAGGATATAAACTTGCAACTGCGTGAAATAAAGTCAGAACTGCGGGATATAAACTCACAATTGCAAGAAATAAAGTCAGAACTGCGGGATATAAACTCACATTTGCAAGAAATAAAGTCAGAACTGCGGGATATAACTCGCAATTGCGAGAAATAAAGTCAGAACTGCGGGATATAACTCGCAATTGCGAGAAATAAAGTCAGAACTGCGGGATATAAACTCGCAATTGCGAGAAATAAAGTCAGAACTGCGGGATATAAACTCACAATTGTGAGAAATAAAGTCAGAACTGCGGGATATAAACTCGCAATTGCGAGAAATAAAGTGAGAGTTGCGGGATATAAACTCGCAATTGCGAGAAATAAAGTCAGAACTGCGGGATATAAACTCACAATTGCAAGAAATAAAGTCAGAACTGCGGGATATAAACTCGCAATTGCGTGAAATAAAGTCAGAACTGCAGGATATAAACTCGCAATTGCGAGAAATAAAGTGAGAGTTGCGGGATATAAACTCGCAATTGCGAGAAATAAAGTGAGAGTTGCGGGATATAAACTCGCAATTGCGAGAAATAAAATCAGAACTGCGGGATATAAACTCGCAATTGCGAGAAATAAAGTCAGAACTGCGGGATATAAACTCGCAATTGCGAGAAATAAAGTCAGAGTTGCGGGAGTCACAATTGCGTGTTATGAAGTCAGAACCGCGGGATATAAATTCTCAATTCTGACTTTTTTTCTCGCAATTGCGAAATATAAACTCACAAATGTGACTTATAAAATCCAATTCTTAGGAATTAAAGAGACTTTTTTTTTCTTTCTTAGAATTGCAACAGATTATATATCACAATTCTGACTTTATAACTTGCAAGTCACAACTGCGAGTTTATATCACGTAATTTTGAGAAAAAAGTTTGAGAAAATCCCAAAAATTGTGATATAAATTCGCAATTACCTTTTTTATCAAATCAAGATACATTTACTTAAGATGTTAAGTCTTGTTTACTGACAAAATGTGTTCCCATTCAGTCGGTCACGTTCGACGTACGTCGGACAGACCGACGAATAGGAATCTCGCTAGAGAGGCCAATCTACTTCGAGTGTAACTACAACGAGCCAATGCACATTGGCATGCAATCATATGCATCAGCTGCTCGCCTCGCAGCGCGGGTATAAATGAGCAGCAGGTGCGTTGCATCTTCAGCTTTTCGCTTCGGAGCCGAACCTGTTTGGGTGTTTACGGAGTGTAATAAAAGACGAGCCTTTGATACTGCTCTTTGTTGGTGCAGGCGGACAGCACTGCAGCGGGGTCGATCTCTCTCTTTTTTTGTTTGCCTTCGCGGTGCGCTGTTGAGCGCTGAAAGGCTGTTTTGACAGCTGGTAAGAGGAGCGGCTTCAAGGAGAGAGTGCACACGACAGGCTGCACTTTCCCTGTCTGTGCTGCAGCGGCCATTCCCCTGCGTGCTTCAGCACTTAAAGGAGCAGTCCCTAAAAGAGCTTACACAAGTAGATTCGCGTCTTTTTAAAGATGTCGTTCTACTTGTGTGTTTCTGGATGCGGTCGTTATCTGTCACCGCGGGATGGTCACCAACGCTGTATCACGTGCCTGGGCTTAAAGCACGCTGAGGCAGCGTTTGTGGACGAGTCATGTACCCATTGTGGGAAGATGACCGTCTCGGAGTTGCGATCTAGACTCCACTTCCTGCAAAGGGGTGGAGTCCCGGTGCCGCTGCCTCGTTCCAATCCTCCTCAGAGGGTTGCTTCGGGCAGCGGTGCTGGTGATCTGAGGATCACGGTGAGCGCGCTTCCTTCGGGGAACCAACCCCCTAGGAACCCTCATCCCTCCTGCACTCCGCAGCCAGTAGAGCTGCCGGGGGAACGTGGTGGACCACCCCAGAGGTGTGTACCATCCGTATCCTTCGGAGCTCCCCAAGATGATAGAATGTCGATCGCTGCATCGGAGGGTGAGCCTGATATTTCGGGGGATGATGATTCGGCGCAGCTGCCTCCTTCGGGGGTGACAACTGTGCCCGATTCGGACCCGGAAATGATGGCTATGCTTTCCCGGGCCGCCAACAGGGTTGGGCTCGTGTGGAATCCTCCACCGTGTCCCGAACCCTCGAGGTTGGATGACTGGTTTCTCGGGGTGGCCAGGGCTGGTTCTCAGCCCCCCACCCCAGTTCCTTTCTTCCCGGAGGTGCATGAAGAGCTCACTGGCACATGGACGGCACCTTTTACTGCCCGAAACCGTGTCGGTGGGTCCTCCTCCCTCACCACCCTTGATGGCGGGGCGGCTAAGGGTTATACGCGCATACCCCCTGTGGAACGGGCCGTTGCTATGCAACTGTGCCCTAACTCCACCTGGCGGGGGGAGCCGTCTCTCCCTTCCCGGGCCTGTAAGTACTCGTCGGATCTCACCGGCAAGGCTTATCAGGCCTGTGGGGAAGCCGCCTCTGCCCTGCACGCTATGGCGTTGCTGCAGGTCCATCAGGCCAAGGCACTGAAGGACCTGCACGAGGGTGGTCATGATCCACAAGTTCTCCAGGAACTTCGTGCCGCGACGGACCTCGCGCTTCGTGCGACGAAGGTTACGGCGCGGTCAGTGGGTCGTGCGATGTCCACGTTAGTGGTCCAGGAGCGCCATCTCTGGCTGTGTCTCGCGGACATGAGGGATACCGACAAAGTCAGGTTTCTTAATTCCCCCGTGTCCCAGACCGGCCTCTTCGGCGACGCGGTCGAGAACTTCGCCCAGCAGTTCTCGGCTGTACAGAAGCAGTCTGAGGCCATCAGTCACATCCTGCCGAGGCGGTCTGCTGCTGCACCTCCACCGCCCGCAGCACCTCAGGCTGCTCGTCGCCGAGGGCGCCCTCCCTCGGCCGCGCGCCCCAGCAGCAGCCCTCATCTAAGCGGCGCCGTGGAGCCGGTCGCGGTCAGGGTGCCCAGCCCGTCCAGCCCGCCCCCAAGAGGAAGGGTGGCAAGGCCAAGTCCAAGAGGCCCTAGGACGGGCGACCCGGAGATGGATGGGACTGCTCTTCGGGAGATGGTGACCGCACCACTCCTTCCCCCGGAGGAGGGCCGGGTGGAGAATCTTTTGTTCCCTTTTGTTTCTGTTCCGCCGCTGGCCCTACAGCCAGCGGTACCCAAATTCTCAACAAAAGAGCAGTTTCCTTCATCTCCGGGTCCGAAGAGGGTGCGGAGAGCAGTGGGAGGGCAAGAACCTCACCACTCTCATCCCCCTCTTCTGTCGCCAGCGGACAGCAGCGAGCAGCGGGCAACCAAAGCCTCGACTGCTCCCTCTGTCCATCCGTGGAACCAGGTAAGTGTTGCACACCACACTGTGACGCCGCTTCGGGCCGCCTCACAAAGAGAGCCCCCCGGGCAGCGTCCCTGTGTTCCACCTCGCTGCCCCACTGCGGGTACGCCTGCGGTCCCTTTGGTCCCGCTTGTACGGTCTCTGGGAGCCTGGTTAGCGCTCCCCAGTCCGTCTCGCTGGCTCATTCGGACCGTCAGGCTCGGCTATGCGATTCAGTTCGCCCGGCGTCCCCCCAAGTTCAGGGGCGTCCAATTCACTGTAGTGAAAGCTGTCAATGCCCCTGTCTTGCGTGCGGAGATCGCGGTCCTACTGGCGAAGGACGCGATAGAGCCGGTCCCTCCAGCCGATATGAGGTCAGGGTTCTACAGTCCCTACTTCATTGTACCCAAAAAGAGCGGTGGGTTACGGCCTATCCTGGACCTGCGAGTTTTGAATCGGAGCCTTCACAAGCTACCGTTCAAAATGCTCACGCAGAAACGCATTTTCGAGTGCATCCGTCCCCAGGATTGGTTTGCAGCGATCGACCTGAAGGATGCGTACTTTCATGTCTCGATTCTTCCGCGACACAGGCCATTCCTGCGTTTTGCGTTCGAAGGTCGAGCATATCAGTACAGAGTCCTACCCTTCGGGCTGGCCCTGTCTCCCCGCGTCTTCACGAAAGTCGTGGAGGGAGCCCTTGTTCCCATGAGAGAACAGGGTGTTCGCATCCTCAACTATCTCGACGACTGGCTCATTCTAGCTCAGTCGCGGGATCAGTTGTGCGATCACAGGGATCTGGTGCTCAGTCACCTCAGCCGGTTGGGTCTTCAGGTCAACTGGGAAAAGAGCAAACTCTCCCCTGTGCAGAGGATCTCTTTTCTCGGTATGGAGTTGGATTCGGTCGAACAGATAGCACGCCTCACAGAGGAACGTGCTCAGTCGGTGTTGAACTGCCTGAATACGTTCAACGGCAGGACAGCGGTTCCACTGAAATTCTTTCAGAGGCTCCTGGGGCATATGGCGGCCGCAGCGGCAGTAACCCCGCTCGGCCTGCTTCATATGAGACCGCTTCAACACTGGCTTCACGGCCGAGTCCCGAGATGGGCGTGGCAACGCGGCACGTTCCGGGTGGCAATCACTCAGGAGTGCCGCCAAGCCTTCAGCCCGTGGTCGGACCCCTTGTTTCTTCGGGCAGGAGTGCCCCTGGAGCAGGTGTCCCGGCATGCTGTGGTATTCACAGATGCCTCTGCCACCGGCTGGGGTGCCACGTACAACGGGCATGCAGTGTCAGGGGTGTGGACGGGCCCCCATCTGCATTGGCACATCAACTGCCTCGAGTTGCTGGCAGTACGCCTTGCTCTGAGCCGCCTCAAAGGGCCGCTACGGGGCAAGCATGTACTGGTCCGTACGGACAACACTGCGACCGTTGCGTACATCAACCGTCAAGGTGGTCTACGCTCCCGTCGCATGTCGCAACTCGCCCGCCATCTCCTCCTCTGGAGTCAGAAGCATCTGAGGTCGCTTCGTGCCATTCATGTCCCCGGTGTGCTCAACCGTGTGGCCGACGAGCTATCACGAGCTGCGCTGCCGGGAGAGTGGCGACTCCACCCCCAGGTGGTCCAGCTGATCTGGAGAGAGTTCGGAGAGGCTCAGGTAGACCTGTTTGCCTCACCAGAAACCTCCCACTGCCAGTTGTTTTACTCCCTGTCCGAGGGAACACTCGGGACAGATGCACTGGCACACAGCTGGCCCCGGGGCCTTCGCAAATATGCGTTTCCCCCAGTGAGCCTACTGGCACAGACCCTGTGCAAAGTCAGGGAGGACGAGGAGCAGGTCCTGCTAGTTGCGCCCTATTGGCCCAACCGGACCTGGTTCCCAGAACTCTCACTCCTCGCGACAGCCCCTCCCTGGCCCATTCCTCTGAGGAAGGACCTTCTTTCTCAGAGACGGGGCACTCTCTGGCACCCGCGTCCAGACCTCTGGAAACTCCATGTCTGGTCCCTGGACGGGACGCGGAGGTTCTAGGTGACTTACCCCCCGAGGTACTTAACACCATCACTTCGGCTCGTGCACCGTCTACGAGACGTGCTTACGCCTTGAAGTGGAACCTGTTCGTCGAGTGGTGCTCTTCTCGCCGAGAAGACCCCCGAAGATGCTCGATCGGAGTCGTGCTTTCCTTCTTGCAGCAGGGGTTGGAGCGTAGGCTGTCCCCCTCCACCCTCAAAGTCCATACTGCTGCTATCTCCGCATATCACGACCACATAGATGGCAAGTCTGTTGGTCAGCACGACCTGGTCGTCAGGTTCCTTAGGGGGCGAGACGGTTAAATCCTCCTCGTCCTCCCTCCATACCCTCTTGGGACCTCGCTCTGGTGCTAAGAGCACTTCAGATTGCTCCCTTTGAGCCCTTGCAATCAGCAGACTTAAAGATTCTGTCTATGAAGACTTTGCTGCTGGTTGCATTGGCCTCCATCAAGAGGGTAGGGGACCTGCAGTCATTTTCGGTCGACGAATCGTGCCTAGAGTTTGGGCCGGGTGACGGCCACGTGGTACTGAGACCCCGGCCTGGCTATGTGCCCAAGGTTCCTACCACTCCCTTCAGGGACCAGGTAGTGAGCCTGCAAGCGCTGCCCTCGGAGGAGGCAGACCCAGCCCTGGCTTTGCTCTGTCCAGTTCGCGCCTTGCGACTGTACATAGACAGAACTCAAAGCTTCAGGACCTCAGACCAGCTCTTTGTCTGTTACGGAGGCCAGCAGAAAGGGAAGGCTGTCTCCAAGCAGAGGATGGCCCACTGGATAGTGGATGCCATCGCCCTGGCTTACCAAGCTCAGGGCGTGCCCTGCCCGCTCAGGTTGCATGCTCACTCCACGAGAGGTGTCGCATCCTCCTGGGCGCTGGCTCGTGGCGCCTCGCTGACAGACATTTGTAGAGCTGCGGGCTGGGCGACACCTAACACGTTCGCTAGATTCTATAGCCTTCGTGTCGAGCCGGTCTCCTCCCGTGTTCTCACCTCAGGTCAGAGGCACGGAGAGGCCCCGGCTTAGTGTCGGCTTGCTACGCTACACGCGCTTTTTCTCCAGAGAGTCCCTACAAGGCAGACCCTGTTGAGTCCTCCGATCTCCCTTCGGCAGCCGACGTGGCGGAGCGTCTGGCGCCAGGCCTATACTCCGTTGCATCCTTGAGAACCGGATTTAGGCTGGGTTCCATATGTGTGACCCTACGGGGATCCCATATGGTTGGTTCCACGGTTGCTCCTAAACGAAGCCCGTGTCTTCCCTTTGGGAGAACCCACCTCTCATCGAGTTGGAGTCACCCCAGTACTTCCATATGTAGTACAGCCCTACGGGGTTAGTCCATATGTACTTCTCCACATAACTCCTTCGAAGGATGTGGCTTCCGCAGTGTTCCTTTCCCAACGGAAGGGTACGCTTCCCAGCGTTATCCAATAGTCTCACTGAGTGGGTTTTGGGGAACAGCAGTGATCGACACTCTCTGTGTTAGCCCTGTCCCACCGTCCTTAGGCAAGGGGGTTCGGGTGGCTTACTACAGAGCGCTGGAAGGGGGCAGCTCCTGTGGCGCTTTGGTAGGGATTCCTATTCGTCGGTCTGTCCGACGTACGTCGAACGTGACCGACTGAATGGGAACGTCTCGGTTACAAAGGTAACCCTCGTTCCCTGAAGGAGGGAACGGAGACGTACGTCCCGTCGCCACAGTCCCTGTACCCCGCTGATGCTGCCGCCTATCTGGTTCGGCTCCTCAGCGAAAACCTGAAGATGCAACGCACCTGCTGCTCATTTATACCCGCGCTGCGAGGCGAGCAGCTGATGCATATGATTGCATGCCAATGTGCATTGGCTCGTTGTAGTTACACTCGAAGTAGATTGGCCTCTCTAGCGAGATTCCTATTCGTCGGTCTGTCCGACGTACGTCTCCGTTCCCTCCTTCAGGGAACGAGGGTTACCTTTGTAACCGAGACGTTCTCTCAAGTAAATTTTTCTTGATTTAAGAATGCCTAGATATTTTTCAAACAAAACAAAACATACATACTAAGCAATAAAAACATTTTTGCTGTGCACAAACTGGATTTGCACATTTTCTGAAAAAGTGAGAGATGCTTGCCTGTGCAAAACTAGATAAGTTGACAAAATTTAGGCCTTAAATGCACTTTAAATAGCTTTTTTAATAGACACACAGAGGCCTGACCCTTATACTGTACCACAACAACACTCGACAAATGAAAATCCTCTGCAGACATGATCAGGGTTATGTGGATTAAAGGATTTTGACATGCTCTCATGTCTGTTGTGATGTGGGCTTTTCCTTTGTCCTTTAGAAGAAAGAAAGAAAATAATAAATCAAATAAATATCTGAATCTGTATGACGTAACAATGTTTTGCTGTTAAGCATTATTTGATTTTATTAATACAAATACTTTCTGATTTCTGACTCTTAAGTTTGATTGGACAAGCCATTTTTCTCGCCTTAATTGTAGTAAAATCACTTTAACACATGGCCTCGAGTGACTTATAGCTTTATTAATTACATAATGAAAGATATTTAAAGTGTTTCCAGGAAGAATCACTTTTATATGCATACACTGTTCAAAAGTTTGGGTTCATTAAGATTTTTTTTCTAAAGAAATTAAGCAAAGATGCATTCAATTGATCAAAAGCAACAGTAAAGAAAAAAAAATTATATTGTTACAAAAGATTTCTTTTTCAAATAAATGCTACATTATATACGAATCCTGAAAAAAATAGATCAGTTTTTTCAAAAATATGAAGCATCACAACTGTTTTCAACATTGATAATAATCAGAAATGTTTCTCAAGGAGCAAATCAGCATATTAGAATGATTTCTGAAGGATCATGTGACACTGAATGACAGCTTTGCCATCACAGGAATAAATTACATTCTAAAATATATCACAATAGAAAATTTAATATTACAATTTTTACTGTATTTTTGATCAAATAAATGCAGTGTGAGTATCCCTTATACTCACTATTTCTTGGTGAGTATAATAGACTTCTTTCAAAAACATTACAAAATTTTACCCATCCCAAACTTTTGAATGGTATAATGTACATAAAGATTATTCCAGATTTTATTAATGCTATTTTATTGCTGACACATTAATGAAAGTTAATATAAAGCGCTAATGTAAGGAAACAAGAAAGAAAGAAAGAAGGACCAGACACTTGCACAAAGCTGAGCTCTGTTTCACATCCGTGCTCAATCCAATAACCCGGCAGCACACGAGGGCTCAGTCCAGTGTGTGACATGTTTACGGTGGACCGTTGTGTGATGGCCGCTGGTCCGGCGAGCTGCCGTTACAGCGCAGAGCTGCTCTATAGTGTCGCCATCACTGCTCGGCAAACTTCAAGTGCTGATTCACTGGGCCTGACCTTCACAGCGACTGGGCCAAAGCCAGTGTCTGTGTCCCATGATTAATGAGAGAGGCCGAGTCCAGACAGAATGAAGGCGGAGGACGAGGAAGAGTTTATGTGTGTGGTGAAGAGAGACAGGGAGAAAGAGAGAGACAGAAAAAGCAAAACAGAGAGTTATAACTCAACTGCTCTCTCCTGGTGAGGTTTCTAAATTACTAGTACACACAGACAGATAGTCAATTCTCGAAGTAGACCCCAGATCTCAGTAACAGTGCACTGCTTTCATTAGGGTCCAATATCAGCGAAGACCCTTAAATCTTGTCTTCATATATATATATATATATGAACATCACAAACAGCCTCATATGAAATAAAATCCTACGGAGCCTCTAAAGGGACATTTCAATGCGTTTGCATTCTCTCGCAAATGTTTTGTGCTCCCCTGAGATTCTCGAGGGACCGCAAAAGTTTTTGTTTTTTTTCCCCTCCCATCTCATATTATATATATATATATATATATTTTTTTTTTTTTTTTTTTTTAATCACCATGTCCCCCTGAGAAATGTTGCTTTGACAGTTAGCTGAAACAAAATAAGTTTAAGTGTTTTATATATTATTTTATTTTAGTTAACGCTTACTTCAAGTAATTACAATGTTTTTATGATTTTAGGTTTTTTAGCTATCTATAATGCATTTGCTGGAATCTTTGATGCTTTTAACGCAAAATAGGTGTTTTATGACCCTTTAAGTCATAAAAGTTGCAAATTTCCTAAAAACACAGTCTGATTTATGGAAAGTATCACAGGTACATATATATATATATATATATATATATGAACAGGCAATCATCTAAGAAAATGTTGATGCCACAAAGCTCACGTATCCTAACATAGAGTTGTGCCACAAGGGAATTATCGGATTCCTTGGATTTAGCGCAGGTACTCCAGGCTATTCAATTAAGTTCAGTTAGTTAGATTAATTTCACACATTTTTTCATAGCTTTTGAGCCTCAGCAGACCCACTCCTTTCATAATTTATTAAACAAACACTGGAACATTTGTTCTTCAATTTCTAATGAGAAATACGAGCCAGTTTATTCTTTCTCTCCTGGCAAAAGACTTCATAAGTTCCTGTTGCTTTTCACATTTACGCCTTCATTCGGCCAGTCAGAAGGAAAACCGGAAAGCTGTGCGCGACAGATGTGCAGCGCTCTGAATCGCAGTTTTCCCCTACTCCATCACAAGTTGTAATACTGTGAGATCTACAGTGGTAAAGGAGAAAAAAGGGGGGAAAGGGCCGCACATCTATCAAGTTTTCTTGTATCGCAACTTTGCAAATTTCCACATTTAATTCTATTTTTATTTTATGTGCTTTTTTAAAACTGCTTTTTAGCCTTTTTATGTGGTTATTGCCATGATTGCCAAACAGATTCATCTCAGCTGTCAAAACTTTCAACTTACTGTATTAAAGGTGCAATGTGTACATTTTAGGAGGATCTATTGACAGAAATGCAATATAATATACATAACTATGTTTTCAGTGGTGTATAAAGACCTTACATAATGAACCATTATGTTTTTATTACCTTAGAACGAGCCATTTCTATCTACATATACCGCGGATCATGTTAAGTCACCATTTTACGCCGGCATGTTTCTACAGTAGCCCTAAACGGACAAACTGCTCTACAGAGCGCGTTTGCTTGACTGGCTACTCTCTGCTGTCTCAGATGATGACATCTTTGTCCTGTGTTGGCCACCGTAGCTTCTCTCTTTTGCATTTCGCAACCTCACCACTAGATGCCGCTAAAATTTACACACTGCACCTTTAAAGGGGTACTTCACTGTTGGCATAATGGGCTTTTAATAAAACTTGGCTGTCTATACAGTAGAAATTTGAAAATTGTTGAAATGGGTGCTAACTGACTAGAGAAAACAGAGAAAAAATGCTGTCTTCCCTTATGTCAACACCCATAATGCACTGGGCATGTTGCCGTCCAAGGCCACTCCCACCAGTCTGCTATGGATGCACTTACCAGTCAAATACCACCTTACTTTAGTAGGAAATACTTCTTAGCAAACTTTTAGTCATAAAAGTGTCGACATGTATTGTTCCCGGGTGCAAGAATTCAAAGAGTAACCGTTTAGCAGGATTGAGTTATTTTCGGTTTCCAGTGAAGGATCCAGCATATTGTAGGCAGTAACTAAAGGCTGTGGCGGAAAATCTGAAAAACCTCTGTGTTTGTAGTCAACATTTCAAGCTGGATGACCATGAACACAGTGTTTTAGGCCAAACGGAAAGGAAAAACTGAAAGAAACTGCCGTCGCATACAGGCAAGAAAGCTGTTGCCATAGTATTTCATTTTTTACCATTATGCTGTTGTTTAATGAGTAGACATAGTACAATACAACTTTCAGTGATAAACCACCCTTACAATAACTGTTCTGTTAATAACGCTCTGTCGATCCGACTGACTATGGGCGGGGATACAAAAATACGGAAGTATAATCTGTAGTTGGAGATGTCAAACTTTTGCTGACAAGTAAAGTGAATTTCTCGGTCCAGGTAACACGGAAAATGAGTAATTATTGTTGATTTACATATAATACCGACATTGTAACAATTCAAAGCGGGTTGAAAATCTGTGAGGTTACACTTTAATGCTGCCTTCATGTCCTACTGGGAATTTGTTACTTGCGAGTTTGGATGTTTGGCAATCTCATACTACTCCCTCTCCTTTAACACTAGTATAATCTCGCTTGGAAAAACTTAGTATAATAACTAATCTTATTCTTTCCATTTCAACAGAAAAGTTAAGTGAAAAACCACAATTCATGTTGTTTTTATGTCTGTAAATGACACATCTGCACATATGCTTTGGTGCAAATTTCCCTCTGTTGCGGCCTGCGACTGCTGGGTTGACATGGATAATAAAGATAAAGAGTTTTCCAATAATTCAGAGGGGGGCTTGAATGACAGCTGCTACAGGACACTATGCCAGGAAATATGGGGTGGCAACTGCAGCTCAAGATCCCCCCTCGTTTTTTTGGAAGGAAAGTCAGTGGCGAAGCAACTTAACCGAGCAGACTTGAGCCCCACCTGAGGGTTTTCTGATTAAAGTGTGTTCGGAGAGGCCACCTGTCTCCCCACGATGAAATCAATCCAGCCCGCCGAGAGCCCCCGTGCCCAAATCGAAAGTTCTCTCTTTGCCATCAATCAGCAAAGGGGTATCTGACAGCCCTTTGAGTGGCATCTGGTGTCTGTGCACATTTTTATGAGCATCAAGGCCATTATTTGCCTGTTCACGGGTCCTTGCCTGCACTCGGCTCACCTTGGGCTCTGCTAATTTGGCATTGCCGAGCAACGTTGACATCAATCACTTGAGAACAACCAATTAGCCTCTTAGCCTTGGCTCTCCCTTGCTCCCATTACGTCTCGGCGGAGAAGCGCCATGCCAATCAGCAACAACAGATTTCAAATCAAATGTGCTCAAGAGTTACCCGAACAAGCTTTTGGAATATATTGACTCAAAAATCTGCCCCCTACAAACACGAGGAACGTCCAATAATTACTGAATCTTACTAGAGCCATACAGTCTTTTCATCTATACTATTCAACTACTTTTAGATGCACGCAAAATTGAGTTCACCTCCATGACACGGTTTCATAACAATCTACACGTTTATCATCAGGGTCATGCACCAATTTTTGGGGGCCCCGTGCAGTCACAGTCCTGGATCACTTATTAACAAGACGAGATAAGATATGACAGAAATAATAGTTTGTTCTTTTTGAGTAAGATAAGTATCATGGGTTCAAATCTGCTCAAATGTCTTCCGCCCTCCTTTTGAAACACAAAATAAGTTATCAAAATGGTAAAATAAAATCAAATTACATAGATTTACAAATTTAAATTAAATAAAGTAAAAAAAAATGTATATAAAAATAATTAAATAAAATAAAAAATAAAATAAAATTTGGAAAAAGTTTTTGGAAAATATCAGCATAAATCCTTATTTTCTGATGACTTAAGACACAACAAACTATGAAACTTTTTTTTTTTTTTTTTACATAAAAATATAGTATTATTCAAAACTACAGCTATTTACAAATCTAGAAGTAATAAGTAAAATAAGTTACTCATTTTAAAGTAATAAGTTCCTTGCATTTATCACCGAAAGGGAGCATTAAGGATTTTTATCATGCATTTTCTTTATATGGAGAAAAACAGAAATGATGTTTAGAAAATTCTTTTTGTGTTCTAAATAGTTTGAAATAAAATAAGGGATGGTAAATGATGTCAATTCTCAGATAACATGATCTGTGGAAGGTCATGTGATTGAACGGACACATTTTTTCTTGTTTTCTTGAGCAAAGCATTTAAAATCCTTTTCTCCAAAATCTGAGCGGGGTCTTTTGTCGATCCCTGTTGATTTACTCAAGACAATTCAATTACCTGTTTATCGCCTCATAATTTATGCTGTCACTTTAATGTTACGCAGTTGGGTGAGTGTCTATCATTGTCGTACAAATCTTTATCTCGGGGGCTCTCACGGGGATACGGAGGTTCCTGCCAAACATAAACAAAACACCACTGAAGCTCACTGCTAAAATGATTCTTTGATCAAATGCGTGTACACGGTGTGAATTCAGTATAGACACGTCAAACCATGTGTATTGAGCTGTTTTTGGCAGAACATAACACTGTTTGATGTCTTGATCAGAAGCAGTTCTCTTTAAGACATCCCCAATCAAACAAACATGTCTTTGAATTTTTGGTTTCAGGTTGATACTGACACGATCATACATGTCTGAAAGGGATGGTTTACCCAAAAATGAAAATTCTGTCATCATTTACTCACCCTTATGTTTCTCCAAACCCATATGCATTTCTTTTTTTCTTTTTTTATGGAACTCAAAAGATGGTATTTTGAAGAACTTGGGGCCAAACAACATTGACTTTCATTGTTCATCTTTCAAAATTTCTTTTTTTCAGTTCCACAGAAGAAAGTAAGTCTGACAGGATGAGTAAATGAAGACAGAATTTTCATTTTTGGGTGAACTATCACTTTAAATTTACTGTTCTATTACAATACTATTACGGTTCACTTCTCATTTCATATGCAAAGACGATAGCCAATCATAACAGAGCTAATTTACATTATACAAGTACTATATGTTCCTGGATAGTTCATCCTACAATGAAAACTGTCATAAATTAGTGACCCTCAGTCCTGATCCATAATACTTTCTTCACATTTTTCCCCCCCTTTTAGTTTTGATGAAAATATTACTTTTTCATAACATTTCATCATGTCAGTTTTACTCTGACAAAAATGTCATCTAATATTAGTCTACAAAAATAACATTATAGTTGAGAGAAAAGTAAAAATATAAATGTTCAAACATTATTTATTTTTAAACATGTTTCAACATTTATTTAAAAAAAAAACAGGGCTATTATTGAGAACTAAAACTATTAAAAAATTTCAGTTAATTGAAATAAAATAAAATATTAGTTAAAAAATCGAAATAAATGAAAATTAGAAATGTTGCCTTTGCAATAAACTGAAATAAGTTTAAGCTAAAGCACTAAAATTAATAACTGAAAATAAATATAAACTAAGTCTAACTAAAACTAAAACTGAAAAAAACCTAAATAGCAATATTTAAAAAATAAATAAATAATAAAATGACAAAAGCGCAGAGAAATTACTAAAAATGTAACTAAAATTAACATTAAAACTAAAAATATAAAAATAAAAGCTAATTCAAAATGTCAATTAACCTAAATTAACCGATAAAAACAATGGAAAATGTCCTTATTGTGAATACCAGAGATAACATATGAGTACATGATTGAAATTCAATGCTGTGCATTCTTCATGCTTTAGTTATTCTGTCTATATTTTAGACATCTTTCAGTGCATTGTTACAGAGCCACCACTATACATTGTCAGTAGACATCAGTAGACAAATTCTCAAATGCATAAATGCTTAAATAAATAAATAAATAAAAGTATAGAATGAGGCACCTTGGAGAAATTTGGGACTTGGTATTGCCCTTTCCAACAGCCAATATCCCTGGAGATCACAAGGATGAGTCAGGCACGTCTCAGTGGACTAAAGCACAGCGGTGGCCGTCGGCTGCATGCGAACATACCTGCCAATGGACAGGCACTTACCGCTCACTCTCCCTATGATCAGACCAAATGGTGGAGAAAATGCAGTCCACAAGCCCTTTATTGACTAGAGACCAGGGAGGCTCTTGACAGGGATTAGGACAGTAGAAGAGTGGAGACAGAGCTTCAGAATATCAAAAACACACGCCTCTCGAGAGACCAGGAATAAAAGATGTGGAATCACAGCCCGGGGTGCCACCTCAGGAACTGTGATTTCCAGCCGGCCAGCTAATGACCTTCCACAAAGAGAAACCCTCCTGTGCTGTTCTTAGGGATGATGGCTTTCAATCTCCCATCACAGAAAAGCACTGCAAAGACAACCGCCGCGCCTCAACAGGTCCCGATAAGACAACCAGTGGAGGGGGGGAGGGGGGGGGGTGGACGAGGATGGATGGACGGGGTGGAACAAGTATGCGACTCAAATCAGCTACCTCTGCTGATGGCCTTGGATCATAATAGACTTTTGGGGGGGGGTTGACGTGGCACCTAATGCGACTGCCGGTTATTTATAGCTTTCAGAGCTGTGTCTCTGCAAGAAATATTAGAGTTCGCTACGATTTATCAGCGGCCTCATTAGACATCGGGCCGGCAGGGCAACCAGCACAAATGACATTAGCTGAGGCTTTGCGTTCAAACTAACTACGTTTACATGCACCCAAATAATCCATTAACTGGATTGTTGGCTTAATCAGATTGAAAAGGCTTCATGTAAACACCTCAATTGATCCGATTTAGCTCAATCTGAATGAAATTTTGGTCAGATTGACAGAGGTGGTTACAATCAATAGGAAAAAAATAAGCATGTAAACATTTGAATATGATTGTCTTCTCAAATGGATTCAAAAATACTGTATTGTTCTGAATATAAGACGACCCTCACTTTTTCAAGTTGTACCTTTTGGAAAAAGGCGTTTGAAGAACAAATCTTGTATTTTACACTCTAAAAAATAACTGAAAAAAAAAAAAAAAAAACGAAACAAATTTAGACAGTAAAATATTGTTTTCCATTGGAATATTATTAGTCGTTTTCGAGAAAGTAACCTATAGGCTACTCGAAAATGACAAATATTACCCAGAATGCATTGATTTTACAGTATATTACTTCTGTATATTACAATGCATTCTGGGTAATATTATTTGTAGCCTATAGGCCTCTTTTAAAAAAAAAAAAAAAAAAAAACTACAAATATTTCCCAGAATGCATTGTTTTTATGATATATTATTGTTTCAATGGAAAACGGTATTTTACTGTGTAAATTTATTTAGTTTTTTATAGTCATTTTTTAGTGTATACATATTTTTTTTTTTTTTATAAAGAAAATGCTTTTATTTGAAAATAATTTTCATATTGCACATTTTTCATATTTTAATTTTTGTATTGAAAGTATGGTAAATACTGTTAAAATTTACAGAAGAGGATTAGGGCCAAGTAGTAATAAAAAAAAGAAAGAAAAACCATCTCGAGATTAAAGACATTATAATGCGAGATTAAACTCGCTAATAAAATGAGTTTAAAAGTCGAAATAAAATGTTGAGAATAAACTCATTAAATTTCGAGAATAAAGCCATTGTGTTTCGAGAAAAAAAAATAGAAAAAAAGTCGAAATAAAATGTTAAAAAAACGACGACTTTATTCTTGAAATTTAATGAGTTTATTCTCAACATTGTATTTCGACATTTTTTTTCTCGAAATTTAACGAGTTCAATCTCGCATTATAATGACTTTAATCTCGAGATGGTATTATTTTTTTATTATTGCTTGGCCCTAATCCTCTTCCATAAAAATATACCAACGATCACATAAAAAAAAAAAAAACAAACAAAAAAAAAAACATAAACCATAAAAATAACCTGTAGCCCATCTGAATTATATAACAATTAGGCTATCAATCTCATAGTGAAAACCATGTAGCCTACCAAAATTACATTAATAGTTGAAGTTAGTCGAAAGTGAATTTTAGTTTTGAAATCTGGGTACCATCTTACGTTTTAAAATCACATACGGGGGAAGTTTGGTCCTGTTAGCATTTTTAAGACTGTCTTTTTGCACTCGCGATCTTGACACACTGTATTTCTTGGCACACTCGTTTTACACAAATTTAGCGCCACCTATTGTTGCGGGTGTATTATTGACATGTATGTCTAGACCCTGAATATCAGACGAACCTGTTTTTCAGTTGTATTTCTAAGAAAAAACAAACAAACATTGTTTTATATTCGGAACAATACGGTACAATGTCAACTTTATTTTTAGTTACGTCATCAAGGCAAAAACAGCAAATAATTAAATACTCACAGTGCAACAAAACTGTTCATGTCTGGTTTCTATAAAACTGGTGATATTTCACAAAATTTTAATAACTTCAAATTTACCACTGAAGTAATTTGGTGCATTTTGCTGCAGAATATGGCATAATAACAGAAATCTCACAATAGCTCCAGTAACATTATCACAGTGACTTTCTCATTCTGAACGTGGTGACTGTGCTAAAGTTTTGTTCTGAATACATGTAAATGTTTATGTGTATCGAATTGCAAAATTCAGGGTTACTGAAACAGAACTTTCAGAATCTGAAATCGGATTGGACATGTAAACATACCAAATGGGTCTTTTTCATAGAAAGAGTGTCAGTTATTATTCTCATCTTATTTTCTGAGGCTTCTTTTCTGCAAAGTTTGAATTAGGCCGACTCTGTACCATTCACCAACAAAGAGCCGGTTCCTTGAAAGACTGTCATTGTTTGCCAGCCACTTGAAAGCAACACTCCAAGTTTGCGGTTATGCAGATATTTGCTCCGCTGGCTGGTTAAAAATGCAACAGAGTTACTATCTTTTCACAAGCAAAGAGAATATGAAGCCCTCGGGTCCCCTTTTCCGTAAATTGGAATATCTAGCAGGAAGGAATATCTTGAAAACGGTACTCCAGGCAAACAATGAAAAGCACAGCGCCTCGTGAGACACCCCGGAACATGGCGGATCTGGGGCTCGATTCCATAAAATAAGCCTCTGTGCACCAACGATAAGCAAAAGTGAGGGGAAATGGTGTATTTTAAAACAATCATAAAACACCAGAGGTTTCATGGGTCTCTTTGCGAGGCTCCGCGGCTGTTATTGCACATGTGTGTCTGTATATATGCCAAGGGAAGGGCAGGCGATATATAAGCGAGTTTGAAAATGAAACAGTCGCTGCTGCAGAATTGGAATTTGAAACGCCGCATTAAAGGATGTCAGACACATACGTTTCCATTCCTCTGACCTTATAGAAGGACTTGTGTTCAATATTCAATTTAGACTATAGCAGTAGCTTCCCTTACTCTCACATTCACTCTTTTCTCTTGTCCAGTAATTATGCTGCAGCGGTCTAAGAATCCAATAGAAAACCTTCCATTACCAACTGTGGGTAAAAGAACTCACAGTTCAGTAGACTTTAAAACACATAAATACCAGAAAGGAGGTCTATAATACCAGGAGGAGACAGTTATTACCATTCATCCTAATGGCAGTATACAATCTGAACAATGCAATCTTAGCCCATGGGCATTGAGTTCAGTTATGGATTCTGTTTCTGAGCCAATCAGCTAACTCGTAAATTCCATGTGACTAATTACTCTGTAGCTGCAGGAAAATGATGTCATGACAACACTGATTAGCTGATAGTAACACAACACAACACACACACAGACCCAAACAATTTACTAATGACTATCCAGAGCTGTGATGTCAAAGACCGCAGACATGGGAAAAATATCCAAAGCCCAAATCAACCTAACAGGCTACTAATACTCTTATGAGGGTTAGTTGACATGTAGTTGCAAAGTTACTTATACCATACTTAGATGGTCTAAAGTGGACCATCAAAATAAAGTGTAACCAACATTTGTTTAATATAATGAAGAATAAACAAACGAACAATTCCTCCAGGGTACTATAATAATTATTGCTTGCAAAAATATATATTTATACAACAGTTCTTTCTGGTTCTCGAATCTGATTGGCTGAGAGCCGCGCAATATTTTAGTGGTAGCACAAATCCACCGTATTTTTTACAAATACTACACTCGTTGTACCACGAACTGTAGTTTTAAGAGTTTTTTAGGTGAAAATGTAGTTGTTTAGACCTGAAATATGTGACATATATTTAATCATAGCGGCTATTTTACAATTTGTTTAGACGTTTTTGGAAATGCGAGCTGCAGGCCGTCAGCGGCCGTTCAGTGCTCGTGTACCCGCCGAGAACAGCTTCATCTCAGCCAGTGCTTCGGGGATTTGCCGCTGGCTCTTATAGTGGTTAAATATGAGATATAATTCATTTTGGGTACATAAAACAGGCAATCTTTGGTCTTATTAATCTATTACTTGTTCCTGAGCAAATCGAAATGAAATTAATAATTTAATATTAAGGCTATATTTAACTTGCATCCTTTAGAGCACTGCTTTTGTATGTTTGACTGAATTTTTATATAAATAATATGTTGTATTTGGTATTGAGAAAGGGTCCATTAGTGCTTAATATGGATTGAGTGAAAGTTACATTAATACGCCACTAGATGGCGGCAAACTTTACGAGTGAAGGAGTCAGTCGCAAGAGACTTTTAAATTGAAAAGGACTTTTGTAAACAAAGGACGTTGTTTTAGCGCTTTGCCTTAACTATAAAAGGGACAAATACAAAGATCGCTTTCCTCAGCGGACATTCAAACGGATTTTATAATGGATATAATATTATGGACATCGACCTGAAGAATGAATGTTATATCAGACACAGGTAATGCTTGCTCAGGCGATATCTCTCTCTCTTTCTCTCTCTCTCTCTCTCTTTCTCAATAATACTGTACAAAATACAATGAGTTTCAATGGAGGGACTCAACATTCCTTCGTTACTAGTTCTAAAGTGACGTTTTATAATTAGTAACGGAGGCTTGGTCAAACTGTCAACTCGAGATTCGAATCTGTGGCGGAAGGAAGTAGTTCTGCACAAAAGGGGGTTTTAAAGACACTCTGTTGTTATTTCTTATTTATTTACACTCTCGTGCCGTCGAACTGTTCTATAAACGCAATATCACACGAGTAGCCATGCGATATGGCTGTATATTCCCTGCGGCCTCATGCCTACGGCCAAATCACAGCCGTGCTGATACAGCCATATTGCATGGCTACGGGTGTGATATTGCTCATATATATATATATAGTTTTTATTTTAAAATGTACACTACATTATAAAATATAAAAATATACGTAAATAAATAAATAAATACTGCACTCTGATATGCTTAAAGTAATGTAAATGCAAACCAAAGGGAAGGGTTAAACATTTATGCTTCAAAGCTGCTTTGAAACTGGGCTGTTATTCATTCATCACTCCTGTTGTGTCTAATAGTGACAGGATGTTGTGCATTGACTCGGTCTTGACCCTTACTACACTGTCACTACTCTGACTAGTGGACAAATCTGACATGACAGGCGTGCAATGTGATCTGAGTGTCAAGTAAACTGCTTCGGACAGAGATGTCCACCTATGTCGTAATTAGGACTGGCAGTTTGAACTGTCATGGCGTCTGACATAAATACACCCTCAGCCGTGAAGTACATACAATGCAGGTTTGAAAGCATTGATCATTTAATCAAACTGAATGACAATTGGCCCTTTCTCTGCTCAGCGTGAAAGCTCGTTGTTGAATCTTTGATGTGATGGACGCATGCGGACATTTAGTCTCTTGCATTTGCTTAAACAATCCTTAATCAAAACCTGATTGGCAAAAGGCTTGGCGGCTTCAAATGCCATTGGCAGAAAATAACTAAATCAGCCGGCTCTCCTTCAATCTTTTATTTAACGCATTTTCAATCAGCTGAGCGGGATGCAGGGAACGCTAAATGAATTGCATGAGGCAGAGGGATGCAGCCGGTGTCAAACATGCGGCACAGCCGTGGAGATCAATACCAGCTCCTGATCTGCAATTGATGAAAAGCTTCTGCTCTCTGCTCTTGGTATAATCTCAGATCCTGATTTATCTGTGTAAGGAATGTTTTACCGAACATGCGATATCGATTCGCCGTCCCATCAGCCTGTGTCTCTCATCTCTCGTTTTTTTTTTCTTTTTTTTTTCTCGCATATCTATTACTCTTCTTTGGTCTTCTTGTCTTTTCTCGGTTCATCTTTTAGTCTCATTCTCTTTTCATTCCTTCCTTTTGCATTTGCATTTTCCATTATGCCGTAGGGTCTATAATGACAAGCCGTTAGCATTTCGCATTCGCATTCTTCTCATTGGAGGTTGTTTGGCTGACGATGTCAAAGTTAAGAAGTGAAATTGACAAACTCTCACTCTCAATTCTCAAAAGTTCCAGTCACAACAAAAAAGGACTTTACAGCCTTTCTTAATCTTTAAAGAGACAAAAATGGGTGAATCAAAGAACTTTTAGTCGGCAGAGTTAAAATGTTGCCACCTGCCACTCTTTAGATACTGTATAGAGCATTATTTTTAGATATTTTAAGCAGGTTTCTCCACAAAGTGCTCTTACTGTTCCTCTAGATAGTCAAGAAGGAAGAAAAGGGTCAAAATTCAAAGGCTTGTTTGAGACTTTCTATTTACACAGCAGCTGCTGGCAGATGGGCTGTAAGTATGTCCTATCCCTTACTAAATTGCTTTTACCGTGATATAGCACTTCTGGGTATCATTTTCACAAGTCTTTGAAGTCTTTTTACTTTTTCACTTGGCAGCAACCTGTTCCACTTCTTCTTGCACCCATGGCCTCAAATCAAGTGTTATCAGCAGAGAATATTTTCAGTTAAATTCAGCACTTTCTTTCAGACTACCCAAAGCTTCTTTTATATGCTACTATGTATTTATATTGCAGAATGCCTTGCAGGAACATTCAAAGCCTTAATGTACCATATTACAAATCCTTTAAATTCAGTTCTCTGTAATATATTAAAGGATTTATTTGGTTATCACACACACACACACACACACACACACACACACACATATCCAGCTTATTATATGATACATAAATCATTATTTTTATTTTCCAAATAAATATTTGAAGTATGCAGCTATTATTTTAGTGTAAGATTATTTGAGAAAGAAGTTAAAATTACTATCACTTAAGTTTGTCTTGCAAAAGCTAATTTAAGATAAAAAACAACAGCCTTAATGAGAACTCAACTCGTTAATAATTACTACAACTACAGTAGCATGTTTTCTAGAGGAAAACTCTAGTCAAAAAGTTAATTATTTAGGTTATAAAAACCAGGGACAGCTGGATAACCTAACACAATTAAAAGAAGTTAAAAGGGACATATCATGAAAATCTGACTTTTTTCCGTGTTTAAGAGCTATAATTGGGTCTCCGGTGCATCTACCAACCCAGAAAACATGAAAAAGGACAACCCAGTAACTTTATTTTGGCAAGCCTTTCTCTACAAGCATGTGAAAAAAAACAGATTTTGCTCCCCTGATGTAGGAAGGGGATCTTATTATAATATTACCGCCCCTTAATCTGCATGTTTCCACCCACGGTGCAATCATAAACGTTAGCCTGGTGTGTATGGCTCTGTTTGGCAAACAGGTACGCTATGTATAGTGGGCGTCCATACGGTTTTTTTCACAAAAGATTAACATGACGGCACATGCTAGTCGATGAGTTGAATCAACTCCACAGCAACTACATAAATTTATCCACTAACCATTCAGAAACGTCCAGTTTCATTCTAAAAGTTGTACGTTCTTCCTGAGTCTCTCCATCAGTGTCCGACTCCGGTTTGAACAATGTAAGGCTGAACACCGTTACTGACAATCCTCATTTTGGCTGCGTGAGATTCTCCAGCATTGTTGTTGTTGAGCAACCGAAGCGCGAGCTGTTAAAGCTCCGCCCTCTTCTGGAAAAGGGGCCGGGAGCAGCAGCTCATTTGCATTTAAAGGGACACACACAAAAATGGTGTGTTTTTGCTCACACCCAAATGGGGCAAATTTGACAAGCTATAATAAATGATCTGTGGGGTATTTTGAGCTGAAACTTCACAGACACATTCTGGAGACACCAGAGACTTATATTACATCTTGTGCAAGGGGGCATAATAGGTCCTGTTTAAATAAAAACATTATTAAGGAAATGGGTACAAAAATAACCAAGTGTTTGGTTGTCAGGGAGTGTATGCTACATCAAAACAACCGTATTTTTGGTTTTCTCCCAAAACTAAGTGAGCGAATCAAAAAGCAAACTTGTGAAAGAAGCTTCAGAGAGGCCAAGGATGACTTTGAAGGAGCTACAGAGTCCAGTAACTGTGAACAGATGAAGGTGGACCAGTCAACCATATACAGTACAGTTTTCTGTATTATACAGCTCTATATGAGGGACACAAAAGAAGCCATTACTCAAAAGGAATGGTGTTAAAGCACCTCTAGAGTTTACCCATAAGAATAACAGTGACCTGCTGCAGAGTGGGAAAAAATTCTGTGGTCAGATGAGACCAAGATAGAGCTTATTTTAGCCACAAATTCAAAGCTATATGTGCAGTGCTGCCCACACCTCAGAAGAACAGCATACGCACAGTGAAGTATGGAGCTGTTAGCATCCTGCTGTGGGGCGGCTTTTCATCAGCAGGGACTGGACATCTTGTTAAAGTGGAAGGAAGAATGGATGGTGCAAACTTTACGGAGCTATTGCACGAGAATCAATGTCAGACTGCTAAGAAAAAAAACAAAAATATTTCAGTAGGATACACATGAGGCTAAATTAACATTGGAGTTGCAATAGCCTATATAGTCTTCTCAGTATAATTGAGAACATGTAGCATGAAATTGCAGTGCGCACGTTTCATGCGATGTGAAGCAAATCTCCCTGGAAGTACATCAAAATGGCAAAATTAAGGACTAGTGTTTAGACTGCGTCTCAAAGAATGTAAATGAAAAACACAAGGGTTTACAAAGTGGTGCATCACCCAACCAAAATATAACAAAATTTGAAGCCCATAACTGAAAAAAAAAAGGTGAAAAAGGTGTAGGATTTACTTTGAAACAATTTTCACCCATAAATTGTTAGAAAATTTTACAAATATTTACAAAGAAATGGCAAGTAACATTGAATCAAATGTGAAATTTAAATTTAGAAAGACTGAAATAGTATTTTCTTGTAAAACATTAGTACATTCTATAATGTAATGTAGTATATATATATATGTATATATATATATATATATATATAATCAGTGGCGTGCATTGGTGTTCTGAAATGAGGAGGCAAATTTTTTATTTATTTATGAATCAAATGTAAATTCATGTGTATTACTCTTAACGTTGACACATCTTCCTTGTTAAATGAACATTACTTTACATTACATCAAAAAAGAAAAAAAGAAACCAAATACAATTCTATTTTGTAATTTTACATTAACAGTGTATTGTAATAAGTGTTCAATTTATCAAAACCAAGTCAATCTCATCAAGTTAGTGTTTTAAGCATTTCTACATTCATTCCAAAATAATAACTAAAGGCAATAATAATTTAAACAATATATTTTATTCGTGTATTGATGTTTTTCTTTTTAATAGTCAACTTAGGCTATTTTGGATAATCAGTCATGCTCCGTAAACACCGTCTGTCACAGACAGGAAGATGTATTTTTAATTTCACCAAGCTGATTGCACTAAAAAACCCCACAGTCATCATGTTTTCAGCCCGTTTCAAGTTTGACTTTGACGTGACATAAAGCGGTGATATCTAACTGGGTGATCTGTTTACTTACTTTTCAATTAGTCTTCCCATTGACGGCATCATTTGTTCATTCAAACTGACGCACGGAACGTGCACGTAAACAAGAGGCGGGATTTATCACACAAACCAATCATATCCAATCATAACCAATTACATCCAATCATAGCGCGATGGAGACATTGCCTCCTCTCACGTGACTTTCCCCCATTCATTCTCAATTACCCCCCACAAAACCCACCGCACGCTATAGGGGGTCTAATGGTTTTCTATGAGAGCAAAGGGAGGCGTGACTCCTGCTGTAACTTTACCTGCGGGTGTCGCTGTTGGGCAGTGTTCCTTAAGAAATTAGAGTGACTTGCGCTCTTTTTAATGTCATAATTTGTAATATTTGTGTTGTTTTATATGTAATATGGATTATTTTCTCATCCTATTTTTTTTTTGAGGAGGCACTGCCTCCCTTGTCTCCTCGGAGGAAACACCCCTGATATATATATATATATATATATATATACACACATACACACACACACACACACACACACACATAAATATCTTATCGACACATTTTTCAATATCTGTGCATTATAAACAAAATATTAAGCCAACTGTCATTCATTTTCAATAAATACAGCCCAAAACACACTTTTAAAGCAAGTAATTTCAATAAAAGAGGTATGTTGGATTGCATATGAAAACACTAGAGATATATTGTTGAAAGTAAAAACATTTTGACACTTTTACTATCAACATTACATTGACCAAGTTTGAAGAGAAAAGTTTTGGCATCATTTGTTTGCAGACACCACTTGTTTATTTGTTTCGAATGCAATGACATGCATATATTTTTAAACATGACTTGAGGGTGCAAATACTTTTTATGTCTCTTGTATATAAAGGTTTATGAATTTAATATGAATATACAGTATATGAGCCTGAAGATATGTAAAATATTCACCTGTTTTATATTCTATTCATTGCCCTGGTTTGCACATTAAAAGTTTTTCTTCAGCAAATTCATATTTATCATGCAGGCTGTCAGGCAATCTCACAAATGATATGCCGACATGTAGGAATTCTCTCTGCTGACATGTCCCTCTCGTGAACTGACACACTCATTCTTAAATACACCCTCTGGCTGAGGGAATCTGGTAACCACAGTAACTGATCGAGCTCCCGCTATCTCCACGGCAGCACTTGATGATCTGTACGGCATTGTCTGCGCTGGCACTGATGTTCTCCCAGCTGCCAAGAGGAATCAGTTTACTGAGAAGCCAGCCAGACAGCGTCCCTTAAAGCCGGCCTGTCACGAAAACTTTGAATCCTCCCCAAATGGAGGAACAAAAGCTTTAAAAAATCTTTTGAAACGATGCCTGTGGTGTGAATCCTACAATTTAAGTGAGACCCTGCACAGCTTCCTCTTTGGTATGTGTATGTGATTTAAACAATGCTAAACTGAGTAAAAGGATGGGAAATAATGGACTTCATCTTCCTAGCACGTGTTTGGAAACCTGCCTCTAGAGTGTTTTCACTGCTGAGTGTTTTTGGAGTCACTGGCTGTGTTAGGACTGGAATACTAGCTTCGTTTTTTTTTTTTTTAATAGCATTTTTAAAGCATTATGATGCTAAACATTTCAAACATTGCTGTCACATGACCTCACTACATGATGAGTCAAAAATAAAAAAGAGATGTTAAAAATTGTGACTTATGTTACTTCCGGTTCATTTGCGACACTTAAATTGGCTTTTGTTTACAACACATTTTTGAAAGTGTAGTAAATGGTCCATGCCTACAGAAAATGTGCGTACTATGCCAAACACAGAAGTGATGCTTTATTTCTTGTTTGGGTAATAAATTAATCAAGTAATATTGTTAATGATAAATTAAATTGGCTGCAATTTACATGACTTTTCAAATAAAAATAAAATATATATATGGATGGATGGATGGAAAATAGAGATAACACTTTATTTTGATGGTCCACTTTAGACGTTCTACTAACTACAAGTAACTTTGCAACTACATGTCAAATTATTCTACTAACCCGAACCCTAACACCTAACCCTAACCTAAGTCTACTACAGTCTACTAATACTCTAATGATAGTTAGTTGACATGTAGTTGCAAAATTACTTGTAGTACAATAGATAGAATGATAGATAGAATAATAGAACGACAGAACGATAGATAGAACGATAGATTTTTTTTTTACTTGTATCAGCTTATATGATACAAGCACATAAGCTTATATGGCATATTACATCAGCTTGTATGGTATATTTCACTTATATGAATAAAATTTCAGAAATGTATTTCAGTCAAGCATAATGGCCGTCACATTAGGGACACTAAGCACTTTTACAATGAAAGCCAAGAGTTTCAGGTGTGGTATGTGACGGCTTTGTTTTGTTTGTTTTCACAGAGCACAGAAGGCTCTCAATTGTGCCATGCGGTTTAAATGATGATGGCCAAAACTCACTGTAATGAAGAGGTTTGCCTCTTGTCTCCACTTTCAGGCACTCATGATATCCGGTGCGTTGCTGCTCCACGCCAAGAAGCGGCACAATGAGAGCATGTGAAGTATCCATGCAGGCTCCCTCACCTCTGGAGAGGCGCAAAGATGAAGTGGAGCAGACGTTGAATTGTTTTGTCAGAATGCTTGGCAGCGCTTAAAAATAAGTGAAGCATTTACAGAATGCAAAATGCTCACGGAGCACTGAGAAGGAACATAGGTTTGAGCAAAGTAGGCCAGATAATTACTCTTTTGCGCTTCAGGCTTAAAGCGAACGTCAGGCACTTCATCAGATTTTTGCTTTGTGTCTCGGACAGATCTAATTAAAGCAAAAGGAATGGGAGAATATTTTTGTCTGTGAGAAACAAAACACCTAAATTGGGGCCGTTCATCCACATTCCGTTTCCTTTCTTTGAAAAATTAGTTGACGGCATATTAAAGTCCAAACTTTAGTCATGTTTTTTTGAGGATAGGTTTTCAGGGGGAGTTTATGATAAATTTTACATGCACAAGTGTGCACCTGAATGCAAGTCTGCACTTACTTCTTTATAAAATCTATCCTTATTTAATATTACTGCCATAACCTTTATAAAATTAATATCACCATTAAATTATTGTCTTAAACAATGGATTACCTACAACAGTAGCCTAAAACAAATAACAAAATAGCCATTTTGTTACTGGTTAACACATTAACAAGTAACCCACATGGCTGAGGTAATGTCAGCCAAAAAGTAAAATCGTTTCAGAGGCTGAAATAGTTACATTATGGTGAAATTTGTATAGAATGTGTATTTTAAAAAGTAAATATGTACATTTTGATAATATAGTGACTTTAAAAATCATAAAATTAAATTAAAGATGTTCTGCTTTATGTTCTGATGGAAGATAAGTTTTAAGGTTACCCATATTCGGCAGAAACAATGGTACAATCCCATTTGTGCCCAGATCTGATTAAAATACATAAATTCCTAAAGAAAAGTGGATAAAAACTTAAAAAGCTGAACTAGTTAAATAATTTAGAGACAAATCTACAGTTACGAATCACTCACTGACTGAGGAGAAAGACGGACAGAAATGGAAGAAAGGGAACAGGAGACTGACCTAAAAAAACAGGGAGAAGCAGAGAAAGAAATAAAAGGCAAAAGGGACTCTTGCAGCGCGTCTAGCTGCCCCGCTTCGGGTCGCATCATTAAATGTGCTCGGGTGCAAAGTGACTCATCACTCGTTGACATTCCACTGCGGTTCCGAGACACAGAGTGTTGTTTTTTACAGCTAGAAGACGTGGGAGAAGGAACGGGTGGGCCGAAGAAAGTGGAAAGGTGGGATGCAGACAAGATGTCGCTCCACCTGACAGTCACGAATGCATAAAGTGCTGTTAAAACTTTAATCGTCTCATTTCAAGGGCGAAAAATAGCAAATGCCTCCATGTTAGGGCCAAACCGATGAGAGTTGCTTCTAGCACACAGGACAAAAAAGATCTTATTAGGTTTTAACGGCCCCTTAAGGAGCTGAAAGGCCTTTGGATCACAGAAAAGGATGTGGAGATATTAGTTATTCTAGCCATAGGAAACATGATTGGGGTCTAACATTCATTGGTCCCATGCTTCATTTCCAAACGAAAGCCAAGATGATAGACAGGCCACTTTCTCACCGAAAACTCTTCCGAACAGACTCAACACGTTGCATCAGCTTGATGGTTGCTGCGCTGCCTGGATGTTAAATAATTTAGGGTACTGCTGAGAAACATCTTTATCACATTTGTGCTGGTTTGTGCATTGGCATGAAAGTGCGTTTTATGGTTCATGATATAATCATGTGGCTCTGAAGTCATTAAGGCCACACTGCAGGTCTTGATGCCCAATTCTGATTCGTTGACATATAGACCTATTTTGTGTTTGCAAACAACGATGACGTTTTTTCGTTGGCGGAGCCTAACTTGTGGCAGAAAATGACAGTTCTGCAGTAGCAGTCTGTGGAAGCCACGGAATAAAAGAATAAAAAAAGATCATTTCGAGTTTATATCTCACAATTCTTAGAAGGAATAAACAGAATTGTGAGATATACTCGTTATTCTGTCTTTTTCCCTCAGAATTGCAAGTTTATATCCCGCAATTCTGACTTTTTTTCCCCCTCAGAATTGTGATATAAACTATATTATGTAGACTTACTGTTTACATCAAATTCATGGTTTAATAGTAGACTAATCATTGCAGGTTTCATCAGTCCAATCTGTGACTTGCAACATAAACATCTGCGTTTATCCGATATCTGTATTTACACTATACACTTGGCGAAACAACCCAAGGAGACGTACTGACCCGAAAAAGTCAGGAAAAACAGCGTGATTTGCAATGGATGCAGATGAAATGATAATACAAGCTTTCGCTTTCCGCACCATCTTTAAAAGGTTCGTTCACCCAAAAATGAATATTCTGTCATTAATTACTCACCCTCATGTCGTTCCACACCCGTAAGACCTTCGTTCATCTTCAGAACACAAATTAAGATATTTTTGATAAAATCCGATTGCTCAGTGAGGCCTGCATTGACAGCAAGACAATTAACACTTTCAGATGACCAGAAAGCTACTTAAGACATATTTAAAACAGTTCATGTGACTACAGTGGTTCAACCTTAATGTTATGAAGCGACGAGAATACTTTTTGTGTACCAAAAAAAACAAATAATGACTTTATTCAACAATATCTAGTGATAGGCGATTTCAAAACGTGTATCAAACAGTCATCAAACTGCCAAAGTCACATGATTTCAGTAAACGAGGCTTCATTACATCATAAGTGTTTCGAAATTTCAATGGTTCACCACTGGGGGGCGTGACTTTGGCTGTTTGATTCACGCTCTAAACCACTGATTCGAAACAAAAGATTTGTAAAGCTTCGAAGCTTCATGAAGCAGTGTTTTGAAATCGCCTATCACTAGATTTTGTTGAATAAAGGGCGTTATATGTTTTTTTGGCACACAAAAAGTATTCTCGTCGCTTCATAACATTAAGGTTGAACCACATGAACTGTTTTGAATATGTCTTTAGTAGCTTTCTGGACGTTTGTAAGTGTTAATTATCTTGCTGGCAATGTTGGCCTCACTAAGCCACGTATTTCATCAAAAATATCTTAATTTGTGTTCCGAAGATGAACGAAGGTCTTACGGGTGTGGAACGACATGAGGGTGAGTAATTAATGACTGAATTTTCATTATTGGGTAAACTAGCCCTTTAAAGGTCAGCAAAACATTGGCTTGTGCCTTCGTCCTCCATTGTACCAATGAAAAGAGTCATGTGATCTGATCTGTCCGCTTGCACTGCAGACGCAAATGCACGTACCCAGTTCATATCAGTTTTATTTCCACATATGAATGAGGCCTGAAACCGATCTGAGAATATCTGAATCCATGTGCTTTTTTCCTGCTTACATATTCGAGGTTTATTCACAATAGAGAGAGATGTTTCTTTAAGAGAGCAAAATGAAATATTACTCAATAGGAATAGCTGCATGAATAAATAATATTGTCATCAAGTTGTCTTTATCACACATACATATTCTCTTTCAAAACTATCTGATGGATTCAATCTAATAGACACTGCACGGCCAGAGAAAATACATGTCAAGGCTTGCGAGAGACGGTTAACGGTTGACTTACTTTGGTCAGAACTGGATCAACTGGGGGTTTGGGCCCTAAATTAAAATGAAATCACCTTCCTGTCAATCAACTCAGTGGACCACGGCAGAGAACCGAATGCAGTGCTGATATAAGAGGAAAAATGACATGTGAGAGCATTTGAGCAGAGTCCAAGAAAGATGTCTTGTGTGAAGAGGTCCAGGACTTCATTTGTACCAGAACAAGCCAGATCCAGCACCTCATGTATCTTTGAAAGAAATGTATGCTATAATCTGTACATATGTTTTATGAAAAATAGAGTATAATAATAATATTCACGTTGGTAAATAACGTGTTTTCAAGTGTATTGCAACCTAATAACATCAAGACGCCAAAACCAGTACTATTTATTGTTGTCCAAAGTACCGACTTCGTTACCAAGTCAGTACTGAAATTTTTCCCCTTAGCATTTTTAGCGCTGTTGGGCGGATTCTTAAACACCTCTGATTGGCTTTTGTGTTCACAAGCTCAACAGATACGTCTGTGATTGGCTACAATGATCAACGCTTCAAAAACATGTTGTAAATAGACATCAATGACGCTCTTCACCGAGCGCTTACACAGATACACACGGGAGTGTTTGAAAGTAGATAAAAAATGCTGGTATTGTTACATTTTTAAAATTTCAGTACCGACTTGGTATCGAAGTCGGTACTTTTGACAACACTAGTACTATATTTACTTTACTTTTTTTATTTGTAAAGGGACCATGTACAATTTTTAACATAAATGTTTCCATTCCATGCATTGTAATGGATTTAGATAAAAGCTAATTTTCACCCGCATAATCTGTACATATGTTTTATGAAAAATAGAGTATAATTAAAATTGTTCAGGTTGATAAATAACATGTTCTCGAGTGTCTTGCAACCTAAGAATTAATAATATATAGAGCATATTTGATTTGAGAGCTGCAGCAAAGGCCAATCTGTGAATGATGACTTAAATTTCAAACTATTAAAAAAGGTTTAATTTGACTATGTGTAGCTCTGGTTATATAATGTAACATTAATTAAAATATTTTCTTGGTTAAGACTACAGTAGACTACAGACTACTGTATATCAGTAACACTTCACAGTATGGTTCTATACATTAACTTTAGAAAATGAAATCGCTAACAAGAACTCTTTATCTCATTTAATGTCACTTTCTACATACACAAACATTCAAAAGTTTGGGGTTGGTGAAGATGTTTTTGAAAGAAGTCTCTTATGTTCAAAAATACAGTAAAAACTGCAATATTGTGAAATATTTTTACAGTTTAAAATAGCTGTTTTCAATTGTAATATGTTTTAAAACATTAAATTTATTCCTGTGATCAAAGCTGAATTTTCAGTGTCACATGATCCTTCAGAAATCATTCTAGTATGCTGATTTGCTGCTCAAAAAACATTTTTTCTAATATCATTAATGTTGAAAACAGTTGTGCCGCTTCATATTTTTTTGGAAAGTGTGATTTTTTTCAGGATTCTTTGATGAATAGAAAGTTAAAAAACAACATTTTTAAATTAGAAATTTCTTGTAACATTATACATGTCTTTAACCGTCACTTTTGATCATCCTTGCTGAATAAAATAGGTCATGACACCTAAAACAATTAATGTTAACAAACTGTGACTGAATCTTGCACAACACCTGATTCGTCATCCAGTCTTTGTCCAGGAATCCACATTTACACATTAAGCACTAAAGAGAACAGACCTTGCCAATTGACCCTCTTCCCAAATGCAAAAGCGTGGATCAATTGACATTTTCTATGTTGCACTTGAAGCGTAGTTAGGAGATTAGTGCTGAATAGTTTTTCTCTAATCAGACTATACCTAACTAGGTTCCATCAAACTGTGCTAAAAAACTAATCGGTTCCAGAAGAGGTGCTCTTGAGTTCCTTTACGCATGCAGCTGTGGGTCTGGATTCAATCCCACGCTCAATAAAGGCACCTGAGCCATGTGGCCAGCCAAAACAAAGCTTTTACACTCAACTGCAACAATGAAGGCGATGCCCTCCTCACAGCTGCGTGCCTCTCTGCCAGGCAATGAGAGCACAGACAGACAAGGGTGCATCTCCACCACACTGTGTGTGTGTGTGTGTGTGTGTGTCTCGCACTGTTTATCACACTCCAAAAACACTGCCAAAACCAGGACGGCCGCGGGAGAGAAGAGAAAGAGATTGAAGGGGGATGTATTTACTTTCTTTTCCTGTCCCTTGTGCGTTAACAAGGGTCTTTAAAGGGGGTCATATAATGGAAAACGAGGATTCTCTTGCTATTTTGAAATAAACTAGTTCAATCTACTATGTAGATATGTACTAAATTAAATATTTACATGCAAAGCTCCCTCCTTTAGTCCAACCAGGGCATTTACTGAAACTGTACTGCAAAAACAATTCAGAAATCATCTTATTTATGACATCACAACCATGTACTCATTAACATATCATTAATGTGATGAAAGTCAACATGAAAACAAAATGGTCTCTATTTATGTTCTTAATTCTCATTTCTTGTCTTATTGTGAACAGTTCATCAGTGTTTGTTTTGTTTATCAAAATATGATTTTCAACCTCTCCAACCACGTTATATTGAGCCTTTTCACAATCCGAGCAATTCCCGATGAATTATATTAAATCCCGCCAATCTACACTGAATATTCTCTTCCATCTCAGAAATGGAAGTAAAATCGAAAAAGAGCTGATTTCATGCTACTAAAAATCACCAAAAAAACACATAACTGAGCAAAAAGTTTGAAGAAAAGTGAAGAGAAATGATCCTTCAACATTTTTGTCAGTTTGTTATTGTTTCAATGAAATCTAGGCAATTTTAAGAGTGACAAAAGTGTCCAAATAACACTGTATTTTCTAGATTGTATCTAAATCATTTTCGGATTATGAGATTCAGAGGAGATAAATATGTTTAAATCATTTATGTAATAAAAAAGGAAAACAAACTAAGAGAGAACAGAAGGGTTTCATTTCATTAGGCACATCTGCAGAGTTTGCTGAAGTATAACCTATCTACCAGAATCAAATAAATGATGAAATCTCTCATGGACTCACCTAGAATCAATATCACAAGTGCTTTCATCCTGGTTTAACCATCTTTCTGACAGTATCAGCAGCGTTCCAGTCATCTAGGGTCAAGACTTACGACAACCCTCTGAATGATACCTTTTGTCTCGAACGCTTGCCTGAATGAAACTGTATAATTGGATTTCATTATCAATTCATTAATTCACTAGAGGTCTGACTTTGCCTGAGAGCCACCACTGTGGCTTAGGCTTTAAACACTCATCAGTGACTTTTATTTTATCTGACCTGACAGGTCAGTGCTATAAAATGCTCTGTTTCCTTACTATAGAAAGAGAAAAGAAGTAAGTGAAACACTAAAGCTGTTCTATAGTCAAGAGTTACCTTAATAATAAATGTTCCTGGTCTTATCATACACAATTCATCGGTACATGCATATATTGCATGTACCGATATATCGGTATATCGGTACATGCATATTCTAAAAAATAATAATAAAATAAAATAAAATATGTCCAGGACTGTAGTGCCAGCTAAACAACTGCTATTGAGATGAATGGGAAAGCTCCCTCCAGTTGTATTAGAATGCCTTGATATAACCAAGGGCACACGGGAAGAGAATAACATGATATCACAACCTACTTTTCACAATCCAGTCAAATCCTGGTAGATAAAATGAAGTCCCGCCCTAGATTACAACAACTTGGCTAGCAGTAACATCGATGAAGACACATTCAGCCTGAGGACACATTATGGCTGCATGTACCCTGCATTACTTTTACAATCAAGGTCAGTGGCTAAGTCCTAAATTATCCCATGGCAATTTGTTTTTCCAATCCACAGGAAAGCCTTTAGCATCCTTCACTGGCAAGTTTCATTAAACAAGACACTCTAACAACTAAAGCTGCATTGCCTCCAGGTTATATTTTTGTTACCTTGCGGCCTAGTTTTGTACATTTAAAGTTTGTGAAATTTAAGACATCTGTTTAGATGCTTCCTTCTAACTTTTCTACTGCAGCATTATCACTCACTTCTTGTTCATAAAGGACTGTTTGTAGCAGACATATGTTCATTTAGCACAGCATCCCAGATGCCAAATGAGCGAACATACTCTTTATGCATTCATATGCCATCTCTTCCCTGAGAATATCACTTTTATTATAAATACACACCAGCTCTGCTCCAAAACCTCGTGAGCTGTCCTGCTGTCTGCTGCCTACTCAGGCAGATGTCTAACTTAACTGGAACCTGATAAATGTCTGATTTGAAACATTGTAGTACATTGTACTACAGTGAAACTGAAGACATGAAATGCACAGGTCACTCATCTAACTATTCATTTCAATAGAGTTTGGAATTAGCATGTCGCTAATCTAACAACGCAATACTCCAAGCATAGCACACACAAATAAAATAGATTTTTAGATGACATTACTCAAATATTAATAATGGTTCCTACACTCTAAAAAAAAGCTGGGTTAAAAACAACCCAAGTTGAGAATGGGTTAACAAATGGGTTTGGGTTGTTTTAACCCAGCAGTTAGGTTAAATGTTTGCCCAACCAGCTGGGTAGTTTTATTTAACCCAACTATTGTTTAAAAATGACTATATGTCTGGCTTAAAATGAACCCAAAATAGGTTGGAAATTACAAATCAGACACATAATTACAACAGGCAACAATAATAATCAAAAGGTGAACATTTATTAATAAGCAAATGTTTGTTTAATTATTATTCATTGAAACTAAATGTTAATTTATTAAACAAATTAATAAATGTTAATTTCCAACATATTTTGGGTTCATTTTATGCAAACAATACAGTAATTTTTAAACAATAGTTGAGTTAAATAAAACTACCCAGCAGGTTGGGCAAACATTTGACCCAACCGCTGGGTTAAAACAACCCAATCGCTGGGTTTGTCCATTTTCAACCCAACTTGGGTTGTTTTTAACCCAACATTTTTTAGAGTGTAGTATTATCAATGATTGTTTTCAAGATTTATATCTCAAACAAATGCTGTTCTTTTAAACTTTCTATTCATCAGCGAATCCTGAAAACAAAAGTATTACTGTTTTCACAAAAATATTAAGCAGCATTGAAAATAATAAGAACCATTTAAACAATAGACTATAACATAGACCAGGGGTCTCCAAACTCAGTCCTAGAGGGCCACTGTCCTGCACAGTTTAGCTCCAGCTTGCCTCAACACACCTGCCTGGAAGTTCCTACTATGCATAATTAGACCTTGATTAGCTGGTGTGTTTAATTGGGGTTGAAGTTAAACTCTGCAGGAGTTTGGTTGGAGACCCCTGATATAGACTATCCTTCTTGTCAGGAACATGCCAATGTTGCCCTAAAAGTAGAAAGCTCACTAGGTGGTTCTTGGAACAGAGATTTTATCACTCTAGAGTCACATTCAGACTGAATATTCATAGCAAAAGTCCTTGAAAAAGATATACACAACCACACTGACACAAACACACCCACAAAGTCCCAGCGCTGTGTTTGTGTAAAACAAGCAACGCAGCCCATCGAGTAAGGTCGGGTTGCCCAGGACAGTTGCTGTGGAAAAAGGTGAAGCACCGCTGCTTGGGCCAGAAAACACCGGGAAGCCGTCCAGAACTCAAGGACGAAGGCTTCGCCATTTGGAGCAAAAGGAGCTGACCCAACAGAGAGCTCTGGGAGGGCCCTGTTCTGCTAAAGAGGACATTTGTAGTTTCAGGGAAGCTGTTGTTCATTTTAATACGCTGAAACAATGCTGCCAAAGCCCACTGGCTTTTTACAGTATCTCTGCTTCTGGAGAAACGCCAAAACATGGTCACAATGATTAGGCAGGGAATTCACAGCGGCATTACATATAACGAATCGCTCATTAATACATCTGCAATGACAGATAGGAAGTTGTAAAATCAAACTATTCCTTTTTTCATCCTCATATTTTTTGATCTGGCCAAAAAATGATCATAGTGGACTTGAAGTGAGCTGCTCCTAGTTAGTCGCATATGAAACTTACATCATTACCAGAAGTGTCAAAGGGATTCACAGCATTCCTGCAAAGAAATTGCCCCCGGAAAAATCATTTACACACTCTCATGTCGTATCAATTCTGTATGACTTTCTTGCTTTCTTCCGTTAAACATAAATGTCAGGCAGAATGTAGGTTGCTTTTTCTGCATACAGTGACCAGGGGCTGTCCAGCTCCTCATTTGTGCTAAACTACAACTGAAATATAAACCATACATTTACAAAAGACATAAATCATATTTCCAAATATTGACTGTGCAAAGCATTCGTTTCAAAATGAAACAAGAGCCTTCGTCTGTTATTCTCTGTCCATTCAAACAGATCTATCGCTCTGAGTGTAGAAGAGACTCCAGTCGTCAATCACACAACATTGTCAGCGCAACTCAGTCTTATTCTACACCTCTTCTCTTCAGTGTATCTGTGCGTGTGAGCAATGCCACTGACCACGGTCACAGGAGGTCACAGGTTATCACCGTTCGATAAAAATTGCTTTCTGACAGCCGTAGCTTTATGTCGCCGATCTCGCTCTTTGACACTTCCAATTTTCCGAGATAGAATCACCGTCCTTCTTGCTGTAAATATGGGCAGGCTGACTGCTCACAACAAGGGGCTTCAGTAATGGCCAACTGCCTGGACTTCCTGTGGTTCTGCCTTGTCAACAAAAAGCTGCCAGGGACTCATCTAACTCAAGAAGCAAGCGCATGATTAAAGAGAGAGATGGAGAGTTAGACAGACTATAAAACCTTGTAGTTGAAGATATATTCCCAGAGAACAAGGATGTAACCAAATATTCCAGATTAAGAAGGAACAAATTTGCATCCAAATATTAATGTACCTCAAACTGTAGCTAAGTACTAAAGTCATCAGAATTCAGTCAGAAATGTTTGCGCATCTATCACTGCATATAGGACAACTTATTTCAAACAATGGGTGAGTAATTCACTTTGGAGCTTCATAAAAGCCTATATTGCAAAAGATAAAAATAGATTAATAGTGCATTGCTAAGTTTTCTGCTGTGTTTAGCATGCTACGCACCACAAAAAAAAGCCTCAGCACTTAAACTCTACTTGCATCTATGATTCTGGTATGCTCTTCCAATGCTGTGCATTAAAATCAGTGATAGTCACTGAAAACCGTAATTATCTGTATCCTAGCATTATGTAGAATACATAATACTGTACGTTAAATTATATGCTTTCCCTTTTGGGTTCATAGCAATAGGGAAAACACTTGCTTCACAAAAGGTCATGCACACAAAATCACCCAATATCACTGTGTTACTCATTAGTGGTAAGGGTTACTTGTTAAAATGCAGGGTTCAGTTCTACAGTTTTCATTTATGGACAAAAAAACATCTTCACAATTGTCAAAAGGCAGAAAAACACATCAACAGGAGCAACAAAGGGGGCAAAGGACATGATGGACGCTAACAACAAAAAGACCATAAAGCAAATGGATCAACACAGCAACAATACACAAGTGGGAAAGCACAGCACCTCCTTTACATTTCAGAATAAACCACTAAAATGAAATATTACCTTTTACTACGGCAAAAGCAAAGACAATCACCATAGCACTTCCAAACAAATCGCTAATCGCTAACACTTGTAAATTCCATCCATTTGTGAATTTCATTAAATCACGTTGACAATTATCTCATCTGACCTTTGTTTCACAGGACATAGTCCTTGTTATTACTTCCTGTGCAAAACTGAAAGGAAACCAGCTTTATAATATTTTAGAGCTGTTGAAATGCATCCCTTGGGCTTGCTCATTACTTACAATGGGAATTTAACTGCCATGTGAATTTACCTACAATCCACTGAATCAACAAGCCAAGACGAAATTATGTCTGTCCCATAAGTTCGACACCCGACGGATCTCACCCTTGTTCTAACATTTCTGGCAATGTGATGAAGACGACTCTCAAGATGACCTTTGCTGAAAGCCATGCATAATTAGACCTGTAGACAGTGAATTTATTTCTACCATGAAGATTGCCTTTGCTTTTGCTGTATTATGGCTAGAATAGAAATGTAATATGTATTATATGTGTACTTTGACTCCCCTGAGCTATTTCACAGCAAAAGGCTTTACATTTATTTTCTCAAGCTCCTCCATGTCTGTACATGTGCCTTATCATATTTCATGGGGAGAACCTATGACACTGCACAAATTATGGGATGCAATTGCGAGACACATGTCTAGCAGCCACGAGTAGCCATGTGGCGGATTACGTACAAGGATCAGCGATGTGTACCTTTAATTACGTCCTGGAATGGTGATTTGTCTAACAAAGTGCATGATTAAGGAAAATCTCTCCAACCCTTCATTAATCTGGTCACTGCTACCTTGAATTCAAAATGAGGCAAATATTTATCTAAGAACGAGACCAATATATTAGCTCTCACATTTCATCAATGTCTTTTTTCGGTCTCTTTCCTTTAAACAAGCAGGCCACCACAATTCATTTGGCTCAACAGCAATTTGCCTGGGGTGTTGCATGTTGATAATAATGTAAAAACACACAGAGGATAGGAAAGGAGCAATGCACAGAGACTCGAACCAGTATTTGAAACTACATCATTTTTTTGTAGCCAATCAGTGGTGTATTTTAAAAGCAGCATTCAATGTTTTGCTTTAAGCCAGTAGAGAGTAAAAATTCCCCAAACCAGTGCTGCTGTTTGATATATAACAAGGTGTTTTTGGCTCGAGGATGTTAGAGCTTACTATACCTGAGGTAAAAGAAGTAAACAAAACTTTGATTACAAGCCTGAAAACATATGACTCAAGTTGCCATGCACTGACCCATGTTTCCTACCCATTAGAGGGGAACAGCTAGCAGCGGAAAAGGGGGGAGACAACACATTTTTTTGCCTCACATCGACTGGACATTTACCTCTTGTTCCCCGCAGTGGTAATGGGTTTTAGGAGGGCGACGGATCATACCTCACATTCTCGGGAGCCGGAGATGGTGTAGGTACAGGGTCCTGTCCCATTGACCAGTACGTCCATGGTCTCAGAGTTTGTGGGTTTGTAGTCCACATAATATTCCTGAAGTGGGGAGCTGAGGGTGCGCTCTGTCTCCCGTGCCTTTTTCCGGCGTTTTCTCACCATGGAATGCTGCTGCAGTTGCTTCATGCTGCTGGGATAACGCTTCCAGGAGACGTAGATCACTAGCAAGATCATGGCCACGGATAAGAAGAGGGCAACGCTGCCGGCTATTATCTTGTGGAACGAAACATGCTCAAAGTCCTGCTCAGGGATCGGTGGGGAGGCAGTTGTCGGGGAAGGTGCAACAGGGTTGTTGCGAGTTATTTTCTCATTCACCCTGAACATGGTGGGCAGGGGGAAGCGTCCAGGTTTGGATGGGGAGCTTACAGTGGAGGAGATCGGTAGGTAAGTGGTGGGGGTTGTCTTACAGATACCATGTGTGTCAACAGCCTCGATGACTTTCTCACCTTGAACCTCCTTTGGTCCAGCACAAATCATTGTGGTCTCCTTGTTCCCCTTGAAGTTCCTTAGCCAGGCTACAAGGGGGCATAAGCTGGGGCTGCATTCCCAAATGTTTCCCGCAAGACTGATGGTAGTAAGAGAGATCCAAGCTGATATGGCCTCTTGAGACACGTTGCTTAGCTTATTGGAGTCCAGATTAAGAGTCTGCAAGTTAGGGAGACACTGGAAGATGCTTGAATCCAACACTTGCAGGTCATTCCCAGAGAGATCCAGCTTTTGCAAAGAGGTCCATGTCCATGTAATTCCCTGGGTTATTGACTTTATCCGATTCCACTGCAGATACAAAGCACGGAGGTTGTTCAGCCTTGGGAAATGAGAAAAATTGATCTTTGAGAATTGGTTGTGCTCCAAGTGTAACTCAGTCAGTTTGAGAAGTCCCGCAAATGCGTTACGGGTAAGACTTCGCAGTCGATTGTAGCCCAAATCAAGGAACTCTAGGTTTCGACAGTCCTGAAACACTCGCATAGGAACCGTCTTTAGGGAATTCGATCTGACATGGAGACTCAAAAGTTTGCGCAAGCCTTGGAACTGATTCGGCTGCAGGACTTGAAGTTTGTTGTAGGAGAGGTCCAGATTGCGTAAATTGGGGATCGAATGGAACGTGCTGTTTTCCAAATGTGTGATCTTGTTGGAGCTGAGGATCAACTCCTTTAGTCTTCGAACACCCTGAAAAGCTTGTTTGTCCACTGCATTGATGTAGTTGTGGTCTAGGTACAGCCAGACCAACTGGCTAAGGCTGGCAAACTGACCAGCCCTGAGGTTCACCAAGCTGTTGTACCGCAGAGAGAGGCCCTGGCATCCTACGGAAACATTCTTTGGCACATCACGGAAGGCATTTGACTCACAATACACTATTTTGCCATCGCAGCGGCAGCTTCGGGGACATGGTTTCTCTCGGACTCTGCCTTGGGATGCCAATAGCCAGGCCTGCACAAGCAGGGGGATCATCAGCCAACGGGATCTCACCAGGGATCCTGCATTAAACACAAAGAGAAAGAAGGGATAAGCCATGATTCGGTCAATTCTGATCCTAGTCTGGCATTTTGCATTTAGTCGAAAACTGATGATAACTTGCTTACAAGGATTAGTAAATACTTAATTAGTCCCGCTACACAGTTTACATAAAGTAGGTTATGAAATTACATAGTTAATGTTTACTGAATAAAATTTTGTACGTAGGAGGAAAGTATGAACTTACATGTGTTGCTTCAAGACAGAATTTTATTTACCTTCTCTTTATGTTACATTAATGTGATTACTATGCAAATTGTTCTTCTAGAACTGTATTTGGCATTCTTAAAAGATGCCAAACTCAATTGATTTTCCTTGCTTAGTTCATGTACTTTAATTAAAAATGAAAGCAAATATACACCCTTACCTTGAAGCAACCGAAAGAGCTCAATAGGCAAGAGTATCTTTATTTAAATAAATTCCCCTTAAGGTTTCTTCAATAACCATAATCACACATTGGCTCCATGAACAGTCTCTGTGGTAGAGAAACCAGACTGTTGCTTTAAAAGAATACTGTTCTCTATGTTCATTTTTCACAGTATGAAATCAACATATATACTATACATAAAGATGACATGGAAAATCTTCTGATAAAAAGACTACTGTGTCAAGTAAGGTAAGCTAAAGATGAAAAATAGAGACACAAGTATCACAACAATACAGAAGAGAGAGAGAGAGAGAGACAGAAAACTGAGTGATGCCTGCATGTCCTTGTGATTGTTTTGTTCTCTAAATGAAAAAATGATACAAACAAAAATCCATTGCTACTGATCAATTCTGCTTTATCGTGCTGCACCAAAATCTTAAAGTACTTCAGTTGGGTAAATAGTTCACCCATGCAGTTCCAAAACATTTTGAATTTATATTAAATTTAAATATATAAAATGAGGAGCCATAAAAATTACAAAACACCATAAAAGTGACTTCTTGTTCATATGACTTGTGCAATAGCTTTGTGTGGGGAACAAACTGAAACTTAAAGTCCTAACTGAAAATCCTGACTGCTTTGGTGTTAATGAGAGAGGTAGTGATGTCATGATTCATGAGCGAATCATTCTTTTGAGTCAAATGAATCGGTTAATCCAGTTCCAAAAGGAATGGTGTGAATAATTTGCGATTCAAATGATTTGTTCACAAATTGGACCGATGTGGTTCTCAAACTCAAATAACTGACTCAATGAGCCGGTCGCAGAGGTTAACAGCTCACTGGAGAAAAAGATAATTAGTGAATAATGATGTAAATCTAGGTCCTTTCATCACACAAAGCTATCATATGACTTCAGAAGACTTGGAATATAGTGAATAAGTCAGACTACTTTTGTGATACATTTATAGTGCTTTTGTGTTCTTTTTGAAGCTTGAAAGCTTCAGTCCCCATTCACTGTAATTGCATGAAAAACAGCGACCAGCAAAGTATTTCTCCTTTTGTATTCCCTAGGCCTAGAAGAAATATGGGTTTCATACTGCAAATAAGAGTGACAAAATTGCTATTTTAAGAAAAAAAAAAAAAGATTTAAAAAATATTTTAATTAAATGAAAACATCTTTGTCGATCAATAAAGGACAGTGGAAATTTCCATTCCCTCGTTGGCTGGCTCAGTGTCTCTTTATGCTTCATCAGATTCTCAATTTAGGCAGAAATTAAGGTTTTTTCAAGCTAAGGGTGTGCCAAAGTTGATAACAGCCCTTTCTCTGCTGTTCTTGGAGCAAAAACAGGAAATTATTGGTTTATCTTGAGTGGCCAGCACAAAGCCATACCATCTAAACCTTTAATCATATTACAACTATTGAGTAAATATAAAAGTAATTGTATAAATGTACAATGGTGAGCAGCAATGCATTTGAACCATCCAGCCACTGTTTACCAGCCTCCAGATCCACATCTAATCGAAACATTTTGTTTAGGTCAATTGAATGAAAAAGGCTAATCTAATAGTCTTGAAGACAGAGCGTAGGCCGGCTGAACAACCTGTTATCTACAGAACAATCAGTTCTGTGTGGCATTGCAAATTGCCTTTGAATTCGTTTGAAATAATGAGAGAAAAACACAGTCCCTAATCTTCTTGTGAAGAGTCTAAAGTAAATGTGTTACAGAGCAAAGTAGCCGAGGTTTATGGTTATATAACTTAAGGCCTGTTTCCCAGTGAGTTTACTCAAGAGTAAAAGTTTTCCTAGTAAAAGTCCATGTTACGGCTGCTTGTACAATAAATGAAAATATAGTGCTACACACAGTACAGTATAGCCTACTTTGAGCTTCATAGAAACAGCTTTACCTCTATGTCACATTGTGAGGCAATGAAGGATATTTGCTCGTATGAAAAATAAAAATAAACTAGAACAATAACTAGAACAATTAAAAATGAGCCCTAGTGTCGGCGCCGATAGCCTCGTGGGCAGCGCGCCGACATATAGCGCCGTTGCGCTTTGGGCAACACGAGTTCGAGTCCCGGCTCGCGGACCTTTCCTGATTCCATCCCACTTCTCTCTCCAACTTTGCTTACTGTCCTATCATAAAAAAGGCAAAAATGCCAAAAATAAATCTAAAAAAGAGCCCTAGCACAATTAACTCGATTTGTACATTTTCTAAAGAAACTGAGGTTGTCTTGTCTTTGAAAAACTCACCACCAAAATACCAGTGTGCTGTAGGTGGTTCCAGGAAATTTTTATGCGGTTGCTAAGGTGTTCTAGGTGGGTTTTCACATGTGACAAAAGTCCAATAGACCACCCAGAACACTATTTAGGCTATTGTAAAGCATTCTAGCTCTTAAAATTGTCCATGTCGCTTGGAAGGGCAAGAACAGCCTAATTAGAAAAAGAGAGACGGGTAAATCAATTTAGTCTCTGCAATATTACCAGCTACACAAAGCACCTTGGGCAAGATCACATGAAGTTATGCAAAGGTACGCAAGGACACAAAGAGCAACTGTACAACCCAATAGGGTCTGCATGCAAATTCTCAAAGTTTTAATTAACTCTCACAGCGTAACGGCTGGAGTCACCCTCATGAGTCACGCTTTACGTACAAAAAGACCAAACCTGAAAACCTCCATTTAATTTGTCTTTTGCTGCATATATGCATGATAGCATAAGTGCATCTTGGCCTCCCCCACCTTCCTGCATACAATTCATCACGATAAAGGAACGGCAGCCAAGATGCAGTCAAATAGTGCGTGTAAACCAGCCCTTGATCTTAAAACTCATTCATCATGCCACCAACATTAAAACGCGTCCACATCCAAGTCTCAAAACCGCAGTTTCTGCAAAGCCTTTTCTGTGGTAAAAGCAATCTCACCAACTGGATGCTAGATACCCATGGGAAAGAAAAAACTAAATGAGTTCCCTTTAATATCGCAATTGTTTTTCCTACACAGCAAATAGATGAAATGGTCTACAAAGTGTCTCCGGCTTCTTTTATCCTGAAAAAAAGAATCTCAGTAATCTCACGTTTCTTTTCTATTTAAGCATCTTAAGATATAAAATAATAATCAAAATAAATAATTGGTTTGAGTAGGGTAAACTTACATTAAACTAATTAGTTCAATCAAATTAACTTTTATGAGTATTTAGAACTGACAAATTTTAAGTAATCTGAATTGTTTCATTGTTTTGAGTTTTATGAACTTATTTCTTTTAATTTAGACAAACTTAAATTTAACTGAAACTGAGCTGGGATGTTTATTTCCCAGCATGCTTTGCCATGCTGGGAAATAAACAAGGGAGAGTAAATGCTAAATTAATGTAAAGATTAATGTTAAGTGGGAGATTTAGTAGTGTTTAATGTTTAGGCATGCTAATTTAGAAGAGTTTCTGTTATGTTGGTTTTTTGGGGGGGCTACCATCATGGTGACAAGCAGGGCTTGAAATTAACTTTTTTGCTCACCAGCCACTGTGGCTAGTGGTTACTAGCCACTCAGCATTTTCACTGGCCACAATTTTGACATTGATACCATGGGGAAAAACCACCATATAAGATATTTTTAATATTATCTCATAATTTGGCAGCAGGTATATTAGGCTGCTGTCACTTTAAGACCTGACGCATGGATCCATTATACTGTTACACATGTGTTTTCTTTCTCAACTGTTCACGTTCACTTAAAACATAACTGACTGTGTTATGGCGGGTTTGTGTGTCGACTGGCTGTCGGAGAGATGAGAAAGCGAGAAAGCGCAGCTGATATTGTGTGTCTGCTCTGCGGAAAATGAGTATTGGAAGCGTTACAGATATTTCAGTATCGAAAAATCAATATTTTTGATAACACTACATTGCATTTAGTTTATATTTCTTTTTAAAAGACTACAAATGAAAAATGTATATATATTATAGATAAAAGTCAAGTCCTGGTGACAAGTGGAGCATAAGCTTGGTTTGAGAACAGATTTATCTTAAATATTCTATATTGTCATACTCATTCAGCAATTGCTATAATATGCTAATGTTATCAAAGCTTTGTTTTGCCAATTAGCAAGTTAGCATTTACTAAATTAGCTAGTTAAAGCTAGCCAAGTTTCCACTACTAAAAATATTTAAGTTGAGATTACATGATAATTTTAAGTATATGAATTAGCTTACTCCAATATTTCAATTAAAATGTATGAGTACAAAATAAAGTTCTGCTTACTTAAACGCTGGATTTCTTAACTTAAAAAGTTTTGATGTAACTGATTACCTCACTTTTTTTTAATTTCGCCAACTTATTCAGGTTTACAATGAATCAAAAGTCAATCTCAAGCATTTCTCATCAAATTTCCAAGGTCAAATGATCGATGCTAACCACATTAATTTTATACTGTAGCTCAACATTCTTACTGTATGACAACTGTTAACTCATTTATGTCTATTTTTATTTATCCTAAACAATTTTAAAATAAACCACTAAAAAAAAAAAAGGTGCTATAAAATTTGTCACTGCTCAGACAATTTGGTTCTGATGGTAAACTTTCATTGAGATCTCTATAGTCATTGCTGTCTAAGAGAAATAAGTGAGATACAAAAGACTTTTATTTTGATTTTCCTTTCTCGTATAGCATTAGGCCTATCTACTGTATCTAACATACAGGAACTAAGGAATCCTGAGCTATGAAAGAGCAATATCTGAGCAACACAATTTTCCTCTTGGTAGACGCATTTTATCTTTATGTCTTGAGTATGTACTTTCTCATGCAATTTCTACACTGCATACAATAAACTACAAGCATAACCTAAAGTACATACAGCATCACCAGAGCCCTGCAGAAAATATCACTGTAACGGTGGCCAACTTTTCAGCGCTAATCCCATCTTTGATTTGTTTCTGTGTGAGCAGGAAAAGCATAATCCCAAAACAGCAGTGCTAATCTCACACAAAGATAATCTGACACAAAACTGAACAGCTCTGAATTAATCCCATCACATTCAAATAGGAGAACACACGCAACAGTGACAAAAGAGATTTCACATCTAAAGTTTTTTTACTATTATTCCTCATATCAAACTTAATGATATTTCCATTACCCACATTTTAATTTCCCCTGACAGCACAGGTCATAACCGAGAAACTGTCTTCACATTTTAGGCAATCAAAATCAAGAAACAGATACGGCTACTTCCCGCATCCATTTCTCATTTGCTGACATGTTTCCGTCTCTCTCTCCTCAGTTATCTGTTTTGACACCCTCTCCACTCTATTACTTGGGAAAGCTCTTAGGCATTTAATAAGGGACACTTGATGTGTCCAGATGTCTTTCACTGGGCTGCGGTAACGTGAGACAGGTATAGCGAGAACGAGAGGAGGGGGTTTGAGGAATTAGCTTCGGGTCCTTTATGTAGCGCTGTAATATCGCACTGAGGTACTTAACAGGAATATGACACTAAGTAGTTGTTCTTCATGCTGGGCTATTATAAAATTTCTTTACAGCTTGTTTAAGCGTGCCAGCGTGGGACAATGGTATCATAACCGAGTGACAGATACTGCAACATAACATGTTAGTGACATGACAGTTGAATTCTGGTAAATATTATGGCATTCGTTTCCCTAGCACACACTGCATTCACAGTGCAGATACTGCCATAAAAACAAATCAAATAGACTACAAACACATTACACATTTAGATTAAACAGGTGAATATCATACTATTATAATTATTCTTTATTAAATAAATAAAAAACAAACAAACAAACAAAAACTAGAAGCTACAGTTTGTAAACAAACTTTGATGTTGGCTTGAGAAAGCCTGAATGGGCAGCCTGAGTCAAAAGAGCCAAAGCACATATCTGTTCGGTGATTTGGAGCTGTCCCACCACAATAAATAAATAAATTTGAATGAAAATAAAACAAATGACAAAGTTTTGTGAGGACGGAAGCGAAAGTGATCTGGCTTCTGGGCTCGCGTCTTTCCGTGTGCCTGCGATCTGCTCTTGAGGTCAAGCTACTGTCTGTATGTGTGCTACAGAGCTAAAGTGAATCAGCGCAGTAGTTTAGAACAGCGATGCACAATGAACTGTGTGAAACATGCATTCAGACGATCAATAATGATAATCCAGATGGTATAAAAATAAAAAAAAAAAATAGAACTTGTGGAGCGCTTATGGAGTATGCATTTATTTGTCATTTTCAATGAATTGAAAATGAAATAAATGAGAGGATTTCTACCTCTACTGGACAGTACTGCTCCTCTAGAGGGGGCATTTTTGCTCTGCCAATGTAAGTCTATGGGAAATTTATGGATTTTAATTATTATTTATACAAAAAATGTAGGTCTGATCAGTTAGAAAAGATATAGCAACAAACAGGCCCAAGGTCTGTGGCGAGTTTGTAGCTTAATGCTTGTTGCATTAAAACTCTAGGAGGAGATGCAGTCAGAAAATTTAGTCTCAGAATAAATATAATAATAATCTTAAGTTTAAATAGCATTTAAATATGTTGGCTTGAGAAATAAAGAAAGAAAATAATGAAATAATAAATTATTGTTTTCACTGCATAATTTTTTCATTTAAACTTTCCTCAATATTATGAGAAATGGCTGAGAACTGAACTGAGCTGGGCTGCGTTTCCCAAAAGCATTGTAAGCCTAAGTTGATCGTAGAACAATTACCACCAATGGTCTCTATACGGTCAATTTAGGCTTACGATGCAATTGGGAAACACAGCCCTGGACGACATCACTGTTTTCTGCAGAACTGCTTTACAGATGAAATGAACTAATTTAATAATTAATGATCTTTGACCGTTTGCCGAAGCTGTGGATTACAGGTAAAAATGTTGTAAAAAATGTTCAGTTTCTTGCACAGACTGATTGTTTCACTTCTTAAGACCTCAATGTATCATTTTGTTTTGTCTGCATATGTTTTTTTTGAATCTCAAAGTGACGTTACCCATTGACTTCCATTATATGAATCACAGAGGACCACGGTTTCAGCTAAAAATCTTCTTTACTGTTCTACTGAAGCACATTTTCATTTTTTGCGTGAACTACCCCTTTAAGCACCATCAGTAGCTTGCTGTACTACAAAAAGTATATATTATTTAGACATGTACAACAAAAAGTATATATTATTTAGACATGTACGTTTGCAATTATAATTGTTGGATTCATTTGATTTTTTTTTTTTTAATTATTATTATTTTAAAAAACATTGTGTCCACAGAGGATGATTTTCATTACTGTATTGCAGTAATGAGATTGTTTATTTATTTATTTTTTCTTTACACATTAAAGTAATGAGAATTGGGTGGGGGTGCTTAATTGTTAGGATGCAATCAATTTTTATAGCCTTAAAAATATGCTTCATTTTCTTTATGCAACATATCTCTCTTCTTACCATTTGTCTTTTTTTTTTTTTTTAGGGCGACATATTGTAATGGTCTGGGAGTATGTTGCTTTAAGACCCATGTTTGGGGTGTCCCGAGCCCTGCATTCAGGAGGAGAGTGGAAGAGGCGAAAACATGCTGCGCCATTCTTAAAATGAAATATGGATTCATCCGTTAACAGTAACCTGTGTCGTGTGGATCATTTATAATGCACTATAAGAACTAATCCTTTCATTGTGAGGCTCACCCAAACATTTCTGCTGAGTGTGTTTTATTATCAATCTAGTCAGTATAAGAAATGTCACCAGATTGAGGCTGAGCTGACCGAGTTGAGCGAACAGCACACCTGTGAGGCGCAGGAGTGAACATCAACCTACATCATCTGCTCAGTAAACAGCCATAAAAACACTACGACATCAAGCCATTATGATGACTATACTCATATCCTGAATACAAGCATCACATTTGTCCAATCTATTCACTCTTACACACTTCCTTGTTTGCTTTTAGCATCATTTCATTAAGTCATACTTGAATGAATGACTCTTCCATACAGTATACAGGGCGATGACTGGAAAAGGAAGGGGGCGGGGTATTATTTATGATCTGATTATGATTATTTATGATGGGGACAACCATCTGTGCTCTCAATAATTACAGAATGATTTTAAAGGCGTCTAATGGGATGATATCCCTTCTTTCCTCAAATTTCAACAAAAAAAAGGGGCCAGCAAAACAAGCAACAGTTAAGAGACTACAATAAGACCTCTGCGCTCCAAGCAACATGAATGACTGCATAAAATCAAACAGTAAATCACAGCCTTCCACTATGACAGCAGTTTTTGCTCTGAAGCATCAATCAAAGTCTATAGGATTTAAAAGATGCAAGAACTGACACAGCATTCTCTATGCATAACTGCAGATTTTACCTGTCCTTTATGAAATTAATGTAGTTATTTGGGTCCCATATAGTGAATTATTGAGTGCTATATTCCTAAAATGATATCTGCATTTACTCAGTTTGATACACAAGGACACATGAGGCAGCACAGACTCTCTCCAACAGATGTGAGTTATCTATGAGAATCTATCTATGAGCATCAGAGAATCCAATCAGGGCAGATAGAGAGACAGCCTGTTGATCATATACCACCACAACACCCGCGCAAAATGTAATATGTTGCAATAAATGCCGTTCAGTATGATGTCTGCACAGGTGTGCATGATGAAAGTTGCGTGCTATCAAGGACATACTCAAAGATGCTTCATTCATTTGCCTTAAACACATGCAACGCACTTATAAAATCCACAGCAAAGCTGTTTTAAGAAACGATCTTAAGGTTTGCGCCTCAGGGTTTTTTTTTTTTTTTTTTTTTGGATCCACCTCATATCGTCACAGGACTGCCAACTGTATCCAAAAAGCCAACAGATCACAGAAAACCAACCTTACTAAATGTATGGATTTATTCAGAGTCATGCAAATCAACGGAAACATACCCATCTCTGCGTAAATGTCGCGTTTTCAGCAGGTTTTACAGCCCTTCGATGTGCGATTCCAGACTCCGCATGGCACCGTCTTCAAACACACTCAGAAAGGAGCACCTGCCCAAAGCTGCGGTGCCCGAGATGTTGGCGAGGTTCGGAAACTCCAGCGACAGCAGCGTTATTTCAATTCCGCAGTTGCGCCGCTGCGCAACATGTCCAAGTGAACAACGGAGAAATCCTAAGAGCTCTTCCCAGCGTAAGAGACAAACATCGAGGTTTACTTATATGAGAACGTCCGAAAAGAACATTTCCAGCGCGTATGTGTGCGTATCAGCTATATCCTTCACATTAAAATATCCTCCACTTGGTTGGAAAGTTTGGAGAGATTTGCGCAAAAGCGCACCATTGGATGTTCGGCAAGGTGCGCAGCTAGGAAGAAAGCCAAGCGAGGGATGCAAACATCTTTCTTATGTCCTGTAAAAAAAATAAATAAATAAAAAAAATGGAAAGCTGTGCGCAGGATGAGTGATGTATTCCTGATATCTGCTGATCTTACGGGAGCTCAGAGATGGTGCTGTATAAGCCACATTCAGGGCGCTATTCTTTATCCGAACATCTGTCAAAAACAGAAGAAGGTTTTTAAGAGGAGTGTGTGAGTGTGATTGCACTCAGCACTGGTGCAGTCATTGCTTAACCTTCTTTTGCAAGTGCTATGCATCGGATTGCCCTCTTCTGGTGGGAAAAGGAGACATGCTTCGCCCGTTCAGAGCATTTGTCCGTTAACAGTGAGGCTAAGTATTCTTGAGCGCGTCTTTGAAATGACGGCATAAAATATTTACATGCGGTAATTGCATTTAAGGGCTAGACATGATTCATTATGTCTTAGAGGCGTAAATATAAGGTTTAAAGGTCCTTAGCATTGCTTCTTTTAAATACATTAATTAATATTAGATTGCATACACCGTTAAGTATAGGCTACTTGAAGGTATAGTCTGTATACTGTATATTTAATTATATATATATATATATATATATATATATATATATATATATATATATGGCTTATATGCATTACATGCTTGCATACTTTAGATTTATTTTTATATATCATGTATACCTGATTTTCCCCTCATAAAGTGGTTCTCAAATAATATTTAAACACTATATTTTGGCCAGAAATCACACTGAAAAAATGCATAAATTCCATTGCATTAGATAACAAAAAAAAAAAATAAAAAATAAAAAATAAAAAAATAAAAAAATAAGTACACTATAAAAAATAATTGTTGGTTTAACTTCAAAAAGTAAGAAATAAAAAAAAAAAAAAAATGAGTACAATAAAGGCGATTGGTTTAATCAACAGAAACTCAAAATATTATGTTATCTGAAACACATTAATTAAGTTGATTTGACAAAAGAAAAAAATGTTGTGATAAATCATGAAAATAAAAAGATATCACAAAAAAACGTTTGTTAGATTTCAAATGAGATATAAATACCAAACAGTGGATCACGTCCATAGTTAATGTGATGAAATGTAATCAAATTATTATGCAGATGCTACTTGCTTTGATATTTCATTACCCACTGCAAATTACATTCATACATTTTTAAGTGTGAGTTACATGTCCTTTTTTTTTTTTTTTTTTTGGCCACTGTGGAGCATGAACAAGGGTGCATCCATCTGGAAGGACGAAAACTATTGCCAAGCAACACTGAGACCTTTATCCATCGTGACATCAGCTTGCAAAAGAGAGCAAGAGGTCTGTATTCGAAACAACTGCCCAGCTGTAACATAAAAGGTATATATATCTGAAAATCATTTGCTATAAAAACGCTTTTAGATGCAAATAATCTAAATGCAAGCAAGCTAAACATTGGGAAAAAAGGGTTCAGTGGTTTACATAAACAGTTCACTTCTGTTTGTAAGCCATTTTAACAAACATCCCACTCACCTTATGAAGTAGTTCAAGAGAATATGACCTCCTAATGTCATTCTGCGTCAGGGTCAACACCATAATTTCCAAAGTGGCTGTCTGTATCTGCCCCATACGGTCCATCTAATTAGAGATAATGGACACTTGAGCTCATATCTGTAATATGCTGCATTTGGCTCCAGAAAATACAGCTGGGAAGCACCAATCACGCCAAATCCGCTACTCAGCAACAGGCTGGATGGTGAGGGAATCTGTCCATCGCTATTGAGGATACAGATGATCAAGGACAATAAGACAACAGCAGGTTTAGGCCTCTGTGGAATAGACTGTTTGTGTTGCACGTCTGTTGTTTGTGCGTTCAGACTCACAGAAGGCCGGTCTCTGTTGTGATGATGAGCTCTGGACACACTGCGGTGATGCATGAAAAACAAATCCACTTCTTCATGGGCGGTATGCACAATAAGAGGTATTTGAGGAAAACAAGAAAGAGAATTTACAGCACTGAGATATAAATTAGACTAAATAACCACAATAAATAAACTTAGTTTTATACTAAAAAGAACACTAGAGCTGGATGATTAATTGTTAAAAGATCGTGATCTTACGACTTGGCTCTGTCTATTAAACCTTTGACAAGTCCGATCACAGCGAACATTCAGATCTGCGTTGGCACTGCCGCTGAGCCAGAGAGAGCCGTTGTCATGTATGCATTTTCACAAACGTTCTTTTCAACCACAGTATCATTATTTCTGTGTTACAGTATTTCAAATTATCACAGAAGTACTGGGATAAAAGTTTATAGTTCAAATATAAACACTGATGTCTATGGCAGCAATCAAAATAGAGTAAATCACCTTTCGAAAGTAACTTAAAACTTCAAATAAAGACTGTATCAATGACATTGTTACACCGGCAGGTGGCGACAAGTGACTGTTAAAAAACTGTTTTTGTCATTGAATCGTTCATTCAAAAGATTTGTTCATAAACGCTAATTTATCCACTTGTGAAACAAGTAGTCTCAGCCTCAGACATCATGCCCACAGACCGTTGGCTGAACGTCTGATGCATATGGCACACTTAACTGGAAACACTTCAGGATTTTCGAAGTCGTCATCTGGTTGGTTGAATTCTACAGGATATCCAGGAGACGTGTGTGTCGCATTGTTTAACGGTCCACCTAAAAAACAAATGCCGTGATGCCAAACCCCCTCATGGAAGAAGAAAGCCGTTGTGTTTACAACCGTGACAACAAGAGTTTTCCAAGATCAACTAAACGCTGGATTTTTAAAAGTATGTGAAGTTTGAGGCTCCATTGTTGCAGTAAACTTGCTCAACGTTCTTGAATGAATCATTTATTAGATGCACGCTGGTCTGTTATTGTAGGGACATCGACTTTACATTTGCACGCCCCTAAACATGACGCAGAGCAAAACGAACTGTGATTGGTTGCGTTACATGTCAGTCAAACGTCCCTTGGGTGGTCCTTGACCAATGAAAGCTGCGATAGAGTCCAGACCTTCTGCCGTCAGTCTAAAGGCTCGAGACTATGAAATAAGTGATGTCTTTATGAACGAGTCATTGAATCATTCATTCAAACCAATTAAAGAAAAATTCAAATTAATTAAATATTTTTAATAGACTGCAGCAATTAACATTTTGTCAGAACCTCTAGTTGTCTATTCAGAATTGTAGGAGAATTGTGGCCTCTATTAAAAAAATAAATTAAAAAAAATCATGATTCTCATTTAATCCAGAATCGTGCAGCTCTACTATCCCAACTTAAAAGTAATCAAACTTTATATAGCAATGTTTCGTTCCCATATCCTTCATCAGGCATATAAATAGTGGTACAGTAAATGATGAAGATCACGGGACCGAAACTTTGATTACTTTTGCAAGTTTGGATGGTGTGCGGGATTTCTTTTTTCTAGTTTATACTGGACTTTGACAATTGTTCTATGCACCTATCAAGTACTGGTAGGTGTAGGTTAATTGTTCATTGATACTAAAATTGTTCATTGATTATACTTTTTTGTAAAAGTTACATCATTTGGCCATAAATATTTTCAGCCCACTAGAAAACCCCAAAACATTTTGTTTTTAACAGAAAAATTCCTTACACTTTTTATTACACATTTTTTGACCACTCTGAATTTAATTGCATATCTTTCCTGTAGTTATAACAGTAGAGCATCTTGCTAGCAATGCCAAGGTCATGGGTTCGATTCACTAATTGCATAAAGGGAATGCATAAACTTTTATATTCAAAATGAATAAATTTTTATATTCATATTCGTCATTGATAAAGAAAGTCAAGCTGATAAAAAATAAAATAAAATAATAAATTTAAAAATAATAAAATAACAGAAAACAAAAATAAAATAAAATAAAATAAAATAAAATAAAATAAAAAAAATAAAATAAAATAAATGAAATGAAATGAAATGAAATGAAATGACTGGATCACTTTTGCATGATGCAATCAGATCCTAATGGATAAAATCAAGTCTGGACCTTCATGTTAACCTTAAAAAGGTTGTTCTATGGAATAACACTAAACCCTAATTGTAAGTTTTGTTCCTATAGTATATATTTAAATTTCAGAAACCTAACCTGTAAGTGAGCATCTACAGAATGAAAGATGAGAGTGTTTTTTTAGTTGACTCATACCAACTAAAAATGTCTTGTTAGCTGTAACACTTTACAGTCAAACTGTTAAATTCAAACATAAAGAATATATTGTATGCCGTTTTAAACATTTGTTTTGAAGTTACAAGACATAATATGAAAATGATAAAGGTGCAGATTATTCACTGCAAACCTGCCTGAACTGTCAGGTATAATGAAGCTGCCATATTCATACAAATCTGTTTGCTTCCCAGAGTGATATCTGTATTTGGATAGATAAAACCTCAATTGCATTTATGCTTCTTCAAGCATTACACAGCCTGATCACTGTATCTGCCTTTATTCAGTCGGATAAAATAATCTACACTGCAAAAAATAATCTCAGGTGCAAATAAGGCTTCTAGTTTATTCAAATCAAACAGTCACATTTTTGTATCGTGCCGACTGTTTATCTGGAAATGATGAAAAAAATAGTGTGTCCAAATTGCATGTAAAGAAGTCTTTTTTCACGCCTGTCTGCAGAACAAAAATGGAAAATTGAAAAGACGCCCACTAACGATCACACAATTTTCCTGACAGACAGAACTTTTTTATTACGAACATCTCTAGTAATTTCGAATCAGATTTATGATTATACCTTTGCACTGACTAATTCAGCTGTGGTATTCAGCCATCAGCGTGACACGTCCATTTTGTGAACGGCATGAAAAATCCTCCAAGGTTACAACAGAAAATGGAATTTGCTCAATGGCATTGCACACTAATTAACCTTATTGTACTAATAAGGATGTTGCTTGAGCTGCATCACCGGCCACCCATAAAGCCAGTGTAGGAAAGCTACCAGTCATTAAGAAAGGTGTTAAAAAGGCCAGTGGACTTATTAGTTAGAAAAAAGCCATTGGAAGGTTAGGTTGGAAAAATGAGTTTAATAGCTAAAATATCTGCCATGGTCAGATATCATGAAATCCAGTCATCCATTTCTTTTTAAATCTCAAATAACGTTAGCGTTCTTGGATGAAAAGTTTAAAGAAAATTTACGTCCCCCATGCATTTAACTTTCTTTCTTCAGATAAACACAAGCAAAATTTTTAGGAAAATAATCCATCTTTGTGAGTCCATATAATGCCATTGAATGGCTGCCGCTCAGTTGACGCTTGAAAAACCACAGCAATCATGACGGAAACTACTAAAATATTTTATACTAATATTTTTAACTTTTTAAACTATAAATCATTGCTTCCAGTCTATTGTCAAACAAAAGATCATGAGAGGGACGTTGTGACATAAGTGCATTTTGAAGAGGCAGTCCTCTGTGCTTCCATGTTACTTCTTGCGCAAACTTCACAACCCACTTACATTTATGTAAAGCTAAACACCTTGGAAAGCTGGCCGGAAGCAATGGTTTGCAGGACTGTCAAACTCATTTTAGGTTGAGGGCCAGATGGAAAAAATCTAACCATGTGCGGGCTAAATTACCTTTTTTAAACCTTAGTGCGCTGACAATTAGCCTACATTAATATTAACCATACAAACTACAAATTAATAAAACTAGAAAAACACACTGCTCTGTGAAAACTGCCTTTTTACAGTGAAAAGACTCTATTACATTTTTTAAATATGTATATATATATATATATATATATATATATTTTTTTTTTTTTGTTAGGGATGCCCTGATTGTGATTTGGCTGATGATAATGGCTGATTCCGATTTTTTACAAGCAAATTGGCTGATTCCGATATTGGCTGCAGACGTATTTCTTTGTTTAAAGCTGTAGTCCGTAAGTTTTGCATCTTTGTCGCCATCTCTGTTCAAAACCTGCAATTGCAGTTATTTGTGGAATTATCATCTTTACATGGGTTGTGCATCGGCACGACTCCTCAGCACGGATGAATCTAATGTTTTGAGGAGAATGTGTGGCTGTCAGTCGCCGCACCGGTGGATAATGTACTTCGGAAAGACAGATTGTAGTCTTGGAAGTATGACCAAAATAAGAATTTTCACCGGAAAAAGTCATCTGAACAAGTAACAAATCTGCCACTTTTGTTCTGACCAAGTGAAAAAAACAAAACAAAACAAAAACATTACAATAAATCACACTACCAATGGTGATCAAATCTAACAATCTCTTAGCTCATATCACATCAAACCATGCAAATTATTATTATTGTTATACTTTGTTCTCAAATTGTTAATGTTAACAACATCAGCACTGTGTGACTGTGTATTTAGTGTGTATTAGCATTACCTGTAGATTTCAATTTCAGTACAGTCTAATTTGTCATACCATACAATCCGCCAAATATAAGTTTAATTATTGCAGCTGCTGTGAGAAAAGGCTATAAATGATCCGCCTCACATGCCATATAGCCTACTAGCTGGGACTCGTTCTTACCTAAACAGACGTGACGTAATGACGCAAAGATGAACGCCGGCATGCTCGAATTTCCCGCGGAAACCCACCAGTACCACTTGGATTAGAACACATATGACATATTACAAGCTTACCGTTGTGAATCGGGCTAAGGTAAGGAGATAGTTTTGAACACAGGCTGGTCGTACTTGTTCAAAAATTGATTTTGGACGATCATTAACCAAAAAAAAGTTACGAACTGCAACTTTAAGCACATTTATTTGCTCTATAACAGGCCAAACTGGCCTTAAACAAAAAATATCAGTAGCCAGCCATTTGAAATTAGAGGCAACTACTACATTTTAATCATGATGCAAACAAAGATGATACACACATTTAGCACAAGCAGCTATTTTTTATTTAAATTAGCCTAGATTGTATAATTTCAAGATTTAAAGCAAAAACAGAATGGTCTGCTAGAAGACATGCACAAAACAAAAACAACAGACGGACTGAATGAAAATGCAAATTCACTCTCTGTCAGTAGGTGGCGCTTATGAAACAGCAGCAATATAGCATTCCCATGGTTACTGCTGTAAACAAAGCAGAGTTGCCCTTATAAACACTACTTTATATGGAGGTAAGAGGACAAGAAAATGCCATTGAAACTATTCTGAAGACAGTTCCCTTTCACAGATACATTCATATAAACCCCTACCCCCATAAAGTGGTGCAGGTATGACGTCACTTTGAAGGGCAACCGGCAGTTAGCATAACACTGGTTCCCTCGATAAAAACTCAATAGGATTTTCCCATAGGCTTTTGGATTATGGCAAAAAATAAGCTCTGTGATCAACAAAAGTTTGATACTTACTGTACATGTTTTGTCCATCAAGATAATTATCACAGATGAACACAACTTTTATGAATTTTGAAGCCTAAATACTACGGAGCCCAGCACATGACATGCAAGAAAAAAAACGTGCGCATGATTTATAAATCGAGGGAACAAAATAGTAAATCGTGCGCACGTTTTAGTAAATCGAGGGAACGAATTAGTAAACCGTGTGCACGATTTAGCCTACTTTTGTTTTGCTGCATGTCATGTCCGGGGCTCTGTAAAATACAGTCGCCAGAAGTAAAAAGCTAAAGGTAGGCTATACTACGGTTGCTCAACTTCAATGTCACCACCACTAAGCTTCCGACAACTCTTTCAGTTTTGATCTAAAAACATTTTCCCAGAAAGTTTGAGTTAAACATCCTGTTTACAGACTTCGTAATATTTCCACACAAATGATTTTGGGAGATTATTGCAAAACAGTTTGTGTGCAAGTCTGGAATAGTGATCAAAATAAAAACTTAAAACCATTCCGATTTATGGCCGGTCGACGCAGGCCGTATGTTTGACAACCCTGTTTTATAGTTAAATGTATTTAAAATATTAGTATTTTTCTTACACACACCTATCATTTGTCTTCAGAAGACACTGACTGATCCACTGGGGTCATATGGATTACCATGAAGAACGCTCTGTGTGGTATTTCAAGCGTCAGCCGAGCAGCAGCCATTGAATGGCATTATATGGAATCACAGAGATGGATTATTTTCCTAAAAATCTTCGCTTGTGTTTATCTGAAGAAAGAAAGTCATATGCATCGGGATGGCATAAGGGTGAGTAAATGATGAGAGAATTTACCTTTTTGGGTGAACTATCCCTTTAAGAATTACGAAAGAAAGAAATGTGATTCTATATATACGAACAGATTTATTGAACGGCAATATAAAGTATAGATAAAAGACACTGTGATAAGTCAAATACTTTTACACTGAACTGTATTTGTGAAGCAAGACTTCTGGAATTTTACACATTTCAGAGAGGTAAACAGTTGTTCAATTCTCACAATTAGCAGACGGTCCTTTCGTTTCAGGCTCAAGGTCACACAGGAGGAATAAAAGAACACACATTACAAGGATGTTTTGAAAGGTCTGTAAGGTCGTTTCGAGAAACATGCTTTTAGTAAATCCCACGCAAAAAAAAATCATTCTGGACAAACAAACCATTGCCATTTCTGTCCAGGTGTGTTATCTGTGTTTGTATATGCCTGACAAGTAAATGCCAAAATATGGTTCTGCACAGCAGGCACCGGATCCGCCGTGGCAGCCATTTAACGCTCCCTCCCTTTCCTACCAGCTGTCAAAAGAAGCCACGCGCTCCGACTCCCTCAGTCGTGAAGATACATTCAGAATAAGCGGAGTGTTTGCGCGAGGTTAAAATGAGCGCGCTCGGCTGTCAGAGTGCAGGGCTCCGTGAGGGAGTTCTGGGTGAAATGCTTTGCTGTACTGTATTGCTCTCCACCGGGGCCCAAAACGGCTCTTCCTCCTGCTGTCATTCTGCGTCCGATGGGTCTGTCTTGGGGGACTGACATCTCACAAACATAAACAAGCAAAGGATGACACTGATAATCAACAGAAAGCAGAGAGGAGGAATACAACCACTGCAAAAGCTCTTAGAGCGGAAACATACGCCACAAGCGTGGGTTTCTTCAACTACAGGCACATTTACATTTATTCTTTTGGCAGACGCATTTATCTAAAGCAACGTACATTGCATTCAAGTCATACATTTTATTACTTCCTGCATTATTAGTTCATGCATTTCCAGTTCATGGGTTGATTTTTATTCAAACGAACAGAGTTTCCACTTTTCTTTATCTTTAACGTTATATGAAGGTCACGTTAAAACAGCCTTAGAAACATTTTACCATGCCTTAAACAATTATTTTTTTGCTACTTTTTAAATGCATTTTATTTGTCTCAACTTTGCAACTCCATGTCAACTAGCAGTCATTAGAGTATTAGTAGACTGTCTGCTTTATATCTGCTAATGCTTTGCACTTAATGCGCTTCTGATATTGTTGTTTGAACAATTTTATTGGACATTTCTAATAATGTTTAATTTTGACTTTGAAATTAGCAAAGTCTCAAGTATAGGCTGCATCTCTAGCTTAAGGACAGGCTTAAGTCTAGTCCCAGACTAAAATGCATCTTTGAGCTGTTTTAACTGAAAGCAAATTGCACTGACATATCTTAAAGGGGTGGATGATTATGATTTCACTTTTTTAACTTTAGTTATTGTGTAATGTTGCTGTTTGAGCATAAACAATATCTGCAAAGTTACGACGCTCAAAGTTCAATGCAAAGGGAGATATTTTCTTTTAAAGAATTCTCTAGGACTACAACAAACGGCTGGTAGGGACTACAACAAGCTTCTTCCCGGGTTGGTGACATCACAAACCCTAAAATATGCATAAACCCCGCCCCCGAGAACACACAACAAAGGGGGTGAGGCCATGTTGGGCTGCTTTAGAGAAGAGGAAGAGTTGTTGTAGTCGAGTATTGTTGACATGCTGTCATTTTACGCCGGACTGCTTCACAAACGAGGGTCAATTCAACGCTGGATTTGCACAAAAGATGTACATGACAGCACATGCTAGTGGATGAGTTAAATCAACTCCACAGCACCTACATAAATTTATCCACTAACCATTCAGAAACGTCCAGTTTCATTCTAAAAGTTGTAACTTCTTCCTGAGTCTCTCCATCAGTGTCCGACTCCGGTTTGAACAATGTAAGGCTGAACACCGTTACTGACAATCCTCATTTTGGCTGCGTGAGATTCTCCAGCTTTGTTGTTGTTGAGCAACCGAAGCGCGAGCTGTTAAAGCTCCGCCCTCTTCTGGAAAGCAGCTGGGAGCAGCAGCTCATTTGCATTTAAAGGGACACACAAAAACGGCGTGTTTTTGCTCACACCCAAATATGGGCAAATTTGACAAGCTATAATAAATGATCTGTGGGGGATTTTGAGCTGAAACTTCACAGACACATTCTGGGGACACCAGAGACTTATATAACATTATAGGTCCCTTTTAAAATATGTCAGTTGCATTGTTTTGTTGCAAGATGCACACCAGTAATGTTTTTTTTTTTTTTTTTTTTTCCTAAGGCATGTTTATAATAGCTACTTAAATGCCCTAATTGAACTAATGCCTAATCCTGGCTTAATCTAACCCCTGTCTGTGAAACCGGGCCACTGTTTATTAAAACAATAAAATATCATATTTATTTGCTGGCACATAGTTTAATAGTCGAGAACTAAGCCCATTAAAATCAGCACGTCTGCACACACCCACCCCACTCCGCAGTACTTTTTAAAACAAAGTGACGCCCATGGTTTCCGGCCTTCTGCTTTGCACAAGAAGCTGTCACTGGCCAAGGCTAATGGAGCGTGAGGACTGAGACGGCTCACGGCAGACCGGTGTGTGGGCTCACATACTGCATTGTGCAGAAACAGAGCTAGAGAGCAAGAGAAACAGGTGCACTGTGCTCATGTTCCAACGTAGAGGTAATTGTGGAATATCGGTGTAAGCAAATGCTGTGAAATGTAGATTTCTTTAAAGGTGAGACGTTTTCTGGAGCATCAATTGCATTTACAGCCACAGTAAATGAAAACAGGCTACACACTACGAACAAATATATAAGTGAACAAATACTGCAGCTGCTGTCTGTCAGCCTATTAATCTAAAAAAAAGGAGGAATAAGAAAGATAGAAGAAATAAGAGTTTTTCAAACCTTCCACTAAATTCAGCAGGTGAACAATTCTGTTTTTGTTGAAGCACAAGAGTTTTTCTGTCTGAGATTTGAATTATGCTGCCAATACATTGATTTCAATGGGGATGGTGCTTCACAAGGACATTGAAGACAAACACTAGGGGTTTTGTCATGCAAATAAAAATTGAGAAAATGTGAACATTTTCAACGCATTTTAGCTAATCATCAAATGGCTCATCGGAGCTTTCTCTCCGACTCCTGCTTTTTAGATGTTTCTCCTCAAATTCCCCCAAGATTTACTTATCTGAGCTAACACATTCATGTTACAGCTCTATACATCTGTAACTTTGCAGAATTTCAACCCGCTTTGTATTGTTACAGTGACGGTAGTATATGTAAATGAACAATGTTTACTCATTCTCCGTGTTACCTGGACTGAGAAATTCACATTTATTTGTCAGCGAAACACGGCATCTGGTGGACTTTTGACAGCTCCAGAGCTTACGTGAAAACTAGCCTACAAATTCTTCTGCATTTTTGTATCCTCACTCACGGACAGTCGGATCGACAGAGGGTTATTATTTTACGTCAAAGTGTTCTCTCCGTATTTATGATTCTTTGCAGCCTTTGGCCACTGCCTACAATGTGGCGTATCCTTCACTGGAAACCGAAAATAACTCACTCGCGCTAAATGTTGGCTCTTTGAATTCTTGCACCTGACACCAAGTCGACACCATTATGACTAAAAGTTTGCTAAGAAGTATTCCCTACTAAAGCAAGGCAGTATCTGACTCTGGTAAGCACATCCATAGTAAACTGGTGGGAGTGACCTTGGACTGCAACATGCCCAGTGCATTATGGGTGTTGAAGTTTTCCTACCTATTTGGCAAAAGCCTTTTTTTTGCTGTTTTCTCTAGTCAGGTAGCACCAATTTATTTATTTATTTATTTTTTTACCTTTCTTGTATTGCAGCTACATTTTATTGAAAGCCCACTTTGCCAGTGGTGAAGTACCCTTTTTAAGTGATTTTAAAATAATCATCTGAGACTTAACACTGAAATTGATACTTAATGAAATAAACTCCATTACGTCCCCTGAACTATGAATGAGCAACATCTGAGCAATAAAATTTAGCAGAATCAGCTAGATATGGACTTTTTTCCTTATTCTGTCATTCATCAAATGCTGTTCTGCACTAGTTCATGCCATAAAATCAATAAATGTGACTGTAACTTTAAAATACATCACCAGTGTGCCATGAAGATCAAGATTAATGTTAAGCATGCATGAAACACGTGCCCTCATGAACTCATTGGCTTTGTTGATTTTCCGCACGGCCCCTAAACATTGTGGGATATTTAGTGATTTCTGCATCATGTGTCTAATCAAACGACCCATCTAGTCTATTGACCTCTGGAGGGCTGCCATCTGCTTCAAGGATAATTAGACCCCTTCAATCTATTACATCCTCTTAGCCCCCTTCTTTCATTTATCAACTTGAGCCATGACATAACAAATAATTACATATGAGCTATTAAAATTATTGATGTGTTTGAAGGTCTAGGATATTTATTTAGAGCTTCATTTAATTAAAACTTTTAACAGAGCAATTAACTGAGAATTTGTAAGAAGTAGTGTTTTAATTGCTAAAGGAGACATAGCAATGAAATATAAAATTTTGAAAGTTGCGAGCCAAAAAGTGTAACACTACATTTTGATGGTCCACTATATAGACTATCTATAGGGGGACCATCAAAATAAAGTGTTACCCAAAAAAGTTTGTTTTTCAGAAAATATATCAAAACATCCATATAAAACACGATTAATATGCTTGAGAAAGTAAGAAATATATAGATACAATTACATTTTAATTTATTTTTTATTTATTTGAGAATCGAGAATATAAAATTTTATTGAGAATCTGCATAAGAATTTTTTTTCCATGATTTAAATACTAAAACTTATTTAAAAACTTATTTTCCATGATTTAAATTTAATAATAAGAAAATGAAGATTACAAAGACAAAGAAGATGACGAAGACGATGAAGTAGAAAAACGACAAAGAAGACAAAGAGGACGAAGACGAAGAGGACGAAGACGAAGAGGACAAAGACAAAGATGAAGACAAAGAAGATGACGAAGATGAAGAGTAAACACATTAAGAAGATGAAGACAAAGACGAAGATGAAGATGAAAAAGACGAAAAAGAAGAAGAAGGAACAATACGACATTATATACTCTTTGCCAGTGAAGTAAGAAAAATTAACCTAATATAAAATATATTCTCAGAAGGAAAAAAAAAATAAAAAATCTTAATATCTTACACAATTTTGCATTTCAAGCAAGTATATTTTGTAAAATGCTGTTTTAGGAAGGCTTAGCTATTTTTACTGAAAAACAAGACAAAAATCACTTTGAATTATCACTATACATGAAATATAAATAGCCTATAAATAAACCTGCCTAATGATTTCTAGTCATTATGAGTTGTCATGTGTTTGAGCATTTGGTTACACTTTAATTTAAGGTGACATAGTTACATTGTACTTACTCAAATAAGTACTAAGTAATATTAATTAACTACATGTCCTTACTAGAGTTACAGTTAGGGATAGGGTTTGGTTTAGGGTTAGTTACTTGTAATTATGCATAATTTACTGTTATTACTATAATAAGTACATGTAGTAATGTGTAACTACATCACCTTAAAATAAAGTGTTAGCGAGCATTCCAGTACAAGCGCATCTGAAGCGAATCCGCCGACAGTAAAGGAATGAAATCATCCCGACCCTGCAGCATCCTCAGCTGACTCAAACCCAAAGAAAAGCGTCACTGTAGCAGGATAATGCTGTGTTTCTCTGCCCTCTGTGATTTCAGTGTTGTTCTAGCATGCGGGAACATCACATCCTTGATTACTGCCAGCGACGTTTCTACGGGGACTATCAATCTCCCTGGCAACAGCACTAATGTGAGTATGTTTCTATGTTGCTCCTTGAACATTGCTTTCGCCGCACACCTCCTACAGCGGCAACACTCCCCTGACATCTCTGGCTTTCTTGTGCAATCTGTAAAACCCAACAAAAACAATGCATGACAAATAAAGAGAAAAGAAGTGATATAAATAATTCACTGCAAAATAATGTTTTGTTTTGATTGCTTGAGGTGATGTTTTAGAGCATAAAAAGTGCTGCTTTCACTTGGAAATACTGTTTTTTTACATATATAAATACTCATTCTTGAGTATTAAACTCAAATTTTATTTTCTATCATCATATTATCATTACGAACATCAACAGCTGAAAAATATTTCTGGGAACAAAAATAAGCAGCTGAGGAAAATACCATTACATTTACATTTTTTTTTTTTTTTTTTTTTTTAAATACACTACTGGCCAAAAGTGTTTTTGAAAGAAGTCTCTTATGCTCACTGAGGCTGCATGTATTTGATCAAAAATACAGTAAAAACAGTAATATTGTGAAATATTATTACAATAACTGTTTTTTATTTGAACATATTATATAATGTAATTTATTCCTGTAATGCAAAGCTGAATTTTCAGTATCATTACTCCAGTCTTCAGTGTCACATGATCCTTCACAAATCATTCTGATATGCTGATTTGCTGCTCAATAATTATTGGTGCTCAATTATTAGTAGCTGCTATTATCATCATCATCAGTGATTTAAAGCACAAAAAGTGCTGCTTTCACTTATGAATAATGTTTCTTTACAAATACAAACAATGTTCATTCTTGGTGCTAAAATATTATTTTTCCAAAGACCACTATAGTAAACATTTATTGCTCAATTTGATTATCATTATGAGCAGAAACAGTTGAAAAAGAAGATCATTGATCACTGAAGAAGAAGAAGAAGGAGGAGGAGAAGATGAAGAAGAAAATGAGGAAGGAGAAGAAGAAGGAAAAGACAAAGGAGGAGGAGATCATTAAGACGAGGAAGATGATGGAGAGGAAGGAGAAGACAGAAGAAGAAGGAGAAGAAGGAGAAGAAGAAGGGGGAAGAGGAGGAGAGAAGGAGGAGGAGAAGAATATGAAGAAGAAGATGACGAAGGAGAAGCAGGAGAAGAAGGAGGAGGAGAAGACGAAGGAGGAGGAGGAGAAGAAAAGAAGATGATGAAGGAAGAAGGAGAAAAGAAGGAGGTGAAGGAGGAGAAGATGAAGAAGAATACGACAAAAGAGGAGGAGGAGAAGAAGAAGACGATGGAGAAGACGGAGGAGAAGAAGACGGAGAAGAAGAAGGAGGAGAAGAAGAAGACGACGAAGGAGAAGGAGAAGAAGGAGGAGAAGAAGAAGACGACGAAGGAGAAGGAGAAGAAGGAGGAGAAGGAGGAGAAGGAGGAGAAGAAGAAGACTGAGAAGGAGGAGGAGGAGAAGAAGATGATGGAGAAGACGGAGAATAAGAAGATGACGAAGAAGGAGGAGGAGAAGAAGAAGACGACGAAGGAAAAGAAGAAGAAGAAGGTGGAGGCGAAGAAGGAGAAGGAGGAGAAGAAAGAGAAGGAGGAGGAGGAGAATGAGGAGGAGGAGGAGAATGAGAAGGAGGAGGAGAAGAAGATGAAGAAGGAGAAGGAGGAGAAGGAGATGGAGGAGAAGGAGGAAAAGAAGGAAAAGAAGAAGGAGAAGAAGATGATGAAGAAGAAGGAGGAGGAGGAGAAGAAGACAGTGAAGAAGGAGAAGGAGAAGAAGAACGAGGAGGAGATGAAGAAGAAGAAGTAGAAGGAGTAGAAGGTGGAGGAGGAGGAGGAGGAGGAGATGAAGAAGGAGAAGGAGAAGAAGGAGGAGGAGATGAAGAAGATGAAGAAGGAGAAGGAGGAGATAAAGAAAATGACAAAGAAGGAGAAGAAGGAGGAGGAGATGAAGAAGATGAAGAAGGAGAAGGAGGAGATAAAGAAAATGACAAAGAAGGAGAAGGAGAAGAAGGAGGAGGAGATGAAGAAGAAGTCACGAAGGGGAAGTAGAAGAAGGAGGAGGAGTAAAGAAGGAGAAGACAACGACGAAGGAGAAAAAGAAGAAGAAGGAGACAAAGAAAACGAAGGAGAAGAAGAAGGAGAAGCAGAAGCAGAAGCAGAAGAAGAAGAAGAAGAAGAAGAAGAAGAAGAAGAAGCCGTTCGTACACTCAAATAAGCATTTGCCAATTGGGATTGTGCATAATGGCCTAAAACAAAGAACATGGTAAAAGTCTTTATAGTTGATTAAGATGGTAAAATTGGTGTGTTTACGTGCCCTGAGAGCGGGTTTATAACCCAGCTGAGGGGTGACGAGGGACGGCCTTAGCACAAAGAAGTGTTAATGTATGTAGATTTGGATGTAGGGGCCATTCTTCATTGATGCAGTGTTCAGATGGGGCACACCTGCTCACATCAACCTAAATGATCGGCTTTGCTCTGTAGACTCATGCTAATTACACCCTGGTGATACATCAATGTGGATTGATTTAGCTTTGCTCCATAGAGCACAAAAAGCCCTTTTAATCATTTCCCCATCTACCCCAATCGGAGGGCCGCAGTCTTCAACAAGGCCACAGGAATGAGGTACAGCAGTCCCAGAATAATTACATGGAAGCTCCAGGACTGATTAGATGTGTCCCAACAGCACTCACTGTGTTTTCTGTCTCCAGCACTGCCATCATGGTTAAGGGTTTGTTATGAAAAGCTTTCATGGTCACAGAATTGAAACTGACCTTTAAGAAGAGCAACACGAATGAGTGTCATTTTTCCTCCGTTTGCGAAAAGAAATATTGCCTATAAGAAAAAAATATAATAATAATAATTCCACACACTTCTCTTAGTGGATTGAATATTCCTAAAAATCAATCCTCAATTACATTTAGGACACTGTGATTTCATGAAGAAGAAGAAGAAGAATGAGTAGAAGAAGGAACCTACACATTACCATCATGCAATATCTACATACTTTTCAATAATATTAATATTCTAATATTCAAACCGTCACATTCAGTGGCCACAAAAAATGATTGGGACAGTTATGTCTATATTTAATTGCATAAGATAACAAAATATCAAATCAAGTGTCTGTATCTGCATTCAAAGGCAGGAGATTTCTTTAAAATAATATATAGTAAATGCCACTTGGTTTAATATTTTGTTATATAATGACATTCAAATATCTTTAAATGTATCTTAAAGTGCACCTATTATGCTTTTTCGAATAGTACACTGTAACGGATTTCTGTAATTTGAACAGTATTTTACTGTAATATGTACAGTAAGATACTGTAATACAGTATATTACTGTAAACGGCAAAGGATTATGGGAAAATATATGGTCACTACTGTAATTTTTCTGTACTGTAAATCAATTTACAGTAGTGAATATGCCCGCGAAAAACTGACCAATGGCAAGAAATTTCTTTTTCGAGGATTTTTTTTTTTTTTTTACTCTTTACCTTTCATGCAGTGTGTAATATAGCTGTTTGTGAATGTAAAAGATCTACAAAGTTGTAAAGATCAAAGTGCATGAGAATTAAAGTTACTGCCGAAATGAGTCGTCACACTGTAAAAAATTATTTTAATGTATTATCACAACATTTTTTTTTTTTCAAATCAACTTAGATATACAATATTTAGAGTTTCTGTTGATTAAACTAATCGCCTTTATTGTATTAACTCAAATTGTTTAATTTAAATGAGGCAACCACGTAACTTACTTTTTTAAGTTAAACCAACAATTGATTTTTACAGTGCAGTAATTCCAGTCTCATTTCCTGTTATATACCACAACAACGTAACAAATTTGCATAATGCCAGCCTGTGGTCTTCATTGGCTGCCCGTGAATGACGTCTACTTTGTCCCGCCCTCAAACACTGTAGCTGAGGCCTGGAAGAGTTTGGTTCATATTGGCGACATGTTGAGAAGACGCTGTTTTCTGCTCTGCGAATCCACTTTGCTGCACTTCAAAAGGATGAGGACTTGGGCTGGAATTGATATGGAAAAACCAACGGCATTGTTACTGTTCCTATCACTGTGTATCAAGTGCTGAAGAAGATCCGGAGCTGAAATTCAGATATGATAATGGACGTTTTGTTTCCAACACACACTGTGAGCGGTAAACCAATCACAACAGACTGGGCCATTTGACCAATTACAGCAGAGTAGGCTCTCAGGAAGGCGGGGTTTAGAGAGACTGACTCTTCGAAATAACCGCTTTCAGATTTTTTGATAAATGAGGTGATGTGCAGTGTATGTTATGAGTAAATTAAAGTGCTTTTTGACCTTGGATGCATGTAAACCTGTTGTTGGAGACTCAAAAACAAAATTAAGAACCTTTAAAATAGCATAATAGGGGCATTTTAAGTGTCCAGATTGAAGCCTCTGTAGTATGCAATACAGTACTCACAGACATACTGCAACACCTGTTCATACAACAGATCAAAGTCATGAATAATTCAATCTGTGCAAGTTTTGTAATTCTGCAGAACTGCTGTGTACTTCAGCCTCACATTTATCATTAGTGGTGAAAGGTGCTCTCTTCAAAAAGAACTTCTCTAGTGGCATTTCACTGAAGTCATCATCATTGCTTTCATGATTTACCTTTCCTTAATAATTACAGTGTTCGAGGCAGTAAAATCAGGCCTCATAACTTCATGTTCTGCATCATAAAACAAAGTTAATCTTGCCGCACAGGCCCATTATTGGGCATCAAAGCTCGCGGCGAGGCATTGCCGGCTGATAATTGTATTTGTTGCATGGACTCTGTAAAGGCCGCCGAGCTGTAAGGTGCGAGAAACAGATGCCTGCTCCAGTGTGCCGAGATGCAGCGGAATTAGTTTTCTCCCCCGTGGCCATGATTTGTCAGCTTCTGTGTGGTTTTTAAATAAGGAGTGTGAAAGTGAAGCATCTTAGTCTGGCGAGTGTGTGGTCACTGGAGTGGAGGGGGGCAAAATGTGTTGCTCATTCTCTTTAGGGACCTGTACGCTTTTTCAAGAGCTTCCCTGGAGTTTTTTGTTGATTGTGCGGCTCTCTACAGCATATAACAACATCTTTGTCTCCATCCATTTAGCTTGTCACAATAATTTCTGTTATGTCTACTCAATTTTCTGCATCAATAATTACATTAAAATGGTCAAAAAGGTGCGCTAAACTTATCACTGCAGGTTGTTACCGCTTTTCACAGGTAACAATTAAACGTTTAATGAGCTCAAATTATTTACAGTGTACATTAACAAATGGTTAATGGTGCTGGAACTGCGATCATTATTTGCAAAGATTGAAAAATTTGTTCATATTGTATTCCTGCTAACACAGTTCTTCCTGAAGCTGTGGCTGGAGTCACCATGGGCGAAAGCGGTTTTTCTTCAGGGACCTGATTAGGACCGAGTCTCCACTCCTGTGGCATCATGGGACTGCTGTGAAAATGACTAGTGCAACATTATTTCCCAACTTTTCAGTTCAGCTACAGACTTTTGTTCCCCACTAAGAAAACAACCTCATTTAAACCCCTTTAGACCTTTGTTAAGGCCAGCAAATGGCTTTCTTCTTAAACATTTTTTTTTCTTTGTTACGGTTGTGTGTGCTTTATTTTAAAAGTTGAACGAGGCCAAAAGAAATTCCAGTGATGCAACCTCAGATCAACATTTTCCTCATCTCTGTTTCTCAGTGGTATGGCAGGAAGTTTAGTTATTGGGTCAGTCCATAAAAGCACGATGACCTAAATGCAACTGGACATTAATCCAGTTTTCAAGAACATTTAAACCACAAAACAGATAAAAAATTAATTAACTTTCATGTGACATGAAACTTTAAATAGTGCATAACTGCCTATATAACAGTGTGTGCTTCAGCCTTGATGTGAGCAAAGGCATCTATCTATCTATCTATCTATCTATCTATCTATCTATCTATCTATCTATCTGTCTGTCTGTCTGTCTGTCTGTCCATACATCGTTCCATCATTCTGTCTGTCGTTCCACCCACCGTTCCATCCATCTGTATATTGTTTATGTCTGTTCCATTTATCAATCAATCTTTCAGTGTATGTCGTCCATCCATCGTCCCATTGTTCCATACATATGTCCCTGTCTGTTGTTCCACCCATCGTTCCATCCACCCACCCACCCACCCACCTACCTACCTACCTACCTACCTACCTACCTACCTACCTACCTACCTATCTATCTATCTATCTATCTATCTATCTATCTATCTATCTATCTATCTATCGTTTGTCTGTTCCATCATCCATCCATCCATCCATCCATCGTTTGTCTGTCTGTCTGTCTGTTCCATCCATCCATCTGTTCCATCCATCCATCCACCCACCCACCCACCGTTCCATCCATTCATCCATCTGTATATTGTTTATGTCTGTTCCATTTATCAATCAATCTTTCAGTGTATGTCGTTCCATCCATCGTCCCATTGTTCCATACATATGTCCGTGTCTGTTGTTCCATCAACTGTTCCATCCATCGTTCCACCCACCCACCCACCCATCGTTTGTCTGTCTGTTCCATCCATCCATCCATCCATCCACCCACCCACCCACCCACCCACCCATCTGTTCTATCTATCTATCTATCTATCTATCTATCTATCTATCTATCTATCTATCTATCTATCTATCTATCTATCTATCTATCTATCGTTTGTCTGTCTGTTCCATCCATCCATCCATCCATGCATCCATCGTTTGGATGGAAAAGACAGACATCCATCTGTTCCATCTGTTCCATCCATTTGTTCTATCTATCTATCTATCTATCTATCTATCTATCTATCTATCTATCTATCTATCTATCTATCTATCTATCTATCTATCTATCCATCTAATCTTATCTGGCATGCTTGAACAGTGCTTTCCAGTCTTGTCACATAGCATTAACAGCAGGGTTCCTCTCCAATTATTAACCTTCATTTGGCCTGTTATTTCCTGCAAACGTCCCATCATGCCATCCTGCAGAGAGCCAGGGAAACCTCCTGTTGGGTGAAAGTGTGTGACCATCATCTGTCACACAATATTTTTAACAGCAAGCTCTGACCCATATCCTCTCTTTCTTCATATTTTGCATGCTTCAATCTGATACTGCTGATATCTTGACAGTTTTTAGAGTTAATTTCTGTTTTTACTGGAGGTTCTTTGGAAATGTGAAATATCATTTGGCTTTGATATGCCACATCTCATAATAGGTGAGATGTCAGAATAATTGTGCCAGATGTAAATTGTGAGTTCAACTGGAAGTGACATGTATTAAACTGGACTGCAAATGCTGTCAAGAACAGATTTAAACGCTGCTGTTTGTAAACAGTATTGCATATTACATTTATATATTTACTGAGTGGTGTTTGCCAATACAAAACTCACCAATGCTGTTCTATTGTGTGTGGCTCAATCAATAGCATGATTTTGTGCACCAGTGGAAGATCAACTATTTGGGAAACATATTTGAATTTAATCATTATCTCAAAAATTACGCACTGTTTCTTTAAAGATAGAATTGTTGCATGAAATAAGAATTCCAATTCCTCCATGCATCACACATCATGCGCATGCTTCAAGGTTCAGTTCTTATCACGAATGCATCATCTGTCCTTGAACTGACCCGTCCGTTACTGCAGAAAAGTGCTTGCGTTTGGAGAAAGAAGTGACCTCCCTACTTAGTGGCAAACCCTGGATATTCCTCTCTTGACTGCGTCGCAGCGTTAAGCTTGTCATTAATTCTTATTAACTGCCAGTTGAAGGGCCCATCAGACATGCATGGAATTATCATCTTCCTGGTGCATTTGCCTGTTTATTTCCAAAAACAAGGAAATGCTGGAAACATGGATTAAGGGTCAACATTTCTTCATGTTCTCATGCCAGCAAGTGTGAAAGCCAGTGTCAAATAAGTGCATTTCTACAGACACTTATGATGATTTATAAGGACCTCGACATTTCATGCTTCCTTCACATTTTTTTAAAGATTCCAAGAAAGCAACCTCTTCATTCCAAGCTGCATTTAGATAATAGCCATTAAAAGCAATTACAGACGTCATGAGTCTTCATTAAAAAGCAATTTGTGTGAATTGCATCATTAGTTGTAGTCTGCAGGAACAAAGTGCTTGTTTCAGGACGCAGCAAACCAGATGAACATGCTGTCCAGCATTTGAGACGAAACAGAGAGATTTATCAGGGATTGGCAAATTTCACATTTAAGAGTTGAAATTTGAATTGCATTGGCCATATTGCACAAGATACTGAGTTGGAATGACACAGAGGAAATTGAATGCAATTCTGACTAATTTTGCCTCTTTATTCTCTGAAATATACATTCAGTACTATCAAAACAATTTACATTTTAATTCTGGCAAACAGCTCCACAAAAACATAACTTAATAAAACATTAAATATGTTGGTTATATACTGATATTTGGTTCCTTGTGGTAAATCAGAGCTAAATATCAAATTAAATATCATCTACACTGAAAAAAAAGTTGGTGTAGGATTTACTTTGAAACAATTTTTACTCAACTGCTAATAAATTTCACAAATACTTACAAAGAAACGCCAAGTAACACTTTGAACCAACCATGACATTTTTAAGTAAAACAATTTTATTTACAACTTTGAGAAATATTTGATGAAAACAGAAAATATCTAATGGGAGGGTTTGCAGCTTCCATCGGTGAACCAAACAATCAGTGATATAAACTTGCTAAAATGCAATGACCAACAGGCACAGCACATCCCAGACTTCTGATATGACAAGACATGGTTCTTTCATAATTCATGATTCTCCTTCTTTCTCTCCCACGCACAAATGGATCCTCTTAATTGAGAAAAGTGCTGCTTGCCTCTCTTTTTGGCTTACGTTTGAGCCTAACTCATCCATCTCTAAAATCTCTAACCAAGCCTATTATCACAATCAAAACTGCAATTCTGCCTCAAATCAAAGTCAGGACTTGAACTGGATTTGAAAAGCATTCGCCAATCAAACTCTGGCAATGATGCACGATGTCCTTTCTGTGAGACAAACAACATCAGAAATCCACTCCCCACAATCTCTTAATTACATCACTTCCAATTACAGGCTTAAAAAGATGCAATCTGTATGAATAAAGGAGGTTATTTACTGCTCGCACTTATTTATAGCTGTACATGTCACATAAGCACTCCAGTGTTCATTTGAATGACAAGCACAGATTATGACCCATTAGAATAAAGATTATGGAGTGACTGAGCCAGTTCTCTGGATTCATGCATACAGAAATACACAGACGAATAAAGGTCAAAGGAGAATCAATGAGTGACCTGGGTGAAAAATAACCCACTGACCAATGAAGTGGCATTAGTGGCACAGCAGGGCGCCCTGCGATTGCAATGCATATAATCTCTATTTACTATCAAGAGAAAAAAAATCAATAAGTCAAGCTGTTCCCTCCCCCAACAAGAAGGACAAACGTTAGCTTTGTTTCTAGTGAGCTGCCTACCTAGAAAGAGCTCCTGAGACAAAGGCTGTTCCCAGAATGCATCGCAAGGGAAAATGATGGTGGATAAGTGAAGAGAAGTGTTGATGATATACTTCTAATGCATTTGATACCCAAAGGTATTGATAAAATGTTCAAATCTAATTAAAAATGAACTCAAATTAAATAAAAAATAACATCAAACTCCATTGCAAGGCAGTTTTGCATTTGTCATTTAAGGGTTTAGTTCACCCAAAAATGAAAATTCTGTCATTAATTAAGTTTGATACATGCTCCGAACCACTGATTCGAAACAAAAGATTTGTAAAGCTTCAAAGCTTCATGAAGCTGTGTTATGAAATTGCCTATCACTAGATATTAAATTGCCTATCACTAGATGTTATTTTGTTTTGTTTTTTTGGCGCACAAAAAGTATTCATTAACACTTTATTTTAGGGTCTTTAACTAGTTGCTTATTAGCGTGCATATTACTAGAATATTGGCTATTTATTAGTACTTATTAAGCACATATTAAAGCCTTATTCTGCATGACCTTATTCTACATTCTTAATCCTACCCAATACCTAAACTTAACAACTAACTTACTAACTATTAATAAGCAGTAAATTAGTAGTTTATTGAGGGAAAAGTCGCAGTTAATAGTTTATATGTGTTCCCTATACTAAAGTGTTACCAAATATTCTTGTGGTTTCATTACATTAAGGTTGAACCACTGTAGTCACATGAACTGATTTAAATATGTCTTTAGTAGCTTTCTGGGCATCTGAACGTGTTAATTGTCTTGCTGTCAATGCAGGCCTTACTGAGCCATCGGATTTTATCAAAAATATCTTAATTTGTGTTCCAAAGATGAACAAAAGTTTTACGGGTGTGGAACGACATGATGGTGAATAATTAATGACAGAATTTTCATTTTTGGGTGAACTAACCCTTTAACACAGTTCATGTCATGTTTAGAAGATCAAAAGTTTTATATTGTCCAAAAACACAAGTGAAAGTGAACGCTCTGAGAAAAACCTGCCATTTAAAGGGGACCTATTATGCCCTTTTTTAAAGTCTTGATTTTGTTTTTGGGCTCTACTAGAATAGGTTTTCATGATAAATGTTCAAAAAAAAATAAATAAATAAAATAAAATAAAATAAATAAATTTCTCATATTTGACATTGTTGCAGCTCCTCTCTTCCCAGTCTGTCAGCAACGCTCTGTTTAGTTCCTGTCTCTAAGAAGCCCCTCCTTCTGAAAAGCACAATGTGCTCTGATTGGTCGGCTGAATCATTGTGTTGTGATTGGTCAACTGCTTTGAGTGTGTTTGGGAAATGCCACGTCCCTTCCCATAACGGCAAATTTCAACAACTAACGCAACTCAACAAGGCCCCGCCCCTTTTGTTTTTTGCTAACGCGTTTGGGCGAGAATTATTTAAATGAGGAATATTGTGACATGTTCGTTCCCGGAAGAAAACTCAAGACTACAATGGAGGTGTTTCAGTGAGTTCAGAAACACTGACACTGATATAGACAATAACACCTTTTGGAGTTACTTTGCTTTTTAGCTTTGCAGACCTTTTTCATGCTCAAGCAGCAACATTACACACTAAAGAAAGTTGAAAATGTAAAAAAAAAAAACATAATAGGACCCCTTTAAATGACTTTCATTTACTGGTAAGTTTATTAAACAGTCACCTAAACAACATGTTTGTACATACTCTTACTCTGTAAGTACATCCAACATTGACGCAATAGACAAAGGCTCATATAAAGATGCCACTGGGGAACGCTGTCATTCTGAAGCTTCTCTTGCTTCAGCTAAAGGATTGGCATCAGCATCCAGGGACACTGGATTATATTTGCAAAAACCATTTCATTTCTAAGCAAATGCCCAGATGTTGTATTGAAGAGATTACTCCATTCTAATCTTAATGGGAACAAACAACAAAAATATTTAATTATACCATGTAAAGACATGTAAACACAAGGAAACATGTGTTTTGTTTTTTACAGGACCTGCTTGACCTTCTATCAGCTGGAAAAAGGGTTTTGTCTATTATAAGCTTTAAGCAGTTCTGATCATTTCTATACTCTCCATAAGGTGCCCGAGGCTGTCGTTTGTCTTTAAAGGTGAAGCGTGCCACTTCTGTCCCACCAAACACAACTGCAAGAATAATGACTGTTTGCAAAAAATTTCAAACAAACTCCCCACGGTCTTCCATACTGTAGTTCGGCCAAATCTGCCGTTTCTCTTTAAATAAACACTTAAATTACACAGTAAAGTGACTAAAAACATCACAAACTGAGAATCAGAATCAATGTGAATGCTTCTCGCTGACACTGAAAAGAGAAAAGACTCATTTGATAACAGTGATAAGACATTTCACCAGCATAATCACCATGAACTCTTTACACTTCTACTGTGACCTGAATAAATATATAAATGAATTAACCTTAAGTTATTAACATTAACATTTATCTGTGAGCAAATGTAGGTGATCTTATTGGTTTTATCTGGAATTGAGGGGTGACAGAGTTTAATTCACTGTCTGAACTTCTCAAGATTTAAGTAAAGAAAAAATATATATACATTTAGATCCTTTCACTGGTATGAAATCCTTTCATTGGTATCCATTCAGTGCTAGAGCAACTAATGTTTGTATAATATCTGTAAAATTCACTACCCAAATATACATCAGAAAGACTCAAAACTCAGTCAATTAAATGCCGACCTGATTTTTATATATATAAAAGAGAATGCTCTCAGTTTTAAGGCAATCGCCTTAGAAATGATTTGTTTTAGGCCGGTTATTTGACCTCGGCTCTGACAGGGCAGTAATATCTTATTCTGCAGGGGGAATGAAAGCTGCTCAGATGTTAATAAAACTCTGTGAGTACAAACAGAGTTCATCCGGGGGCCAAATCATCCACCCTCACGGCACATTACTACCAGCCCTTTATTCCACATACTGCTTATTTTACATTATTCAGCCTAGACGTCTTGATTCTAGGCACGAGCTCATATTCTGGATGTGGTCCAGTCCCGCTGTGTCCTAACATAAGATGACAGTGACTTATTTGATTGACACTGGATTTGCATAACTGAAGCATGTCCTTGAAACACAGGCTCATAGCAAATGTAGATTTATACTTTTCTAAAAATAAATAAATAAATAAAATTAAAAAAAGTGAGTGCACGGTGCAAAACTATAGCCACCACAATTCTAAGGTGTTCTATGTGATTTATTATTGGTCAAAGTCAAAATGGTCTGTGATATTCTGGTCTCTTGATGTGGTTCAGGTCCCTCCTTCAATGCAAGTCAAGGACTGTGTCTGAAATCACACCCTATACCCTCAAATAGGGCACTATTTGAGGGGACAGCCATTTGTAGTGGTGCAAAACCACAGTGAACGTTATCGAGTGCGCTCATTCAATCCCATAATGCATCTCAATAACGAGTGTACAACCGATACGCTCGACATTGAGACTGAATGCAAATGGAGTTTCAGAAGAGATCTTAAAGTCCCCATGAAGTTTTTTAGCTTTTAGTATGAATATGTTAGCCTTACTGTTATCTATAAGTTAGTGTGCTCCAAAACAATGACAAAATTCATATTTAGAAGATATAAGCATTCAAAACTTACAGTCTCTCACTTCCTCCAATAAGGATCAATGATTTTGATGACATCACTCTGCACTTCAGCTTCTCATTAGACTTTCTGTCCAATCAGATGCTCTCTAGAATCTGAAGTGTCCCGCCCCCTACATTATAAATAGACGCTGTAGCTGTGGCTGAAATAGGTCACTTGTTCACACATTTACTATTTTCTACATGGTGAATGGCACATAGTGCACTATAAAGGGGATAGGGAACGATTCAGACAGAGTAAATATGCTTTCCATTGGGGCGAATGAAGTCTGGTTTCACATTAGTGTCACGTGAACCTCCGCAAACAGTCTGCTCCAGTCCAGAGACACGATAGCACAGAGGGGATTATGTGCGTGAGTTGGACCCATTTGAATTCTGCACAGAACGCTATATTTTAAAGGAGATTAGGATGAAACTGAGGCTTTACCAAGCTCAACAGCTCTGGCCGAGCTGTGATAAAAATGAAATGCTATTGGCTATATAAGAGCTGTTCGATATGTCCCACCCTGTCTTCCTGTTTCAGTGGAAATTATGTCAACACATTGAATAATGCTGCATGATTCAAGGCGCTTCAGTGGGCCTTTAATGTCTCAACATGTGCTCGGATTTGCCAAATCATCAATCACAAGCAGATCTCAATATGAACTTAAACATTTCTCATTCAATTCTGCCAAGGTCAAATCCTGTGAACTATATTAATTGTAAGCTCTATTCCCATCAGTAATTGTGTCTATTTTATTTCTCCTAAGGACTTTCAGAAAACTTTTACTCTACGAAAGAGCAATCTCTGAGCAATAAAGTTGCTCTGAGAAGTGAATCAGATTGAATGTTGGCTTCTGTATTTTAAACTCTCTCTTGACTGCTGTTCTCAGTAAAAGGAAAACAGCTTTTCCCACAGTTTAGATCATTCATATCATTATTTATCTTGATCTGTCTCTTTATTTGTGTGTGTTTGTGTACATTATGGAAATAAAATGAGCTTCCCTCTGTCAGCAGAAGGATAGAGAAGTGAAGGTGCTGTGAGTGGGAGTTATTTGTTCGGGCAAACGCTGTTAGTCGGCCCACACAGCCTGATTCATGCGACTCTTTTCCATTCTGAAGGCTGGAAGAATGCAGGCACAAAGGGCATGATTGTGGAGCGTTTGTTACGTCCTTCAATGAAGGGGAATCTTCTGTCTGGAGACCACACAAGCAACACGAGCTGGCAACCGATCCAGCAAACCCCAAGAAAATGCAAAACTTGACAACGCAGGAACTATAAAAAGAAAATCAGCATGTTTTCTATGCAAAATTTGGTTTAGCGGGGAATCAGTGCTAGACGATGTATATATTATTTTAATATTTCCTTTTCTGCTCCTCCCATCTAACTATATCTGTCATTTAATCAATTCAGCCCATTACTGAATATCCTGTTTTACCATGTTAAATGTCACATTAAGGCAGAAACATGGTTTCACGATCACTTTCACTGTAAGTTTCATTCATTTCCATGAATTAGCTTAAACTATTGCAATGAATTGATTTAACAAAAAGTCTGATTCAATAAAATGTTCATCTAAACCCCCACTTGGCTTTGTACATGTACTAAATATTTTGGTAAAAACATATGTAGCTAAATCTTACTGTTTATCACCATGTATTTTTTATTGTATAAAATAGAAAATAAAAAATAGCTGTTTTGGTGAGAATATTATATATATTAGTAACACTTTACATTAAGGTTCCATATGCTTATTATTAGTTACCTACATTAATGAATTAACAATGAAAATTACTTTTGAAGGATTTAGTAATTTTAGTTAACTTCAAGCTAATCTTAGTTTATTTCAACATTTTTTAATACTTTATTAAAATCACGTTTTATCTGTTAATAATGGACCTGAACTACCAATATCAGTTGTATTTTTATTAACTAACATTAACAAAGATGAATAAATACTGTAATAAATGTAGTGATCATTTTTAGTTAGTACATTAACTAACGTTAACTAATTTGACCTCATTGTACAGAGTTACCTACATTACCTACAAATAAATTTCAAGTATGTAGTGCAGTCATTGGTTTATCGACTTACAACAGTAGAACAGAAGAAAGAATAAACAAGGGGGGGAAAAAAAAAAAAATCCCACCCACGATTTGAGTGAAGCCTCACTTGATCCGGGAGGAAAAAAATCCCTCTTTCCAGATGAGAAGCACATCTGACTCACAAGCAGACATATTTTCAGTCAAGCGATCGCTCATCTTTTGAGGGGCTGTGATGTCAGCAGTAGAATTTTTATTTATTTAATTGTTTATTTTCAGCGCCTGCAGAGGTGGGTGGACCGAATTGGCTGTAAAAGCTCACACACATTCCATGTTTCTCACTTCCAGCTTCAGCATCTAGGCTGACATCATTGCCTCCGCTCGCTGCCACAGGCGTGCAAGTGCCAAGACATGGAGAACACTTGTCAGGTCGGGAAGTGTTATCTATTTTTCTCAACATGCCAGAGCGTGTCTCAGTCCGTCAGACGTGGTCCTGGCAGAGATACGGCACGTCGTTGGAGAATCCGGTACAGAGAGTTGGAGGCACACGCACCTCACTGCAGGCCTAACTCTACCTCCAAATTGCCACCTATGAAAGTTTAATGGTTGTCTGTGACTGCATAGTGAATAATTGAACAATGGAAAAACCTGATTCTTTCCTGGATAACGAAGCAAGCCCAGCAGTAAACCTTAGTGTGAGCGAAGGGGGAAATAAGGAAAAAAATTCTAGGTAACAAAAAGTGGAAATGCCAAATTTTAGTGCCTCATTCCCAACATTTTTGTCATCTTTTAGTTTTAGACCACTGCTACTCAGCTAGCATAGACAGAGTAGATATTTCATATGAGCGGAATAAAAAATATATTCATTTATGCCATTATATATATACAGTATATATATATGAGCAATATGACATATGACTGTATATCAGCACGGCTGTGATTTGGCCATAGGCCGTAGTGCCGTAGATAATCACAGCGTGCTGATATACAGCCATATCGCACGGCTACTCGTGTGATATTGCGTTTATACAACAGTTCGACGGCATGAGTGTGTAAATAAATAAAAAAATAACAACGGAGTGTCTTTAAAACCCTCTTTTGTGCAGAATTGCTTCCTTCCGCCACGGATTCAGATCTCGAGTTGACAGTTTGACCAAGCCTCCATTACTAATTATAAAACGTCACTTTAGAACTAGTAACGAAGGAATGTTGAGTCCCTCCATTGAAACTCATTGTATTTTGTACAGTATTATTGAAAGAGAGATCGCCTGTGCAAGCATATAGTCTAATGTAACATTCATTCTTCACATCGATGTCCAAAATATTATATCCATTATAAAAATCTGTTTGAATGTCCGCTGAGGAAAGTGATCTTTGTATTTGTCTTTTTTACAGTTAAGGGAATTTTCCATAACAGCACTAAAACAACGTGCTTTGTTTATAAAAGTCCTTTTCAATTTAAAAGTCTCTTGCGTCTGACTCCTTCACTTGTAGAGTTTGCCGCCATCGTATGGCGTATTAATGTAACTTTCACTCAATCCATATTACGCACTAATGGACCCTTTCTCATTACCAAATACAACATATTATTTATATAAAATAATATTTATTAAACAACAATATTTAAATGAACAACAACAGCCATTATAAATGACAATAGAAAAAAAATAACAATTGTACAATTCAGTTAAACGTACAAAAGCAGTGCTCTACAGGATGCAAGTTAAATATAGCCTTAATATTAAATTACTAAATTTAACATAGCACAATTCGATTTGCTCAGGAACAATTAATAGATTAATAAGACCAAATATTGCCAAATATAAAATTAATTATATCTCATGTTTAACCACTATAAGAGCCAGCGGCAAATCCTCGAAGCACTGACCGAGATGAAGCTGTTCTCGGCGGGTACTCGAGCACTGAATCTGATTGACTCGCATCTCCGAAAATGTCTAAACAAATTGTAAAATAGGTGCTATGATTAAATATGAGTCACATATTTCAGGTCTAAACAACTACATTTTCACCTAAAAAACTCTTAAAACTACAGTTCGTGGTACAACGAGTGTAGTATTTGTAAAAAAAATTACGGTGGATTTGCTCGGCCGCCATGACAGCCGCTTCAAGCGGAGTGATACAAACGGTGAAAAGGTAGGAATGCTGTTATCACTAAAATATTGCACGGCTCTCAGCCAATCAGATTCGAGAACCCGAATTTAATAATAACACATAAATTGAAAAAGTATCTATTTAAAGTATCTAAAAGTATTATACTTTAAATATTTTTTTCTCTATCTATACCTATATATACATAGTAAAATTTTTACATACAATGTGAAATTCAAAGTTACATTAGATATATCAGGAATGATTCAAACTCTACTCAGTCTGCAAAACTCAGATCTCAATATGAACTCAAACATTTTTCATCAAATTCATCAAAATCGAATGATCTGTCCTGCTATCCATCATTTCATAGCTTTTTGCTTTTACTGTATGACAACTACTGTTATTTTTCCCAAGGATGTTTAGGAGAAACATCTGAGAATGACACTTTAATGAAACAGCTCCTTTAGTCTCCTGAGCTATGAAAAGGTAATCCCTGAGCAATAAAATCTTCCTGTGGGTCAGACAGGAAACAATGCAGCCACTGGGTTTATAAGACCTTCACGTCAAGCTTGTATTTAGGTTTAATTACAGCTTCCTGTCTTTCTGTCCTATGGGATGTGACTAGCAGCTTAACGGTTTGATGATAAACTCCAGACAGTTTGCCTTATATACAAACAATACCTTTAAACCATCGCCACCAGCTTAGTAATTTCATTAAGAATGAAGACCTGCCAAGGAAAAAGGCAATATGATGCATTTCCTTTGATTAATTGTTTCAACAGGCTTGTGTTCACCTCTATTTTAATGACCTGAGAAAACAGTGACATGGCATTATAATATTCATGAGATTCCAGGCCTCATTATAGTGACAAAATTTGCATTTTAACTTTGACGTGCATTTTCTGCCTTTTGCGACTAAACAGTAAAGATGCATTAATAACTTCAACAGCTGTTATCTGAGGAGGCGTACTGCAGCTGTACACAATCCATTTCATTATTATAGGAATGACAAGTGCTCCACAAGTCAAAAGATATTTATGGCCATTTTAATTGCATCTACTGCTTTTCAGGTTTATCCTGCGATAAAGACCGCCATAATCTGGCATGTGTCTCCACAAGAGTTTTCAGAAAAGATTTTCAATAACATCTCAAACTGAGCTCAGATTTTTCCAAGACAACAAAGTCTGAAATCAAAAGGCAGAGATCATCTCAAATGAGCTCAAAGACCAAAATTGGCTTGCTGAGAAAATTCATCACTTGGCAGATGATGAAACTGGAAAAATAAATAAATAAATAAAAAACTTAATAAATAAAAAATAAATAAATAAATAAATAGAAAATAAAAAAATAAAAAATGATTAAAAATAAAATAAGAAAATAATAAAAAATAAAATAAAATAGTAAAAAAAAAAAATAAAAAAAATAAATAAATGATTAAAAATAAAATAAAACAATAAAATAAAAAATAAAAAATAAAAAATAAAACCCATAATAGTCTATCAATGACCTAGCAACCATTAGAACACTTTACCAGCTGCATAGCAACACCCTGGCAACGACCCACCACACCCTAGCATCACTTTGAGATGGACATCATCACTAAAAAAAGAGGGCAGCGGCTATAGCGACAGATGCCATTTACACCAAGTGTAAATAACATCAAAAAGTATTTTCTTCACACTAAGGGCAAATAGTAGTTAGAAGCTATTTGCACTAAATGTAAATAGTTGTTAGATACTATTTATACTTACTGCAAATAGTGGCATATATAGTGGCCTCAGTGTATAGCAGTACATTATAAAACAGTATGCAATAACAACAATACATTCAATGTAAATTATATATATATATATTAAAATAATAAGTAGATGCTGCCTTGTAAGGATATTTGTACTTGACATTACACCTACACCTAACCCTATTAAACACTTTATTCCCACTATCCTATACCGGTTAGGCACTTTATTTCCACTTTTCGAATATTTTCTTAATTTTTAATTAAAATAAACTACTCTCCAAGCTGATATGCGATTGAAAAGGGAGAAGAATGAGTTCAGAAAAAGCGAAGTCACGTCAAAAGCTATCGCCACCCGTCTTACTCTCCACGCCGCTGATCCTATTATCAGCGGGATTTCTTTTGTAATTTCCTCTGGCTCAGTCAGACAATTGGTGGGCAAAGTTAGTGTAAATAGCATCTGCCATCAAGGAGGGCTATTTGCACTTGGTGTAAATAATAGACACTCCAAAAAAGGCGACAGAGTGTTATTCACTTCCCAGAGGGCAAATTTCTTTTATAGAGACCTAAAATGGACACAAATCAGACAACTGATAACATACAGAAAGAATATTGTTTTTTTTAAATAACCGTTCAAAATATATCACCAATATCAATCATTCTGAAAAGAAGCATCCAAGAAATATTCAAACCACCATACCTGTACAAACCACTGATGTGTATAATCTAATAATACATCTGAGATCATACAATGAGATTTTTTTTTTTTTTTTTGTAAAATCTCCCATACTACACACATTTTATTCAGCTTTATCCATATTAACACTGTGCCGCCCCTGCCTGTCAGCCCAAGCGTCGTCCGAGCTTTGATCTAATTTCTGTTGTCCTGAGTGTCCGTCTTTGATTTTTCAGCATGTTCCCTTCTATTCTCACCTGAAGCTTCCTTCACCTTTTCTCTTTGCTTTTTTCTTATAGAAGAGATAATAACCATCTGTGAAAGATGCCCTTTTGACCGGCCGTATGAGGGCAGAGGCAAAAAGCCGAGTTCTGCACTTTGGGCCGTATTTCAAGATATGACATTTATGTTGACATTTTTGTGTTATGAAGGATTAATAAGTGAGTCTGCAATCCACTGTTCTCCTCTCACCGAAAGGTTGAAAGATTTTCTTTTCTGCAAAATAGCTCTCATCTCATCTCAGGGTGTAACAGCACACTGCCTCTCTCCTCTCGTGATATCACCATCTGATGGCCAGCACACTTAAAGCACTGACAAACACATAGTATATAAATCAAGTGATGTTTCCCTTCTCTGTGAGTCCATTGCAACAGGCTGCAGATATTCTTAAACACTGGTTCAAAAATCATGAGTCATTTTGCACAACGCCAGACCAGCTGAATATTTTGTCGTTGGTCCACTGTTGCAGAAACTTTCATTACTGTCAGACTACTACTGCACAGACTACAGTAATCTATAACCTGATCTGTGAGTAGACTGATACAGTGCGGTCCAAAAGTCTGAGGCCACAATAAAAATCAAACTAAAGATTTGGAGCTCTTTACAACGAAGGGACATTATTCAGTAAAACAAAGAAGACATATTTCAGATTCTGCACTATTTCAAGGTCACTAATGAAATAATCGAATGATTTTGTTCAAGGTTTTGTTCAAGTCAGCTCATGCTCTGCTTTCAGTAATGCAAAAAAGAGACACATACCATGGTAACAAATTGGTATTTGAGACACATAACAAATTCTGTAATGTTATTTTTTCAATTTATCTGTTTACTACTGTTGTTTTGCTGATATTATACACAACTGGTGATACTCCTCACAAATACTTTTCACATTTTATTATATTAGTAAGTTGTAAATAAATAAATTCAACTTTAATAAATACAATTAGTTTGATTTATGTTTACTTTAATCAGTGTTATTTTAGTATCACTATAATATTATAATACTAGATACTATAATAATACATATAATAATAAATATTGCTATATATATATATATATATATATATATATTAAAATAAAATTTAATATATAATAAAATATAATTTTAGATAAAGTTTTAGTAGTTTGTGTGCTTTTTAATCATTAGTTTATTTTTAAATATGTCTATATTTTTGTTATTAATTTTTATTTCAGTTTTAATTATTTTAGTACACCAAGTTAAACTATTACTTACTAGCAGAAATAAAATACGTTTAAAGCATTTTATTACATTTTTTATTACTTTTGTTTTGCTCATATACACAACTGGTAATACTTTTCATATTTTATTAATATTAGCAAGTTGTAAATACATAAATAAATAAATAAATAAATGTAACTTTAATAAATAAAATATATTTATTTTAATCAGTGTTATTTTAGTATCAATGAGATACTATAATAATTTGTATATATATATATATATATATAAATAAATAATTTTAGGTAAAGTTTTAGTAATTTTGTTGTGTGTGTGTTTTTTTTTTTTATCATTTTTATTAGTTTATTTTAAAAATATGTCTATATAGTTTTTATAAATTTTTATTTTAGTTTTAGTAATTTTAGTACACCAAGTTCAACTATTACTAGCTGAAAGTTATTTAAGTTAAAGTTTTTTATTTTATTTCATGTAACGAAAATGTATGGTTTTAGTTTTATGTAACTATAATAATCTTGGAAAAAAAAAAAAAAAAATTAGAATAAAAAACTTGTCTAAACTTTTCAGTGGTAGTGTAACTTGTAATAAAACAAACATGTCTCATTTACATACTACCAAACAAAGAAACCTTTTCACTCACTGTCTCAGACTCCCATATTTTCCCTCCAATTTGTCCCTCACAGATGACACAACACTGAGAAAAGTTGCTTGCTTGAGTTGTAAATGACCTTTTACACAACATGACCTTTATCAAGGCTCAATACTATATATTAAATTCCTCTCCTGCTCGAAAACATCAGACCTGCCAATGCGTTCACCCTATTGTTAGCCAGCTCACACACCTCAGCATTGTTTTACAAGGTTTTGTTTATCCAGCTCCCCAGCTCTCCACAACAACCCATAAAACAAAGAGGACTGTGGAGCTGCCTTCCCATTCAGATGATTTAATTTAGCTATGGTCACCGAAGAATGATTCCACTGTTTGAGATTGTCATATGCACACGAGATGCTCCCACATGCTCCTGACGTTAATAAGACTCGAGACCCTGAATATCTCAATGCTAGATGAAGTGTAAAGAATGACGGCTCCACTCAATTACCGGCGGTGAGGTGCGACTCTTGCGTGCACTTTTAATTTTAATGCGTCGCTCTCTTCCGATTCGGCCTCATCCTCAAAGGGATGTCGATGAGAGTCAATTGGCTTTGTTTGGGGATAAATCCAGAGGAAGCAGTTTGAACATCCACTCGTGTCGCAGATAAATGTTTGTCATTGGCGTCGCCCCGTCTGTCTCAAAGAAATCCGATAAGGCTGTGAAGACACATGATAATTGTGCACTGATGTAACAAATGTGACATTTAACAAACAAACACTGCATAAACAGATCAGCCGACTGATAGTGGGTAATGGATACTGGTGGAAGGTTACGGGCCACTGAATAATCCCCGTATCAAACGGCGTCTCTTTAGCAAGGGTCAGTGCACGTACACTGCGGCATATTTGTAGGTGATGAGATGGCGAGATTTGTGTCGGTTTAAACACTGCAGAGCTTATCTTCTCAAAGCTAAGGATTTGTAAGAACGGATCAGCTGGTAAAAGGGTAGATGTTGTTTTATTTAAAGGACGCGAGTTAAGCCTTCAGGATACGGGGATCACCTTAGAGCGCTAATGGCGCACATGTCAGGGCGAGAAGATGCCAGCTTGACAGGGGCGGTCTATTTATAGGGAGCTCATTACTTTTGCATCCATGTGCTATTGGCCACAAATTAAGTAACAATTGGTTGATTCTTGACTAGTTTGTCTTGACAAAATGGCATACAGGTGCTGGTCATATAATTAGAATATCATCAAAAAGTTGATTTATTTCACTAATTCCATTCAAAAAGTGAAACTTGTATATTATATTCATTCATTACACACAGACTGATATATTTCAAATGTTTATTTCTTTTAATTGTGATGATTATAACTGACAACTAAGGAAAATCCCAAATTCAGTATCTCAGAAAATTAGAATATTGTGAAAAGGTTCAATATTGAAGACACCTGGTGCCACACTCTAATCAGCTAATTAACTCAAAACACCTGCAAAGGCCTTTAAATGGTCTCTCAGTCTAGTTCTGTAGGCTACACAATCATGGGGAAGACTGCTGACTTGACAGTTGTCCAAAAGACGACCATTGACACCTTGCACAAGGAGGGCAAGACACAAAAGGTCATTGCAAAAGAGGCTGGCTGTTCACAGAGCTCTGTGTCCAAGCACATTAATAGAGAGGCGAAGGGAAGGAAAAGATGTGGTAGAAAAAAAGTGTACAAGCAATAGGGATAACCGCACCCTGGAGAGGATTGTGAAACAAAACCCATTCAAAAATGTGGGGGAGATTCACAAAGAGTGGACTGCAGCTGGAGTCAGTGCTTCAAGAACCACTACGCACAGACGTATGCAAGACATGGGTTTCAGCTGTCGCATTCCTTATGTCAAGCCACTCTTGAACAACAGACAGCGTCAGAAGCGTCTCACCTGGGCTAAAGACAAAAAGGACTGGACTGCTGCTGAGTGGTCCAAAGTTATGTTCTCTGATTAAAGTAAATTTTGCATTTCCTTTGGAAATCAGGGTCCCAGAGTCTGGAGGAAGAGAGGAGAGGCACACAATCCACGTTGCTTGAGGTCCAGTGTAAAGTTTCCACAGTCAGTGATGGTTTGGGGTGCCATGTCATCTGCTGGTGTTGGTCCACTGTGTTTTCTGAGGTCCAAGGTCAACGCAGCCATATACCAGGAAGTTTTAGAGCACTTCATGCTTCCTGCTGCTGACCAACTTTATGGAGATGCAGATTTCATCTTCCAACAGGACTTGGCACCTGCACACAGTGCCAAAGCTACCAGTACCTTGTTTAAGGACCATGGTATCCCTGTTCTTAATTGGCCAGCAAACTCGCCTGACCTTAACCCCATAGAAAATCTATGGGGTATTGTGAAGAGGAAGATGCGATATGCCAGACCCAACAATGCAGAAGAGCTGAAGGCCACTATCAGAGCAACCTGGGCTCTTATAACACCTGAACAGTGCCACAGACTGATCGACTCCATGCCACGCCGCATTGCTGCAGTAATTCAGGCAAAAGGAGCCCCAACTAAGTATTGAGTGCTGTACATGCTCATAATTTTCATGTTCATACTTTTCAGTTGGCCAAGATTTCTAAAAATCCTTTCTTTGTATTGGTCTTAAGTAATATTCTAATTTTCTGAGATACTGAATTTGGGATTTTCCTTAGTTGTCAGTTATAATCATCAAAATTAAAAGAAATAAACATTTGAAATATATCAGTCTGTGTGTAATGAATGAATATAATATACAAGTTTCACTTTTTGAATGGAATTAGTGAAATAAATCAACTTTTTGATGATATTCTAATTATATGACCAGCACCTGTAGTTGTACTAAAACTAGTTCACTTTACTTGAAGAAATGTTGGACACCGATTGCACATAGTTTAAGGGCCCTATCATACACCCGGCGCAATGCGACACCAGGCGTGACTTAAGTGTTTTTTGCTAGTTTCAGCCCATTCCTTTTACTGAAAAACTCATTAAACACTGTAAAAAGTAATACACTCTATCTACTCAATAAAATTGTGGCAACAGATTACAAGCAATATTATTAATTAAATTCAACATATAAGAATTGAGTTAGAATTAATCAAATGAATTCCTTAAAAGTCAACCATTTAAATTAGCAAACACCATTACAAAAACCACAAACTGACATAAAAAACAAAGCGTCAAACTGCCCAACTAAACGAAACACTGATCAGCATAATGGTGACCAAACATTTTAAATAAAATTAAAATCAACATCTAAACCTCTGTTAATTCATGTGTTTCTCTTTCCTTCAGTGATTCTGCTTGTTATCATCAGGTGTCTTCAATGTTGGCAATAAAAAATTATGAGTTCTTAATTCATCTTTGATGTCTGTCTGTTATTCAGATATTTTTATTTAAATTTTACTCATTTTAAATGGTTGACATTTAAGGAATAAATTTGATTAATTCTAACTCAATTCTATCTGTTGAATTTAATTAATAATATTGCTTGTAATCTGTTGCCAAAATTTTATAAAGTAGATAGAGCGTATTACTTTTTACAGTGAATAATACACTGCGTAATACACTACATTTGGTTTAAAACTTACATCGCGACCATTAAAAAAAGTATGTTCTATATAGTATGAATGTGCGTAGTATGAATGAAATTTGGATGTACTACATCTGCCATGTTGTCATTGTCATGTGACCTACGGCGTCAGTTGCATCGCTTCACTTCCGTTCACAAATCCTTTCCGATGGCCTCATGGGATATTAAAGTGTCCATTGTATGCACACTTCAGAATCTCGCCGGAAGTTGTAGGCCATTCGAGTACTTTTCACCTGTTTTATGAATACTATGAATTTGGACATATACTACTCGGCTCACATACGTTTTTTCGCATAGTATATAGTGTGGAAGGCATATTTGAAGGCAGCATTAATCTCTAAATTCACTCTACTAATGCACTCCCTTGCAAAGCATGCTGGGAACTACAGATCCACCATCCACTTGTCAACAAAAATAAATCATGTAGTTTTAACACAAATGAATTAAGTAAACATCAGTTTTAAATATATTAGGTGGATTGAACACAATGAAATTGTGTTCAGAAATTGGGTTACTTTAGCTCATTTTAATTAATTAAACTGAACAAGAGGCGGTTGTTTTGAGTGTGAGATTATGTTGGGCAAAACATATTTATAGACTTCTACCATGAACAAAAACAATGAAGGCACTTTCAAACGAAACAAATTCCAGGCACAGCATTTGTTGTTGATGTCAATGGCAGTGCTTCCAGTCAAACTCTGCAGTATTTTGACACAAATCCATCTGTCATTTGGTAGAAGACATCATGGACAGCATGCCCTCATTCTTGACAACCATGAACAAAACTCCAGAAGTATACAACCCAAACTGCATTAAATATGAGTCCACATGCAGCAAGAATAAACATGCGGACCGCAATGTGTTTTGTGCAGTGAATTATTGGCTGAAATTCAAGAGACATTTAGAAAACTAAATATTTTAAACTTAAATGTAAAGCTGGAAGCAGGAATTATCGGGGTTCAAGTGCTTTAAGGCCTTTAAGCACATGTGTGAAAAGGTATTATGTTTTATTTAGCAAGCATGTAACCATCTCGATCATAGATGGAAAAGACCATTTACAGCTAATACAGGCAATTTATCATAGGAAATATATGGTTTTTAAAGGTTTTTAACAGTTATGAAGGTTGAGCCAAAATCCTAGGACTAGGTCACCAAAGTTGTTTTTTGAAATAATCTCCAATATTTAATGAATGATTCAATGGACAGTGGCGGCCGTCAAGGCAAAGTTGCTCAGAATGAGGAGTTCTACCATGTAGTATGAATGCCGTGAGTCAAACAGGCCCAGCGAGTTTCGTTCCGTTAATCTTGTCTGATAGCTGTTCAAACTTCAGTGGCCGATGCCGGACATGTTTTTTGATATACATCAATGTCCTCATAGACAATCATGACACCCTGGACAAAGACACTGCATGCCAATTTTCAAGTCGATTGGACTAACGGTGAAGTAGTTATAGCCATTTTCATGTTCTTATTGTTTTTTTGTTTTTTTTGCTGTTATAGTGCCACCAAGTGGCCAGTTTTAGTAAACATGGCTCCACCCACTTCGAACATTTTGGCAGCCTCATAATTTCAACTTTTTTTGATAATTATTAACAATCAGACTCCAGAGAATCTCGCTGCACTGGTTTGGTTCCGATCGGGCCAAAAACCTAGGACTAGCTCGCAAAAGTAGGTTTTTCAAAAAATCCAAAATACCCAAAAATTTCGCCAAAATGATGGACGAATCCAAGGCATGCATTTTGTCTGTCTTGAGCCAAGGATTCCAACGATATAAGACACTTGAGTCAATGCTCATTACACTCATAAAGACATTGTTCCTTTTACACAATAAACAGTGTAAGGTCCTGACGCAAAACCAGTTAAGAATAACTCATACTGTATAGATAACTTCAAAGTTAACAGACAAACAAAACACCAACAAACCTCCAATTTTTGTATTGATTTTTTTTTATTGGTTTGACTGTTGTGAAATTACAAAAGGAGCTATTCGTTCAGCACTACATGAGTAATCAGCACCACGGACAGCAGCCCTGCTCATATCCCGCCTGCCTCGTCTCCTGCTGATATACGGCAACTCTTTGCCCTTAAAGGGAAATCTTAGGTCAGCTCTTTTAATTCCTCTGAAATCTTAATAACATCTCAGCTAACTCTAAATCAGTAGAAAAGGCCAAACGGAGGTTAATAGGAGATAGAATAGTCTGTATGAAACCCTGAACTATGGGGCTGCCTTCATAAAATCTAGTCTGAATAAAAAGAATAGTGTTTTTCTTCATCTTACAAAACATTGTACTCCATTAAACTGAACAGAATACACTTTCTTTACACTGTCCATTAGTAAGCTTTTATTTACTTTCTGTCTAAGCATGCTGAGGTGAATTGATAAGGTCGGCTACCTCAAAAAAGTCCTGAAGTTGGATCTCATACACAAGGTCTAGAGATGTTTGGAAAATAGAAATGTTTTCATGCTTGAGTGAATTTAAATTCGGGGCCTTTAAGAGTCCCTGATATCTACATATGCATGTGATCAGTGGACCAGACGAAATTTACAACAGGGTGGGCAGGCGCTGATTTTTGACCTTGCTTGCTTAGCCAGAATAATGCAAACTTCTAAGTCTCTGCTTATTCTATTTGCAAACATTATTTATTTCCTTTGGCAAGTGATTTTCCCAAGAGTTACGATACATCAAGGTTGGGTTTGGTTCCTGAACTGCCTTGTTTCTCCACTTCACTCTGCATAATGCACATTTCTCTGGAATGCTTGATTCTGATTGGTCAATCAGAGCATTCCGCAGTCAGATTGTTTTCTATTATGACACTAAACTTTATCATTTACCACCGTCCCACGGAAACTTATTTCCAACATAGTTTAATGCCTCTCACATAATCCAGTAATTTCAACTTAAAAATATAGCTGCAAGCAGCGATGACGGGCCCAAGCCCCGGTGCCACCACCAACCCAGTGGCTTTAGGGCAACTGTGCATGATGGGCAATATGCATTTAAACTGGGTAAATGTAAAAGAATTATGTCAAGATATGAGACTCTTCCTGTTTCCCTTTATGTCATTATTTAATCACTCGCCATGGCAACAACGTTTGAGATATCCAATATCCGTTCACAATTTAACATCTTCAGTGTCTTGCCACTATGTTCAGAAAGTTTGGTGTGAATCGCATGAATCCCGTAGGAGGAGTAGTTAAAAATTAAGAGCTTGATTATTGAAAAAATTAACATTCAAATATCTGACTTCCTGTTGGTTGGAGCTAATGACTAAATTAGAAAGTTGTCCGGCCTAATGAGACCAATATATGTTCTGAATTTAGTGACTGTAAGTAAAACTAACCACCCCACTTTTCTCAAAAGGTGGCGCTAAAGAGCTCCCTCCCCACGCCCGTTTCTAGGGTTTTGCCCATGTCTACTGGCTGACATCTCTGATGTGTGTGTCGAGTTTCATGCAATTTGAAGCATGCTAAGAGTCTTAAAAGCATCCAAAATGAATATTAAAGATTGATGCATTGCCATGGCCACATTGTTTAAGATATCAAGAATCTTTTCACAGGTCTACATTCCCCATATTAGCTGACTTCCTGTTGGGCTGCCGTATAACTTAGAGCACGAAAGTTGTTTGGCTTGATGAGATCTATAAGTGTATAAAGTTAATAATAATAATAATTCCTTACATTTATATAGCGCTTTTCTGGGTACTCAAAGCGCTTTTTTACATACGGAAGGGGGAATCTCCTCAACCACCACCAATGTGCAGCATCCACCTGGATGATGCGACGGCAGCCATATTGCGCCAGAATGCCCACCACACACCAGCTTATTGGTGGAGAGGAGACAGAGTGATGAAGCCAATCAGTGTATGGGGATGATTAGGAGGCCATGATGGACAGAGGCCAATTGGCAAATTTGGCCAGGATGTTGGGGTAACACCCCTACTCTTTTCGAAGGACATCCTGGGATTTTTAACGACCACAGAGAGTCAGGACCTCGGTTTAATGTCTCATCCATCTTTTTGACAGTGTTGTGTCCCCATCACTATACTGGGGTGTTAGGACCCACACAGACCACAGGGTGAGCACCCCCTGCTGTCCTCACTAACACCTCTTCCAGCAGCAACCTAGTTTTTCCCAGGAGGCCTCCCATCCAGGTACTAACCAGGCTCAGCCCTGCTTAGCTTCAGTGGGCAACCAGTCTTGGGCTACAGGGTGATATGGCTGCTGGCTGTTTGGTTAGTGTAGGTGAAAAGAGCTGCGCTATAGAGGCCCTCAAAAAACATAAAAGGGTCCGCCACAGAGCCCCCCCATGTCAACTTGTGCACGGACCTGATGGCCAATAATTCCAACGTGTGTGCATAGTTTCAAGAGTTTTTGAGCATGTTAGGCCCCCGAAAGTGTCCAAAACCTTGAAAGAAAAAAAAAAATAATAATAACAATCCTTAGGAAAACAATAGGGCCTCCATCCCTTTGGAGCTTGGGCCCTAACAATGTCCAAATAATTATTTATGATTATTGTTCATTTGGTTCCTTCTGATTTAGTTTTATTTTGTGATAATGAGTGCCTCACTATATACATGATCCCTTACATAACTGTTCCTTATAAGGAAAAACACGTTCATCAACACAGCAACAGCACAGATACAATAATCAGATCACATGAGTTAATAATATTATTTACTTGAACTACTTTTGACCCTTGCCTAAGTTCACACAAAAAGTGTTGAGAGCCATTAGGCAGCAGAATGAGTTTCTTTCTCATGCTGTGTGGTAGATTGACCTACTCTTCAAATTGTTTTATCACAGTATATACTGTGATTTTTTTGGCACTGAGGGTCTCATAATAGAAGTATAAATTAAATATTATGATGACCCAGGATCTTTAACTAGACCATTAGGAAGAAAACTGAGAACTTTGCGATGTAATAGCCCTACTGAAGGGTTTTCAACAACTGAATCAAATGAAATAATATATCATGATCTAATTCATATTCATAGGTGTTTGTTTGATTAATTTCTGCTTTTTGACACAATAATAGCTCAATGAGTATTAAACTACAATAAATGCATACTATGCAGGGCAATAATACTGTAATAATAATAATAATAATAATTAAAAAAAAATGCATAATAAATTAAAACATTTATCTTTAAAAAAAAAATTAAAAAGATGATTTATAAAAAAAAATCATCATGCATGGATGATCATGCACGTGCAGTGAATATGTCATTGTAAAAATGTCAAGATATGGTATAAAATGGTCCTTTGGGTTTAGTGTTGGAGTATTAACATCAAACTACCTTCCTTAACCTTTGCAGTGGCCTTGTAACATGAGGTCTTGCAGGCCTTTCGTGACACTCCTCACATAATTTGAAGATCTTCTTCAGGAGATCAATGCTTCCCTTGAACTGGATGAAAAGCTTTAATGGTTTATCAGCGCAAGATAAAGTAATCAATAGCACTGAAGTTAAATGGAGGCCGTATATTCATTCATCTGATCACAGGTGATGAGAGGGTCTTTTGCCCGTATAATCACACCTCTTAAGATATTCTCAAAAGACCCCATTAACATCTCCATGCTCCATAGTCTTTAACATTTTCATAAGCTACTCAAAAAGTTGCTGACAAAGCTTTGCCATTTAAGGAAACGGCGGCTTTCCCCGTAGCAAAGTCAAACACACCATAAATTTCCAACTGTTGCGTTTGCATAACTGACAAAATGTTTGACTTGGCACAAAAGCAGGCGTTCTGAAAAATGAACGTGTTTACATATGATTACAATATTCAATAAGTCAAAGTATTTAGGGCATTCTTTCTTCTATCTGAGTTTAAATAATGAAAGACAACCGCAGCCATTCATTGTGGTGCAGAAAATTACAGACTTCACATTAAATACAAGAGGTAAAATAAAAGTCTAGGTAAAAAATAAAAAATATATGCACCAATATAACAAAACTACAAAAAACTTACACATACCTTTAATAAAATATTTTAACATGGGATATATATTTGAACATTTAACATGCATCTGCCACGAGTACAACTGCTTTCAGCCGAGATTGTTCCCATACAGAAAAAGCCATCTGTCAGCCAGAAGTGTTGTGTATAGTCGGCATGGCTCTGGCCCATTATCTTTTCACCAATGCCGACATTGAGCCATCAGTGCCGCATTTCAGCCGGAATCGGGCCAAATGTGCTTGCTATCTGGGTTGACGCAACTGTCATTTGCCTGATCCGCCAGTGCTGCATCACAAAAGTTTATCAATTGCACGTTTTTAAGCCTTGCCAATTTAAATATTCAAGCGCAAAAAGATGCGAAAGCGCACACATCCGAAGCGCGCGCCCAGAAAGCTGCTTCTCAGACAGCATGTGAATGCTCAGTTGTGCTTTCTTTCACGTCTTCTTGCAATTGAACGGACATATTCAAACAAAATTACATAAAAAAAAAATGCCAGTTTTGGTGAGTATCCTAGTAAACATAGTCTGTTATATCTTCAGTGAACAAACAGTTGAGAAATAAAACGCATGTGTAACAGTATATTGGATTTAAAGTGACAGCAGCCTAATAAACCTGCTGCTGTCTGTATTTTAATCATTCACTACTCTTTGCTGAATAACTTTTGTAACTTTAATAAGGATTAATCTATATTTAATTTATTCAGTGAAGACTATGCAGTGCTTTTTTACAATCAATTATTCATTTTCTCAACCTGAAAATTACTGTTAGACTTACCTGATAAACATGAAAAGCAGTGTTTATTTGTATGTAATGTTTGTTCTATTGTATTTGTGCTGTTTCTTGTAATTTGATTATTTGTTTTTATTTTATAACTGACAGTTTACTTGTCCTTAACAATATTTAAAATTTATATGAGCTAGGCTAGTAGTTTTTGGTGTCACAACCTTTTTTATTAAGGTCAAAAACAACGATAGACAGACAATAATAGGCCTATTTAATTCATTTATTACTTTTTTTGTGGTGGGGCCAGTGGAAGTTCTGGCAGGGAAAGTAAAAATTTTTTTATTTTTATGAGTATTACATGATGTCATATAATTTACTAGTGGACACGAGAAAGTGAAAAATGGTGGACGGCGAGACATCTACAGATATATGACCTGCACCATCATGTATAAGTGTATCATTCAACTTTTCATAAAAAATTGAAATAATCATCACAAATATTCTTTGAATATCCAATACATTGCCCAACTAACAATCAGGTTTTGAGAACAAACAAGAAGTCCAAACTCTGATATCTGAATTTAAACTACAACGTGTTCTCACAGCGAGTCCCATATCAAAGGTTCATTATTTAGCAGCTGGTATTTTGAGAAAATAGTCACACAACAACAGCTGATCATGTTCTTAAATAATTATCTAAATGAACAAAAATAAGTATGAAAATATCCAAGATTCCCGAAGCAATGATGATTTTGCAGCAAGCGTGAAGAGAATATCACCCCTAAATAAACGCTAATTCAATATCATACAATATTTATGCAAATGAGCGCAAGTGTGAGACCTGCTGAAAGATGATGAGGGCTTGAATCATACAAACGAGGCTTTTGTTGAATGAGAGATATTTCTTCCCAGAATCAGTGAACTGTCTAATTGCATTAGCCCCTTAAATGCTGAAATCTAAACAAGAGTGTTGAACGCTTCGTTTAGCAGATAGAACTAGTACAACACCCATGTTGAAACGAGGGCAGTGAGTCAGCGTGCAACAGACCAACCCACATCATTAGAGTCAAGCTGCCTCCAAAACAACATATCTACCATAAAGGGAAAAAAAAAAAAAAAAAAAAATTATATAGGAGATCTTGGGCATTTTTGCACATTTTCCTCATGTCACAAACTACTGCAAATCTACCTAACATGATTGGTACAAGAAACGTGTGTGTGCATACAGGAATGTTACCATTACATGTTTTACACTGAGAAAGACCAAATCATAATATTCAATTTAATACAAGATATCATTTAACATTGGACATCTTATTAAAACATATAACAAGGGGTCAGTTGTAACACTTGGAGAAAAACAAAACAAAACAAAAAAACCCCCACTAAAATAAATTATTTAATTTATTAATATTGTAATATTAAAAATGATTATCATTATAAAATAATTAATAATAAAAGTATTAATAGATTTGTTATTATTAATTAATTCATTAATTATATAATAAATATGATTTAATATTTTTAATATTTGAAAAGGGATTTTTTAACTAAAACTAATGGATGGATGGATGGATTGGATGGAACAATATAACAATAGATAGAAGGATGGATGGATGGATGGATGGATTGGATGGAACAATATAACAATAGATAGAAGGATGGATGGATGGATGGATGGATGGATGGATGGATGGATGGATGGATGGAACAATAGATGGATGGATGGATGGAATGATAAATTGGATGGATGGATGGATGGATTGATTGGATGGAACAATATAACACTAGATAGAAGGATGGATGGATGGATGGATGGAACAATAAATGGATGATGGATGGATGGATGGAACAATAAATGGATGATGGATGGATGGATGGATGGATGGATGGAATGATAAATTGGATGGATGGATGGATGGATGGATGGATTGATTGGATGGAACAATATAACAATAGATAGAAGGATGGATGGATGGATGGATGGATGGATGGATGGATGGATGGATGGATGGATGGATGGATGGATGGAACAATAGATGGATGGATGGATGGATGGATGGAACAATAGATGGATGGATGGATGGAACAATAGATGATGGATGGATGGATGGATGGATGGATGGATGGATGGATGGATGATGGATGGAACAATAGATGGATGGATGGATGGATGGATGGATGGATGGATGGATGGATGGATGGATGGATGGATGGATGGATGGATGGATGGATGGATGGATGGATGGATGGAACAATAGAACAATAGAACAACGGATGGATGGATGGATGGATGGATTGATTGGATGGAACAATATAACAATAGATAGAAGGATGGATGGATGGATGGATGGATGCTTTAATAAATACAAAGTTCTAGCATGAAACTCTAATGGTCAGGCTCATAGGTCCTTTAACTCGTCATGACAGAAATTTGGTATATTTCAAAGATTCTATCTTTTTTCTCTCTTTTTCTTTTTTGCCATTTTTGCCACCATAAAATTAGACAGCAGGAGAAAAACACTGAACATCCAAAAATACTCACTTTTATACCTCAAAATAATTTTTTGTTGAAATTTTACTGAAAATGTGATTCAGTTGAAGAAATTTTGCATGTTACAACTGACTTTAAGCCCACTGGACAAACCTGAGCATTTCTCTGCAGTATAGAAATGTCCAGAAAAATCCTACTGTATTTCTCCGTCCTTTATATTCCAGTTCCACTCCTTTCTTGCACCAGTTCTTTGCTTGTCCGATGCCAAACTCCATAGAATGCTGGAATGTTAAAGATTTACATGCTTGGGTGGAGTTTCAGAAATAAAACTTTAATAGAGTTCTCACTAAGTGCCTCAGTGGCAGTAAAACGCATCCGTCTTGCGGGCTCATAAGGCCTTTTTGTTAACCCACTTACATTAGACAATCTTTTTTTATCCCAACATTTTAGCGAGTTTGTACTTTCGCCGTCCCCCGGAGCACAATGAATCAAGGCACTTTATGACTTATTGGCCCGGGCTATACATCGGAATCAATTTTCATGGAAGTGCCGAAGAGATTAGTAATGATGTGCTGTGCAAGTCTATGGTGGGGATTTAATCCATCAGTCATAGACCTGTAATATCCTAAAGACTTTACGGGACTAAACAAGATCGGTGCATTTTGGCTGCATTTCTAAGTGTTACAACTCTTAAAGTGCTTGAGTTTGAGCAGCTCACTCTGGTTATCTTACAACACATACTTTATATATGCAGTTGTCATGAATAATAGAGCAACGCTTACTCTATGTCAGTGTTGTAGTCTATGTTAAGACAAAGCCAGTATATTGACTATATAGTGCAGCTTAGTACTAGAATCTTGACTGTGGGCATTAAATCCGCACCAATTTGCAGCTTATTCTGAAGAATCATCCACTTACACTCAAAAACCATCGAGGCACAAGAAATCATAGTTGACCTATGTGAGTTTATAGTAGTGCTGTCAAAAGTACCGACTTCGGTACCTTTGCTGCTCAAGAAACCTTTCTTATTAGGGGCCAAGCACCGAAGGTGCGTAGGCACCTATTGAAATCGTTAGTTTTCTTATTACGCTTCCGCCATTGAAGTCTATGGCAGCCCATAGAACCGTATGGTAAAAAGATGTGAAATTTGGCACACTGATAGAGGACAGTCTCAACTGTGTCCATAGCAAATTTGGAGTCTCTAACTCAATCCCTCTAGCGCCACCACCTGTCCAAAATTTCACTCATGTTTATGCTAATAACTTTTAAACCATAAGGGCTAGAAACAAATTTCCTCTGATTCCTTGGCTCAAGACGATTCGAATGCACATTATGACGTCATTTTCCGTCATTAAAATTGTAGGCCGTTACTCCGATTATCACGGAAATTGAACCAGATCATCTTCAGACCCTGCTTGCAAAAAGTTATCAAAAGCTTTTTGATAGAACCATCCGTTCTCGAAAACTGCACAAAATGAATTAGACGAAAAGCTCGCCAAATCAGACTTGAGGCTATATCTCCAGAACACTTTATCATATTCAGACCAAACTTGGTACATGTCATCACAAGCATGACCAGAGGCAACATGCAGCGTTTCGGCACAGCACAACCTACTGGTTCGGAGATACAAAAAAAAGCATTTTTTGCTTATAACTTCTGATAGGTTTGTCCAAAAATCATAAATAACTTGTTAGATTCGGGGCATCATGCCGAGTCGAATGATATCCAATTTTTCCATATTGGCCATTGTGGCAGTCGGCCATTTTGAATTTCGTATGAAAATGCTGTATTTTATGAACGCATTAGTGTATCGTTACGAAACTCGGTATGGGTCATCATCACAATGCCCTGAAGGAGCCTGAGAAGTTTCGGACCAGCGCCACCTAGTGGACACCTAGTTGACTTATTTTCACGGGAGTCATATCCTTAGACTCCTGAATCCTTGCCGAGTCCAACAATACCAAACATGCTAGGTTTCGCCTTATGGTTTGTGCGACGTGGTGATCTAGCACTTAAAAAACAATTGCGAATATCTTCGAAACCGTTAGTCCGATCGAGACGAAACCAGCGTAGGAAACACAGAACCTTGTTGGTTAACAATATGTCACAGCCCAAATGTCAAAATTTTGATAGGAAGTGGCAAAAAAATTAAAACAAAGTCGTCCAATGGGTAATTTTTTTTAATGATCTCATACATATAAATGTCTATGACTCCAAAACGAAATGAGATATTTTCACCAAATTTGACACACACATGTATGGGCTCACTCTGAGGACAAAGTGGTATGATTGTGCCTCTTGGTGGCACTATAATTAAACAAAACATGAAATTGTCATTAACTACAATACAGTATTATGATATAAAATGCTATATTATATGAATGCATTGGTGTACCATTACAAAACTCAGTATGTGTCATCGGCACCATGCTCTGAAGGTTCTCAAATTGTTTCGAGACCACCTTGTGGTCAAACGTTGTAATAACATTTAAAATAATGCTAATAGCTTTATATAAATGTGTCCTATAGTAATGAGTCTGGTCTTAATAGATTCCAGGGGTCATGCTGAGAACATTGATGCCAATTTTGCGATATTCAGCCAAACTTCCTGTCCGCCATTTTGATTTTCTTTAAAAACATACTTTTTTCGAACTACTCCTAGACTGTTGGTCCAATTTTCACCAAAATCAAATCATATTATCTTCAGACCATGCCGGTTAAAAGTTATGGATTTCGTGTTGATAGATGAAACCGTATTCATATACCACATCAACGAATTAGAGGCTTGATGCCAAAATGACTGTTAAGTCTATATCTCTGCAATGCTTTGACATATAGACACCAAACTTTGCGAGTGTCATTGTCACCTCACTCTGACCATACCACATTAATTTGGTCACAGCGCCACCTATTGTTTGAAAGTGATAAACCAGTAAATCTTTATTATTGACTGTATTTATCATTTTTCAGCTATTTTGCCTAAAACGATCTTAATAGATCTTTAATTGCTCACTGTTGCAGTTGGTCTGATGCTCCCAGCCATGTCAGCATGACTTGTTGTGCCGCTTTTGTGCTTGGCCCTGTAATTGCTGCTTGCAGTTATTTATCATATTTTGAAAACAGTTGTGCTGATTACTATTTTTGAGGAAACTGTGATACACTGCCATTAGAGTAAGATTTTTTAAGTGAGAAATTAACACTTTTATTCAGCATGGATGTATTACATTCATCAAAAGTGACAGTAAAGACATTTAAAATGTTACAAAAGAATTGTATTTCAAATAAATGCTGTTCTATTCACCAAAGAATCCTAAAAGAAAATCACAATATTTCAACAATGATAATAATACGAAATATTTCAGCATATTAGAATGAGAAGGATCATGTGACACTGAAGACTGGAGTAATAATGCTGAAAATTCAGCTTTGATCACAGGAATAAATTACATTTTAAAATATATTCACACAGAAAACATTTTTTTTTTTTTTTTTTTTTTTAAACTAATAATATTACTGTTTTTGCTGTATTTCAAATAAATGCAGCTCTGAGGGTGTGTGCATATACTCACACAAAACTACACAGTTTCAAACCAAGCAATCAAATCAATTGTGAACACAGTCTTTGTATCTGAACCTGGGCTACTAGAACTAGTTCTGTGGCCTGGTTTTCAATGATTTTCAAACTTTTTTTTTTTATAATTAAGCAGCAGGACTTCAGTGTCCCCAGACCACAGGGTTTGCAGAACTAATGCACAGCGGTGGGTGGCCAGCGCCAGGCTAACGTGACGGACTCAGAGCGGCTGATTAACATGCTCACACAGCGGGAAGTGAGATTCGTGCCGCAGGCGTTGAGCTCCCATCAGCGGGGAATCCACAGAAGAGGGGCTGTAGATTAAGAACACCCGCCTCCTTGCTTTGACTTCGAGCCGAATATTGACTGATCTGAACAGGTTTCCGGTTTCACTGGACTCCATGAGATGGTGCTCAAAACGACCATGAGAGATTTGCTGATGTATTATGCATGCACAATCATGAGTCAGTGAGGACATGAACAATGAAATATTTCAACCATTTCATATGGACATGGGTCAGACATAAATGAATAGCAAAATATGTTGCTAATTATCTCTGGCTTTAGTATTCTAATTAGCACACAAGCTTGTTAATGCATTCAGGATTTGATATCAATGGTTTAATGATTTATTGTACCTTTAGATTCATTTTTTTTAATATGCATGAGGTCGTAGCATGACCTTTGCATCTCACTGAGCCACATTTAAAATCAAGAGCTACCTGTGTCATCCAAAAATCCACGGATTACATCTAATTCCAGATTTCGATTCAAAATCCAGGATTAAAAATGCCCAGAGGACACGTAAAGCCACTCACAACATGATCCTGGTTCATTCACCATATGATTTCCTTCTAAGAATTAATGTCAAAAATCCACAGGGGAATTTTGTTTTAAGTTGAGCTGAAAATAAAATAAAACAAAAATGTCACAAAAACTTGCAAGCATGTTGAAGCGAACACGATTATATTTAGAGTTTCATTTTAAAATACAAATGTAAATATAATGTTTGTAAATATAAACTACACTGTAAAAAAGAATTGTTGGTTTAACTTAAAGGGTTAGTTCACCCAAAAATGAAAATACTTATGGGTGTGGAACGACATGAGGGTAAGTAATTAATGACAGAATTGTCATTTTTGGGTGAACTAACCCTTTAAGAAAGTAAGTTACCTGGTTGCCTTAAAATTGAGTTCATTGAAATTAAAAATTTTAGTTCAACAGAACTCAAGATATTGTGTTATCTGAACCACATTAATTATCTAAGTTGATTTGGCAAAAGAAAAAATGTTGTGATAAATCATGAAAATAATTTTTTACAGTGTATAAATCTAAGCCAATATTAGTAGAATGTGTATTCATTGATTCAGCCTTTCATTATAAGGAGGGCCAATATCTTACTGTGAGTCGAATTTAAGTAAATTAAAATTCAGGCAGTCTACATTTTCATTACTAGGTCAATTCATAATGTCTGTGTAATTTATCATGCCGTAAATAATGAATTTGTGTATTTATGTGTATGTGTGTGTGTATGTATGTGTGTGTGTGTGTGTGTGTGTGTGTGTGTGTGTGTGATGGAAATGAAACCATAAATATCAGTAGATTTAGAATGAAAAGATATTCATGTGGCCCTGGACACTGACCAAATGAAACCTTAAATATAATCACGTTCGCTTATCCCATTAGAAATTGAAGATGAAAATAAAAATTAGCACATTTCTTTCATTCACCACCAGAAAGCATGGTTTGAATATAAATGCTTTGTGGAATAGGAATACAATAATCAGGCATGACATTGTCAGCACACAGTGTTTATTCAGATGCTCAACAGACATGAAACTTGTCAAGGATATGTCAACTGACTTGACAAAGTGCCTATTATTGAGTGTAAAATTTCAGTATTCTCTCTCTTTCTATGTAAAGCTTTTAGCTCTGACTGAAGACTAAAAGCGTGTGCCGTGGCAGAATGTTCTGAGCTTTTCGCCTTTGAGTTGTACTGTATAGACATTTCACACTGTATCGGTGCATGTGGGGTCGGCATAGAATGGTAATACATGATGAATTGCTACTGAAGAGCTGATGAAGAGCTACTGAAAACAGGTATTGAGTATGATATTTCTATACTAAGATTGTGTTCTTTTTGTAGAATTTCTCAAGATAAAAATCATCCCAAAATGTCATCATAATGCAGATATTCAGCGGTCACAAATGCGTTTGGAGATTTAAATCACACATTAAAATGTCTGAAGGTCTTCGCATTATTAGATAACAAAATATACATACAAGCAAAAAATGATGCTAGACGGTTTCTCAAAACGAACTTCACTTTGAATAATAATAATTATACATCTTTAGATCCAATAAAAGCGTTATTTGTCACTGTAAACATTTTTTTCGCAGTTGTAAATAAATCAAGGGTTATTGGAGTTTGTTTTACAACAAAATAGTATTTCACTTTTTTAATGTGTTACTGTTTCTTTGTAATTATTTTTGAAATTTACTTCTGAGTAAACATTGTTTCACTAAAAAAAAATTACTGTGAAATTTGCAATAAAAATGTTGGAAGCTGTGGGTGCCAGAAATGTAAAAAAAAAAAAAACAAACAAACAAAAAAAAAACTTTTCATTAACTGATATAATGTTAATATATCATATCTGTCTTGTACCTTTGTAATCCACTGACAACCACCAAAAACAGGTGGTGATGAGAAAGTCACATGATGAATCAAAGATCTTCACAAGCAGCTTTTCCACAAGCTAAGAAGGTAACAGACATGATATTAAAAAAGTGCAATAAACATTAATTTAACAACATTAGCTGTAACATAACACCCTAATGTACATTACTGATTAGAAAAATAAAAATAAAAAAAAAAATAAATAAAAAAAATAAAAAAATAAGAAGAAACAGTTATTTAATCGAAAATACATCAAATGTGAAGTGTGACGCAGGGAATTCTGGGAATGCCAATTTACGTTTTTCCACTGTAAATCATACAATGACATGTTCTTTTTCACTTCCAAAAACTGTAAATTTAACAGTATTTTACTGTAAAATTACACTGAATGTATGGTTAGATCTATTACAATTATTCACCATATATAGTAAGGAAACTTACTGTTAACCAATTAATAGGTCTTTTACCGTTAAAATTACGATAATGTTTGAAAATCTGTGCATTTTAGTTTATGAACTACTAACTGTAAATAGTAGTATATTAAATCTCTATTTAAACAAACAAACAAATAAATGTCAATAATAAATAATTGAAAAAAATAATTTATAATATTCAGAAACTGTATATAAAAATTAGTCAAAGTAAATAAATAAAACTTAGAAAAAGTTTAGAAAACAGAAAAAAATAAATTAAAAAATGACCTCCAATTTGTTATCCAATCAGTCGATTTGATATTTTCTGTGTCCAGTTGAACGAATAATCAATCAATTGATAGATTGATAGAACGACAGATAGAATGACAGATAGAACGACAGATAGAACGACCGATAGATAGAATGATAGAACGATAGAACGACCGATAGAACGACAGATAGAATGACCGATAGAAAGATAGAACGACCGATAGATAGATAGAACGACCGATAGAACGACCGATAGAACGACCGATAGAACAACCGATAGAACAACCGATAGAACGACCGATAGATAGATAGAACGACCGATAGAACGACTGATAGAACGACCGATAGAACGACCGATAGATAGATAGAATGATAGAACGACCGATAGAATGATAGAACGACCGATAGAACGATAGAACAAACGATAGAACGACCGATAGATAGATAGATAGATAGATAGATAGATAGATAGATAGATAGAACGATAGAACGACAGATAGAACGACAGATAGAACGACAGATAGAACGACAGATAGATAGAATGATAGAACGATAGAACGACCGATAGAACGACAGATAGAATGACCGATAGAACGATAGATAGAACGATAGAACGACCGATAGATAGATAGATAGAATGATAGAACGACCGATAGAACGACCGATAGAACGACCGATAGAACGACCGATAGATAGATAGAATGATAGAACGACCGATAGAACGACCGATAGAACGACCGATAGATAGATAGATAGATAGAATGATAGAACGACCGATAGAACGATAGAACAAACGATAGAACGACCGATAGATAGAACGATAGAACGATAGATAGAACGATAGAACGATAGATAGAACGACCGATAGAACGACCGATAGAACGACCGATAGAACGACAGATAGAACGACCGATAGAACGACAGATAGAACGATAGAACGACCGATAGAACGACAGATAGATAGATAGATAGAATGATAGAACGACCGATAGAACGATAGAACAAACGATAGAACGACCGATAGAACGATAGAACGACCGATAGATAGAACGATAGAACGATAGATAGAACGATAGAACGACAGATAGATAGATAGATAGAATGATAGAACGACCGATAGAACGATAGAACGATAGATAGAACGATAGATAGATAGAACGATAGATAGATAGAACGACCGATAGAACGATAGATAGAACGATAGAACGATAGATAGATAGATAGATATAGATAGACAGACAGACAGGTTTATTTTCCTATGCTAAAGTCATTCACACCAGCATGACACAACACATTATCTTAAGGCATTGGTCATCATTGAAGATCATCATTGTTGATGGTTGTGACACAGTCAGAATGTGGACGCTGCCTTTCGGCAAGATTGAATTCTCCGATGACGTCAGAGGTGTCCAAGCAACTCGACACATCTCTGAATGTTCAATATCACACAAATTAAAGAGTGTAGCGAGCATAAATGATCACAAAGACCCAGTGCATTCAGGGGCACGAGATAAATTAGACCTTTTTTTGCTGTCATATTCTGAGAAAAATGAATGCTCCTCTCAAAATATGTTGACAGAAGTTCAGTGCAAAGATCAGAGCACAAAAGCTACTAGCTTAAAGGTGAATTAAGTCATTTTTCTCTTCAATGAAAAGTTTAATGAATCATAAAAACCTAAAAACATTTTATTTTACATGGAGTAGGTCGCCTGGTGCACTGTAAAAAAAAAATATATATATATATATATTTTTCTTCCCTATTGTGACGCATATCCGAGTGAAACAGTTTCTCGAACGAGAACAAATGTAGGGCCCTCGCATCAGTAAACACGTCATCAGAGAAGAGATGCTGCTGCAAGAGGAAGTTAAAAAAAAGTCCATAAATAAAGCCAATTTTTGATTTCATGGTGACTAAATATTAACCCCACAGAACACCCTAGCATCATGGCGATGAGTTATGCACGGTCAAACACCCCTCACAGTTGCATTAAACAACATTTTAATATAACTACATCAGGGTATGCAGCAGAGATTATGCAGATATGTGCATTATCATACAAATATAACACAGCAGTGATGTGGCATGACCCTCCACCTTCAGAAGAGCACATAGTGCACTGACTCCCACACATAGGTGCCTACAGGGAGCAAGGGTATTAATAAAGGGGCATGAATATGTTTGAGAGTCATAAATCCAATAGACTGGGAGCTCTCGAGACCTGCGGAGCCTGTAAATCTAATGATGGATGCACAGAGAGAGTTTTCACTCCCTTCAGCCCCTGAGTCAGCAGCTGCTCAGCCTCACAAGGCAAATGCGAACGAGAGCGGGACATACATCAAAACTAAGGTCACCCCGCGTGACTGAAGCACTCCATGTCATTTCAAGCGAGACGGCCTTAGACTCTGGAAAGAGCCGGTGGGTTCTTGAGAAGCGGATGGTGTTGGCAAATCAGCCTGTGAAAGACGCCCCGGGGATTTTAGGTGAAAATTTCAGGTGCATGGGGAGAGAAAAAGGAGAGAGAAGTAATGCTCAAAACCTAGTGAACTGCTTACTTAGACTGCATTTTAAAGGTGCTGTAAGCAATGATAGCCATTCTGGAACTTCTACCACACTTAGCCAATGAATTATATACTTTCCCACTTTTCAAACCACACCCTATAAATATGCTATAGCAAACTAGTCTCTGGTGACCCAGAATGTATCTCTCAAGTTTCAGCTCAAAATCCCCCACAGATCATTTATTATAGCTTGTCAAATTTGCCCCTAATTGGGTGAGCAAACACACGTCATTTTTGTGTGTGTCCCTTTAAATGCAAATGAGCTGCTGCTCCCGGCCCCCTTTCCAGAAGAGGGCGGAGCTTTAACAGCTCACGCTTCGGTTGCTCAACAACAACAAAGCTGGAGAATCTCACGCAGCCAAAATGAGGATTGTCAGTAACGGTGTTCAGCCTTACATTGTTCAAACCGGAGTCGACACTGATGGAGAGACTCAGGAAGAAGTTACAACTTTTAGAATGAAACTGGACGTTTCTGAATGGTTAGTGGATAAATTTATGTAGTTGCTGTGGAGTTGATTCAACTCATCGACTACACTGTAAACCCTAATGCTCAAAATACTTAATTGTTTTGAGTAGGACATACTTAAATTTATCAAATTAGTTCAGTTAAATTAACTGTTATGAGTATTTAGAACTTTCTTTTTCTTTTGAGTTCACATAACTGATATATTTTAAGTAAACTGAACTGTTTTATTGTTTTGAGTTGTATGAACTCATTTCTTTTAATTTAGACTAACTTAAGTTTAACTGAAACTGGGCTGGGATTTCTATTTCCCAGCATGCTTTGCCCATGGCACTCGAAAGGGAGAGTAAATGCTAAAATTAAGTGTTATATAATGTTTTTTTGTGCAAAATTAATGGATAAGGGAGATTTAGTAGTGATTAATGTTTTGTTATGCTAATTTAGAAGAGTTTCTGTTAATGTGGGTTTTTGGAGAGTTACCATCATGGTGACAAGTGGCACATGCGGCTTGTTTTGAGATCAGGTAAATTACATGTTTTAAGTTGCTGTACTCATTCAGTAAGTGCTATACCATGCTATTGTTAACATGTCGGCAAATTAGCAAGTTGGCATTTTCTGAATTTACTTATTAGGGCATACCTGCAAACTCCAAAGTGGTGAAAAAGGTGACATGTTTACAAAATAAATAGTAGTAGGGGGTTTGGGGGCATCCTCCCCCAAGAGAAAATTTTCGTGATTTTAACATGTAAACTAAGCATTCTGGTGCACTCTGACAAGAAAATAAATGGAAAAAAAACAACATTTGCTTCAAGTAAAAAAATTAAAAATAAAATAGAACATTTATTGACACTAGGGCTGGGCATTGACACAAATTTCACAATTGAATTCAATTTTGATTCAGAAGCTTGCGATTGGATCATCTTCAATTCAATAATGATTAATTTGGGGCCTATCAGGTGCAGTACATGGCAAATTTCCTCAAAGAAAAAATATCTAACTATTGCTGTAAACTATACAGGGAACCACAGCTGGTACATCATTATAATATTAAAAGGTTAAAATTAATTGATTTGTACTTACATATAAATTACACATAAAGAAGTTTTTATAATAACGTTATAACAAATTTTTAAAGACATAATTATGTTTCTACTCGTCGGCCTAAACATTTAAATGGTGGCTGTCATAAAACGGTTTTATACATTCAATATTGAAGCACATGTTAAGTACATGAATATGCAATGGCCTATAGTCACAGTGGATATATATCAAAATGCTCCTCTCGAAGTTCATTTTTGTAGCAGACTAACGAGTTTTTTGACATTGAACGGCTTTTCTGAGGTAAATTCTACAGTAAATGTGACATTTTTACAAGCTATTTTATTGCCGCTTTTCCACGGTTGAAACAATGATTGATCGATTAACGTTACATATGACATGATACGGATTTCAGTAAGTTGTACTGTATTTTTCAACATACCTTCGGTATTCATTCATCCTACATTCATTCATATTTATTTCGCGTTGTAAAGCGGAAGAGATGATCGGTTCACGTCCGCTCTGCCTCTGTTTGAACTGAAGCGCTACAGCGATGTGTCAGTCACACCACAGAGCGCCAAAAAAGATCACGACAGCTCAAGAGACATCTATGGTCTCACTCCAGTCTATGGGAAAGTAGCCCATTTTTGAAAAAAAAAAAAAAAAAAAAACTCTTCGGATCTACACGATTCACATAAATGATATATTTTGATTCAAAACGGCGAATTTCGCCGAAAAGCGACTAGTTTGCAGGTATGTAGGGTTTACAGTGAAGTAAATATCTCATTTGATTTGGAAGACCTCAAAATAAAAAAGTTAATTAACTAAATATTTTATGTTAATTGCTATCAAAGTGTATGAGTTAGCTAACTCAGTACTTCAAGTTAAGAGCATTTATCATGCATGGGTACTACAAACTCAAAACTTGATAGTTCTGATTACTTAAAATTGGGAACATCATAACTCAAAAAATTTGATGTAACTGATTACCTAAAAATTTTTGAGTTAGCCCAACTTATTCAGGTTTACAGTGTAGCATGTGCCATCATGTTAATCTTTTGTGCAAAAACCCGTATGGACGCCCACTATATATAGTGTACCTGTTTGAGAGCCATACACACCAGACTAACGTTTATGATTGCTATCAAATGGTCTTATATTTTTTCCAAAATATCACTCGGACAGAAACGCTCCTTTTTTTTTTTAGCATATGTGTGTGTGGTATTTCGAAAATAAAATAAAATAAAATAAAATAAAATAAAATGAAAAAAAGTAAATTAATAACTTTTAAAAAAAAAAATATATAACAGAAATTTTCTAACTGAAATAAATACATTCTAGTTGAAGTTCTAAAATTAATAAAACTAAAACAAATTAAATCTATGTATACAAATATAAAATAATGAAAAGTAATAATAATAATAATAATAATAATGACAAAAGTACATAAAATTACTAAAACTTAATCTAAAATAAATATAAAATATATAAATAATAGTAAAATAATACTGCCAGCATCTATTGAATCAACTGACAATTTGTATTGATAAAATAAATTCTTTTTGCAAAAATCTAAAGCATTATGATGAATTAAATTTCAGATATCGGATGAGTCAGCAGAATTACAAGTATATATTGTTAATATTTTATTCAATACCAAAACAAACAGACAAAAGTAACACAATAAAGGTAAAACTGACTATTTTAGTTGTGTGCACAACATATGTGCTTATTAGAGTACTGAATTGTTAGTTTAGCACTAAAATCTATTGAAATCAGAAAATTGTGAGTCAGTCTCTCTATTTGTGCAGCATGCAGAGTTGCTGCCTACATAGAGCCTTAGGATGCTGCCTATCTAGACAGCAAGGTGGCTCACTAGGTTTTGGAACAGAGCTATAGATCTAGTAAAAGGGTGTCAGAGAGAGTGTATGGAAGTGAGTGAGACAGAGCGCTGACATTAACGATGTAATTAACACAGATAACCACGGGCTTTGCTCTGGAGAACCGTGTGTTGTTTGTTGAAGGCCGGGCTTCTGTTCGGGAGCTAAAAATATCATCTGCAGCAGCAGGGTAGAAGGGACATACAGTATGTCAGAGCAATAGAGCTGCGCTCATGCTCGCCGTCTGCGGCCCCACATGTCAACTCATGCCTGCTTCACAGACGGGATGTGTGACATCAGTGACTGAGTGAATCAGACAATGAGAGTCATGAGTCAGGCACAACTCGCACAGATGTACAGCAAAGCTCTCCAGAAATATCACAAAGACAATCCACAAAAAATACCCTCAAATGCATTCAGCTAAACATGCATGGACTAATCTCAAACGATTAATGCAGCATGGAAAGCTTGAAGCCGTCATATCATACATATTTTTTTATTATTTTCTTCCTGAAGGCCACAGATAAGGTTAGTCAAGGTTTCTTGCAGCAAAAAGTCATAACTTAGTTTTTCACAGTCAAACTCATCTTCAAAAGTTCATTTTTAAGAGGCAGAATGCAGAACACAGATGGCATTGAAATTGCTAGTGTGCCACACTGCAAAAGATATTTTTTTAATGTGTCCTTGAACAATCGGAGGTGATTTTATTCACAAACAATCAAATGTTGCATTTAGATTTTATTTACAGGTTTTGGTTTTGTGATTGACTGTGAATTTAACAAAAAAATCCTTGAGTTTGAACTCGACATCCCTGCAAAGCAAAGCATCATCCCCGTTGAACTTACTTCCCAAACTATAAATGGGCACATCAGGAAATATTAATATACTATATAATATAAATATTAATATTGTAAAATGTAATTTATTCCTGTGATCAAAGCTGAATTTTCAGCATCATTACTCCAGTCTTCATTGTCACATGATCCTTCAAAAATCATTTTAATATGCTGATTTGCTGCTCAAGATACAATTTCTTATTATCAGTGTTGAAAACAGTTGTGCTGCTTAATATTTTTGGGGAAACATTTTTATATATATATATAATTTTTTTAATAATCTTTTATTGTTATATAATAATAAAAAATAATAATAATAAAATGCTAAATACATACATAATTTTATATATATCATTTTTTTTTAATCTATTATCTTTCTCTCAAGTATCAGCCAAACATCTAATTAAAAAAAAAAAAGAATACTATATTATTATTATATTATATATTATTATTATTATTATTATTATTATTATAATATATTACACTATATTGCCAAAAGTTTTGGGATGCCTGCCTTTACGTGCACATGAACTTTAATGACATCCCATTCTTAATCCGTAGGGTTTAATATGGAGTTGGCCCACCCTTTGCAGCTATAACAGCCTCAACTCTTCTGGGAAGGCTTTCCGCAAGGTTTAGGAGTGTGTTTATGGGAACTTTTGACCATTCTTCTAGAAGCGCATTTGTGAGGTCAGGCAGTGATGTTGGCGAGAAGGCCTGGCTCGCAATCTCCGCTCTAATTCATCCCAGAGGTGTTCTATGGGGTTGAGGTCAGGGCTCTGTCCAGGCCAGTCAAGTTCCTCCACACCAAACTTGCTCATCCATGTCTTTATGGACCTTGCTTTCTGCACTGGTGCGCAGTCATGTTGGAACAGGAAGAGGCCATCCCCAAACTGTTCCCACAAAGTTGGGAGCATGAAATTGTCCAAAATGTCTTGGTATGCTGAAGCATTAAGAGTTCCTTTCACTGGAACTAAGGGTCCAAGCCCAATCCCTGAAAAACAACCCCACACCATAATCCCCCCTCCACCAAACTTTACACTTGGCATAATGCAGTCAGGCAAGTACCAAACCCAGACTCGTCCAACGGATTGCCAGACAGAGAAGCGTGATTCGTCACTCCAGAGAACACGTCTCCACTGCTCTAGAGTCCAGTGGCGGCGTGCTTTACACCACTGCATCCGACGCTTTGCATTGCACTTGGTGATGTAAGGCTTGGATGCAGCTGCTCGGCCATGGAAACCCATTCCATGAAGCTCTCTACGCACTGTTCTTGAGCTAATCTGAAGGCCACATGAAGTTTGGAGGTCTGTAGCTATTGACTCTGCAGAAAGTTGGCGACTTCTGCGCACTGTGCGCCTCAGCATGCGCTGAACCCGCTCTGTGATTTTACGGGGCCTACCGCTTCGTGGCTGAGTTGTTGTTGTTCCCAATTGCTTCCACTTTGTTATGATACCACTAACAGTTGACTGTGGAATATTTAGTAGTCAGGAAATTTCACGAATGGACTTATTGCACAGGTGGCAACCTATCATGGTATATATATATATATTATAAGTGAATAAAACTTTCTGTTCTGCAACCTACAGGTTTTCAAAGTATGTTGAACTTGTAATTCACAAGACCAGTAAAAAGTGTGTTTGTTTTTCATGAAATGACCTCTTTAATATTACTGACATTAATATTTTGAGGGAAAACTGGGTCATAGATTGTTTTTGCTGCCGTGCTGTGCTATAATATAACTCTGTTCCCCTGCTGCCAGGCAGTGTAGGCTGGCCTTTTCCTTCCCTGATCATTAGATACATTTACTTACACTGGGTCACTAGTGCTTGAGCAGCGTGAGACGCGGCTTAATGTAGCCAGCTGGCACTGCGGCATTAGAAAAATGATACCGAGCAAAGAAGCATGAACTAGACTGCTGTTTAGAACATATAAAGTAATCAGAGAAAACAAATACGTGCCATTTAAATGACATTGATGGATGGAATTGATTTCTCTATAATGAGGACATAATGTGTATTAGCCGTTTGTTGTGGAGTGTATTTGATCTCCATGTGTTCAGTGCATCTACTCCTTCCATGTGGTTTATGTCCACTTAATGAAAAGATGCCATTATTGCTGCCTTATTTTTTAACACTTTGATTCATCCATCAATGACACTGAAGACTGGAGTAATGATGCTGAAAATTCAGCTTTGATCACAGGAATAAATTACATTTTAAAATATATTCAAATTGTAATAATATTTCAATATATTATTGATCAAATACATGCAGCCTTGGTGAGCAGAAGAGACTTCTTTCAAAAATATTTAAAATATCTTAATTATTCCAAACCTTTGACTGGTACTGTATAGACATTTAATATAATGGATAAATAGTCTGATTTGAGTCAAATCTGCATGTGATGTAGACCTATGCATGCAAAAATAATAGGATTGTTTGTTTTTCTTTCTTTCTATTAGTCAATAAAGAAGGTGATTCATAGAGAATAATGAGCTCACTTCCCGTTCACTGATTTCATAAGAGGTCATCTAAGGGTAGAACAGACTGGCAGATACTTCAGGAAAGTAGGATATTTCCCCTGCATTTCCATGCTGTTCCCTTGGGCTTTAACAAGGTGGAAGATCTTCTAAAGTATGAGGAGAAAAAAACAATCCTGGACTCATTAATCACGAAACACAAAAATAGCCACTTTGATCTATTAGGTGTTGATATATTACATTTATTTATAATTTGGTTTTGATTCCACTGCTTCTTCTCTATGATAACGTCAAGGCCAGAGTTACCTTGTTTAATTTGGTGTCTTTAAATAAAGCAGCAAGAGCGCAGCTAGAGTAAATGAAGCTGAACCCCATGGGGAATGTTGTATGAGTTTGCTGCGTGTCTACAGGCCCTTTCAGATTAGTAGGTACATACAAATATCACAAATTCAATCTGTGTCTAGTCACTTAACAAGAACGAAAAATAATTAATCTTATGATCTGTGCTTGTCACCAACAAAAAGTCTTGAGCTTATCCTAAATCTCCACAAGTCCAACAGGGTTGCCAAATTAGTTCGTTCCTTCCTTCCTTCCTTCAACCAGTTCAAAAGTTTAAAGTCTCTTCTGCTCACCAAGACTACATTTATTTAATCAAAAACACTGTAAAACAGTAATATTTCACAATATTGTAAGTAATATGTTTTGTAGTCTAATATATTTTAAAATGTAATTTACTCCTGTGATGCAAAGCTGAATTTTCAGCATCATTACTCCAGTCTTCAGTGTCACATGATCCTGATTATTACTGATTGTCAATGCTGAAAAAAGTTGTGCCGTTTAATATTTTTGTGGAAACTGTGATACATTTTATTTTTCAAGATTTTTTGACAAATAGAAAGTTCAAAGGAACAGCATTAATTTGAAACAAATCTTTTGTAACATTTTAAATGTCAAAATTCATATAATGCTATTCATAAATTCGTATGTGATTCACACATAGAATAAATCAACAGACAAATTTTAACATTCTAATGTATAATATCACAGCAAAGCCTTTACAACTTCAACAACAATGGCAACAAACTGATGAATACAAAGAAGCCAATGATAAACTATAGCAGTTATGCAACATATTCTTTTACGAGTTCATACCATAAATAAATATGCATATTGTGTAAATTATTATTGTAGGTCCTGGCATTACTCATCAATGGAGTACTAGGTCATTTCCTGATTATGAAATTCATTTTATTATTTATTTATTTATTTTTACAGTCCAACAAAATCATAAACCAGCCCCTTTTCCTCCATTGTCCCTTGTACAGTTCAATGAAAAACATATGATAATTATCCAACGGAGCAACACTGGCCTCAGTGACTACATTCACACCACAAGGGTCAGTTCCAGTTTTCTGCTCAAATTGGATAAATGTGGCCCATATCACCCCTTTACAGACCCATATGCATAAAACACCCTTCCCTGTCATGCTCACCATAGTATTCCCATTTAAAATGAAATCATATTGGGTTATTATATGAAATTTTAGAAGAACTTCTAGTCTTAAATGTAGCTTTTACTGCTAAGGTCACTGTCTATTCAAAGCAAGTGCCACAACATTAGAGACCTAACGTACATTCATATATTTTTGCACTTTTCTGTGTCATACTTCATATAATGCAATTCATAAATTCTCACACAGAGAGTAAATCCAGCACACAATTATAATGTCAAGCTGTATTGATACAAAAACTGCAAGGATTTCAGACCTCACAATGCCCTAAATCAAATAATTTACATATCCAGTTCATTTCCACACATGAAAGCGGTCCAGATCAGAAATTAAAATGACAAAAAAACAAAAAAAAAACAATTGTGTCACATGCAATGGTTATTATCATTAACTAAATGTATTAAAAACATTTCTATCATTTGAAATAAAGCTGAATATATATATTCTGAATATATATATATACACCATTTATTCAGCGTGTTTCAAATGATGTTCCTAGCAAGACCCTGTCAGGCTTTAGGCACAAGTGAAAATCACTGGTGACTTGTATGACTACGAGCGCTCAATTCTGGCAGACGCAAAGACTTCTCATCCCTGATTAACTGTACCCGGTCCACTTCCACCACTGCCACAGGCCACCATCTAATGAGTTATCTGGCACAGGCCTGTCTCATGATAAAACTGGCAAATAAACCTGTTGATGAGGAGTGCATGTGGCAGATGTGGAAGAATCAGAGGGAATCACGGGTCTTGTGAGGGCACTGAAGCTGGCCAGCGTAGAAACAAGGGTAATGAGATGCAAATCAAAACTCAAAACATTGGCTTGTCACTTATGCATTCGTGAATAATTCACAAGGGCCCAGAGTTTAGTTATTAATTGTGTTGATTAAAGCAAAGAAGTCAATGCAGACATATTTTACAGTGTGCATTGGGAATGCCCTCAAGATTAAATTAAAGTACCTCTATTATGCTCTTTTAAAGGTTCTTAATTTTGAGTCTCCTACAACAGGTTTACATGCATCCAATATCAAAAAGCACTTTAATTTTCTCATTAAATTCACTGCACGTCACCTCATTTCTCAAAAAGTCTGAAAACGGTTCGTTCGAACGTTCAGTCTCTCTAAACCCCGCCTTCCCGAGAGCCTACTCTGCTCTGATTGGTCAGATGGCCCAATCTGTTGTGATTGGTCGACCGCGTTCAACACGTGTCAGAAACAAAACGCCCATTATCGTATCTGAATTTCAACACTTCCTCAGCCCTCGATACACAGTGATACGAACAGTAACGATTGTGTTGGTTTTTCCGTATCAATTCCAGCCCGATTCCTCACGTTTTTGAAGTGCAGCAAAGTGGATTTGCAGCGCAGAAAACAGCGTCTTCATGACATTTTGACAACACGAACCAAACTCTTCCAGTGTCAGCTACAACTACAGTGTTTGAGGGTCAAAGTAGATGTCGTTCGCGGGCAGCCAATGAAGACCACAGGCTGGCATTATGCAAATTTGTTACATGTTATGAAGGTATGTCAAGTCAAGTCAAGTCACCTTTATTTATATAGCGCTTTTTACAATGTAGATTGTGTCAAAGCAGCTTTACATTGATAACTGGTACATTATTTGGCTGCACAGCAGCTCTTAAAGAATAGTGTCAATGCAGGTAGATCAAAGCACTGTTGAATATCAAATGTCAAGTCAAATGTCAAGTGTCCCCAACTAAGCAAGCCAAAAGGCGACAGCGGCAAGGAACCCAAACTCCATCAGGTGACATCAGGTGGCAGACAAGTGGCAAATAGGTGTTTAAATGGAGAAAAAAACCTTGGGAGAAACCAGGCTTAGTCGGGGGGCCAGTTCTCCTCTGGCCAACAGTGCTTTGTTACGATTCAGGTTGCCATCGTAAGTCCAATAGGATCGCAGCATTCAAAGTATTTATTCCAGTTCCATCCAATTGAGGATCGTATTCATCACGCCGGTATGGACGGTTTGTTGAGGAACTGTGCCACTGGCTGTCGTGTCGATGAGGCCCTCACAGTGGATGATCTAGTTGACTCAATCTCTGCTGATACTTCAGGGCTGCGTTGTGGTCGTGTCAAGGCGCAGGTCCTCGGTCTCACCTGGATACGGCCCGGATCCGGTTGACTACGGTGAACCTCGGGATAACCAGAAAGACTAATGTTAGCGTAGATGCCATTCTTCTTCTGATGTAACGAGTACATCATGTGTTATAGGAAGTGTTCCCGGTTCCGGCTGACCTAATTTATGCAGCCTAATAATCCTTTAACGGATTTGAAAATATAAATTGGTAATGTGTTATGTGTATGCCAGGTTAAAGAAATGCGTTTTTAGTCTAGATTTAAACTGACAGAGTGTGTCTGCTTCCCGAACAATGCTAGGAAGATTGTTCCAGAGTTTAGGTGCCAAATAGGAGAAGGATCTACCGCCTGCGGTTGATTTTGATATTCTAGGTATTATCAGCTGGCCTGAATTCTGAGATCGCAATAGACGTGAAGGACTATAATGAATTAAGAGCTCGCTCAGGTACTGGGGAGCTAAACCATTTAGTGCTTTGTAAGTAATTAGCAAGATTTTAAAATCTATACGATGTTTAACAGGAAGCCAATGCAGTGTTGACAGAACCGGGCTAATATGATCATACTTCCTAGTTCTAGTAAGAACTCTAGCTGCTGCATTTTGTACGAGCTGTAGTTTATTTATCAGGCGAGCAGAACAACCACCCAGTAAAGCGTTACAGTAATCTAGCCTTGAGGTCATGAACGCATGAACTAACTGTTCTGCATTTTTCATTGAGAGCATATGTCGTAGTTTAGATATATTTTTAAGATGGAAGAATGCGGTTTTACAGATGCTAGTAACATGGCCTTCAAATGAAAGATTGGTATCAAAGAGCACACCCAGGTTCCTAACTGACGACAAAGACTTAACAGAGCAGCCATCAAGTGTTAGACAGTATTCTAGGTTATTACATGAAGTTTTTGGCCCAAAAATTAGAATCTCTGTTTTTTCTGAATTTAGTAGTAGGAAATTACTGGTCATCCAATTTTTATATCAGCTATGCATTCCGTTAATTTTGTGAATTGGTAAGTTTCGTCAGGGCGCGAAGAAATATAGAGCTGAGTATCATCAGCGTAACAGTGAAAACTAACGCCATGCTTCCTAATGATATCTCCCAAGGGTAGCATGTACAGAGTGAAAAGCAACGGTCCTAGTACTGAGCCTTGCGGTACTCCATATTGAACTTGTGATCGATATGACATCTCTTCGTTTACTACTACAAACTGATAACGGTCAGATAAGTATGATTTGAACCATGACAATGCAATTCCACTAATGCCAACATAATTTTCGAGTCTATTTAAAAGAATATTGTGATCAATAGTGTCAAATGCAGCACTAAGATCCAGTAACACTAATAGAGAGATACAACCACGATCTGATGATAAGAGCAAATCATTAGTAACTCTAATGAGGGCAGTCTCAGTACTATGGTACGGTCTAAATCCTGACTGGAAATCCTCACAGATACTATTTCTTTCTAAAAAGGAACATAGTTGTGATGATACTGCCTTTTCTAGTATTTTTGACAGAAAAGTGAGATTTGAGATCGGCCTGTAATTGACTAATTCTCTAGGATCAAGTTGTGGTTTTTTAATAAGAGGTTTAATAATAGCCAGCTTAAAAGTTTTTGGTACGTGTCCTAGTGATAAAGAGGAATTGACGATATTAAGAATAGGATCTATAACCTCTGGAAGCATTTCTTTCAATAGCTTAGTCGGTATAGGGTCTAACATACATGTTGTTGATTTTGATGATTTAACAAGTTTAGACAATTCTTCCTCTCCTAGAGCAGTAAATGAATTGAATTTTTCCTCAGGGACACTACAATGCACTATCTGACGCGATACTGTAGTAGACGGTTGCATGGTTATAATTTTTTCTCTAATATTATCAATCTTGCAAGTAAAGAAGTTCATAAAGTCATTACTGCTGTGCTCTTTGGAAACATCAGAAGTTGAAGCTTTATTTCTTGTTAATTTAGCCACTGTATCAAATAAATACAGGAAGTATTTATTTGATGTATCAGGAAGTACAGAAATTTGACAACTTGTTCCAGCAGTTCATAATTGATTCTTTCTTTTAGGAGACAATAACTTCATTATATGTTGTGTACTTTGATCTTTAAAACTTTGCAGACCTTTTACATTCACAAACAGCTATATTACACACTGCATGAAAAGTAATATTCGAAAAAGCATAGGCGTAATAGGGGCACTTTAAGGTAAAAATGATTTAAATAAGTAAGTAATTATTTTAGCTTAAAAAAAAATCAAAATATTTCTTTCAGGGATGTGCTTGGCATTTGAATTACATCCATTCACATCGTTAGCCACAAAACAACCTCGGCAGCATTTCCCAAAAGCATCTTGAGCCGAACAATTGACCCTTCGCCAGGAGTTTGATTGACAGGCGATCAAACCAATCATAACGCCGAATCCACCATTTTGTCCAACCAACTAAGGGGAGTTAATAGATTAACGTCGGTGGACTTGAAAAATGGTGTGTACTGAAGTCTTTTCGCGGTTGAAACAACATTCCTTCTGATGTTCATTCATGTTTATTTGATGCTATAAATTAACTAGTAGGAAGAGATGATCGGTTCACGAGCTGCTTGAACTGAGGCGCTACAGCGATCTGTCACGACACATTAAAGAGCCACAAAATGGTATTCATTGTTTAAATTTCTTTAAAAATTACAAAATTTGAGACTTTGTTTCATATCAGAAGTAACCTGCTCTGTCTTGTTTTGTTAGTCGAGGCGTTGTCAGTGTCCTCTTTGCTCCGCGATGTATTTTTCACTGCATGAGAACATGATGTGGGGCCATAGACTGAAAAAAAAAAAATATGGACGTAGTGTCCGTGATGTCACCCGTAGATTTCTGAAGAGCATTTTTGAAGCGAAAATGAGGCCGCTGCCATCTTAGCAGCGCGTCACCGCACGTCACTCCCGGATAACTGAAAATGGGCAAAGAGGCGGAACGTGGTTGGAACCGAGGTGCCTGGTTGCTGAAACCACGCCCGCCTACCTCGACATGATCATGTTAGCAGGCAAAGGAGCTATCTATCTATCTTAGATACTATCTAAAATATTAATAAACATAAGTTTTATCATTAGAAAGTTCTAAAGGTTTACTGTCAATCTACGGTGTCTTTTTTACGATATAGATGCTCCAACACCAGTAATTGTAATTTGTGTCGGGTGTTCAAATGACAACACGAAAAATCAAACGGGACTTCATACCTTTATAATGAAATAGCGATCACGAGATGAATCCAATCCGTGGCACTTGGGTAAAATGTCCATGAGTGTCCATTGAAAAACAAAAAAACAGTACTTTTTGTCCACAAAAGCGTTAAATCCATGAAATATTGATATATTATCCATTGTTTGCATCACATTTCTTCTGAATGATCTGCTCTCCAGCAGTAAACATGTTTTTTTTCTGCTGTAAAGTTGGCCATTTTAACATGGGGGTCAATGAGATTCTGCTCTCTTTTGGAGCCCTAGCGGCCAGACGATGAATTGCAGTTTAAGTCACTTCCGATGCCACCAATGGTCTCTATGATCAACTTACGATGCTTTTGGGAAATGCAGCCCTGAGCTAATTTGTTTGAGACCCGTCGACTTCCAGCATCGCGAATGACAGGCACGCGCGCGCACACACACACCCCAACTGGCTGATTATGGCTTACTTACAGACGAGCAGGTAATGCGTTATAAATGCTGGCGTGAAGGTTAAATCATCTTGCTTCTTTCAATCAATAGAATTGACTGCAGAAGATAACAACAGATGCAGATGGAGATAGTTTGTCTCTTTTGTGATGAGAGCTCAATAAAAAGGCACATTAACGCAGTCTTAAATTTATTCAACATGCTCACAACAAAATTAATTCTTTGTATATTCCCGTTATTGCTAACAGCATTAGATAATGCGCACACAATTTTTTTCTAGCTAAATCAATGTTCTTAATAATAATAAAGAGAATTGTGTTGGAGCCAATGCCTTGGAGTGTACATATGTTGAGCCATGGTTTATGCCACTTCCTGATCCTTTTAGAAGCAATATAAATATAGCCATAACAAACACTACTAACAAGGGAATTGGGGTGAGAGAGAAAGTGGAAACGAGGGAGGACTATTTAAGTGGCTCAACACAGCTGTTTGACATTACACCCCCATCAGTGTCTTTTTGTTTTACAGTATTTTGCAGATTCAGCAGCATCCACGTCCCAGCGCGCGAGGGAGTGAGTCAGCAAGAGGACAAATCTCAATATCTGTCACTGTTACGCCTCCACTATCACTAATACACATCTGCTGTCCTCCTACTGCCAGACTGCACTTCACCTAACATTCCCTTACAAAAAACACCATGGCAACCACTAAAATAAATAACACCGGGATTAGGCACTTGTGTCATTAAAAAATACATTGAAATGAGAAAAAGAATCTGAAAGGACATCCCATATGATATTATTATATTCACAGGATAAATATGAATAACTCTGACGTTTAAGACACACTAATGCCTATATCTCCTCTTCATTTCATTCAATTTAATGTACAACATGCTGTAATTATTCTGAAATTAATATTTTCCGCAAATTACTCTGCCATATAGTATCTAAATTAGTAAGACGTCATTAGTGAAATTAAATAACTAATGAATTTTAAAGAAGAAACTCCCCAACAAAATCATTCTGTGTATATTGAATACATGTATTCCATTTTGTAAAAATAAAATAAAATAAAATAAAAAAAATAAAATAATAAAAAATAAAATAAAATTTCAATCTGCAAATTAAATGTATACTTATGCCAAAAACAGGTCAACATCAAGATATAAAATGTCAGTGATTGCATACATGATAGACGCATCACTACAGCCATTATAGATGGCATGACTCCAACATATAGTGTTGCTTTACCACCTGTGTCTTTTTCAATTCCCACTTTTTGATCCAGGTTCCTGGGTTCTGGCCAAATGGACATCTCTTTGAGATGTTATGTTCGGTCAGTACTCTCAGGACCTGATCTGTGACTTTCTCCAAGTCCTGACACATACAGATCCTCACGAGAGACCGGCACGGCTGTCTCAACTCACTTGTTCTCTGTGATGTGATTTTTTTTACTTACCAAAAAAAAAAAAAAAAACTTACACTGTCAGACTGGATTGAAGCTGGTCAAATATTTTAATACTGGCTTATGCAAATATATGCCAAACAGATTGAACATGAATTTGGAATGAACAAATTCCCATGCTCAATTACATTGTGTCAAATAATAATCAAACTGACAACTGACAAATATGAAAACCTAGAGTGAAAATACATCAAAGTTTGGAATAATTAGGATTTGTTAGAAGTCTCTTATCATTATCATTGTCATTGTCTTCTTCACAATTTTTGTTAACTTGCCTCGCCACTTAACGTCACGTGATTGATCGTCACGTGTCAGTCATGATGGTCTATTCCTGTCTACTGTAAATGGGTCGTTGTTGGGCAGAGTAAGCTGTAATATGGACCAAACGTGAAACTAAATGTAAACTAAGCGTACACTTAATGCAATAAATAAACTTTGTTTCAAGCTTCTATCCATAATAAAATTTCATTACTATCCACAATCCATCAACGATTTTTGACCTCCTTCTCACATATCACTGCATGACCTCTTCGGCCCATATATCCCCAGTGGAATATAAACCGTGGCCTTGGTGTCAGAGGCATCACACAGTGCCCCGTTCCTAATGTTCAGATTAAAAAAACATTTAATCACACTATCAGAGACAGTCTAAGCCCACAATCTGTTCCTGAGAGGAGAAACTGTGCTAATCCCATGACTTTCAGCATTAGAGCAGATCTCAAGATTTATAATATTGACCATTTCTGTCTCCTGCTCATAAATCCCTGCCTGCATATCCCTCTCAGTGACGGCCGCATTAGAATTAAGATTTCATTAGGTCTTAAGGCAGAGCCTCTCTGACAGAAATCTTTCCCATCTGGCATGGTGACACATGACCACACACTTTCCCTGTCTGTCTGACTCTTTCACACACGTGCATGTAGGTTGCACTTTCACTGCAAGGCCTAATGCACAGGCACGTATCGGATCTTTTATCCCATCATTTTACAAACACCAATGGCGTTTACAATAAAGCCTCACCAGATTGCACTGCCCAAATAGTTTTGCACCACACCATTGAAACAACTTGATGTTGGTCACTGTAAAAAAAAATTATATTATTAATATGTCATGGCAACATGTTTTTCCATTAATTTAACTCATCAAAATAATATTATCATTCTCAATATTTTTAGACGGTTTTCTATCAGTGTTAATTTTGACAGCAAATTTTGATTTAGTTTTAGTCATAGTCTTTTGACTAAAATGCCATTTAGTTTTAGTCATATTTTAGTCATCGGAAATTGTTTTAGTTTTAGTCTAAAATCTTATGATATTTAGTCGACTAAATCTACTGTAGATTTAGTCGACTAAAATCTAGTTTAGTTAAATTGTAATGCATTAAGCATTTCTCTAACAATACACAGATCCTATACACTGATATAGGTACATCTGATATTCCTCAAACTGTTTATGTTCACCCAACTGTACTTTGCTCGCCAAAGCGGACGGTTTTTGACCGTTCAAGTGCAAAAAGACACAAAAGAGCAAAATTCAGTACTTTTCAGGGATTGACACACTTATCATTGAGGTACTATTATAGTTTTTGTTTAAAATTTTTATTAGATTTGATTTTTAGTTTTTCTGCTTTCATTGTAATTTTATTTAAAAGTTTTAGTAATTTTTGTGTGTTTATGTCTTTTAGTATTTGCTTTTAAATGTCTATAAGTTTCTGGTTGTTATTTTAATACCTCAGGTTAAGCTAAAGCTTAGAAACTAGATGAATAAAATAAGTTTACATTTTTTATATATTTATTTTTTATTTCAGTTAACGTTTATTTCAAGTAATGAAGATTTCTTTGGTTTTAGGTTTAGTTAACTATAATAACCCTGATACTTGTAAAATATATTGAATAATGTGTCAAATAATGTTCTTAGTCTTTCCTTCCTGTGACAGAAGATACAGTAGCTTACTATGAATTAAATAAAAATTACATTAAATACAGTTTATTGTGTAAACAAAATAACAATAATGACCAGGAAAAAATAATAATTATAAACCATCCCGAAATACACCGTGACTCTTATTCTGAAATGTCTGCACTCTGCACTGTAACAGGCTGCTCATGAGGGTGATGAAATATTCATTCTTACAACCGTCTAAAACATACTACCATATAAACATCGTGTAGTAAACATTGTCATAGTTCATCAACATTAGCTCATAAGCAATCGTTCGGCATAAATGTGCGCTATTCATTAATTGCGAAGCAGTCTGAAGTGCTGCTGCGCGAGCCTGTAGAGCGCGCAACAGCGCCGCGTTTCCCGCGGTTAGATCAGCACGTTACACTTCAAATGTGCGCATCTTCCACACAGGACAGCAGTCCTGACTGGATATCTTCCCAAATCGTCCCGCTCTATCATTTTCGTCTCGTTTTTATTCGTTGACGAAAATTAGAGTAGATTTTAGTCATAGTTTTAGTAATTTAAAACGCATTTTTATTTAGTCATCGTCTCGTTTTCGTCCGTGAAAAAATGTCGTTGACTAAAATTATTCGTCAACGAAATTAACACTGTTTTCTATATAGTAATTGTATAGACCTTATGTAGCCACGCCCCTTTTCAGCGCTGTGCTCGTTGTCTTTTGACTTCCGGCTTGTATTTCCACAGCGATCTTATGTATTTATGAAAGAACTGCTCATTTTAAAATCGTTCCGGTCTACTGACATTTGTTAAGACATCTGCTTTAAACATAACAATGCTCGTGATAACTTTCATTAACTCTACAACAGGTAAATCCACTTCACCAGCTAATTATTCTTCAACAGAGATGCCATAGAAATATACAGAGCTACCGCAAAAACGGAAGTTCAAAGACAATTTTCTAAAGATGGCGGCGCGCTTGTTTCTCTGGTAAATAAGGTCTATACCATAGATATACATAATAAAGGCTAGATGTCTGACGGCGGAGTCTCTAACGTCATCACCGGCGGCCATCTTGTCACAGGCAAGCTTTCTGGCGGCCTCTGTGGTACCTGATGTAAGGTGAGAGATCTGCACGAACACAAATACTCTTATCTCGCTGAAATCTTGACGGATTTACAAATGGATTGGTTTCTTACAAACGTTATTAACGTGGCTATAATTCTGGATGCTTGAACATGTTGAAATTGCAGCTTTTCTTTTCGAAAAACGACTTAATCGTGCAGCATAGTTGTGTATCACGGCTACTTGCGCAAGTTATCAAGGCTGAGACCACAATCGAGCTGTTCAATTATATAGGTTTTACTGACACCAATAACGATTTCATGACAACTAATCTTTTGTCTAAATTACAATCTTTGTGGATGTGGTTGTAGTTATTAGCTGGCTAATAACAAGAAGCTTTGAGTGAGACCTAGTAGTTACAGTTTAGCTGCTACCCAGCAATTTTACATCAGTGGGAGAGGCAGAATTGCTCTTTCTTTTCAATATAACTTAAGTTGCACATGATTTCCAATCGGTTTGGTTTGTTAAAAACATCTTACATTATGATACAGGAAATTGCTGGCTTTATAGGAGAAGATGCCAGACTTTTGTGCAGCCTAGTAAATGGCCCAACCCTGAAGAAGTTAAAATAAACATGTAATAATTCAAATTATTTTATTATAATAGTAATGTTCATATTATAAAAGTGTGTGTGTGTGTAATATATATATATATATATATAATCTCATGTTGCCATTCTGTACACTGAGTTTTAGTAGCCTATATATTGATTTAACATAAATACCTTGTGCGTGTGTATATTCATTGCTCCTATCTGTTCTGTTCAATGTTATTTTCATATGGAATTCCATGGTTATAATTATTCATAAGTATGCAGTGTCATAAGTACATCTCTGACGTTTATAACAAACCAAACAGTTTGCAAATCGGTAGAAAATTGAGCAAGTTATGGTTATTTAAAAAGTACATGCACCATTAGAACACAATGTTACGAGTGAGCGAGCTGACTGTAACAAGATGGCCGCCAGGTGCGGACGTCGACCTCCATTGGCCAGCAGCGCGGACAAGACATCTAGCCTTTATTATGTATATCTATGGTCTATACCATGGTTAACAAAGTGACGTCAAGCACGAAGTCAGGACAGTGCGGCTCAAGAGGTTAACCATTTTCAACTTCATTTTTTAAAGTTATATGAGATTTAACATTTTTAAATCAGTTAAATATAATTTAAAGGGTCTATATGTAAACAAAAAAAACAAAAAACAAAAAAAATCATGTATTAATTGCTTTTTTTTATTGCCAATGTGTGAACATCTTGTAACAAAACTTTAAAAAAACAAGACATTTCAGGACATTTTTTGTCAGGAAAATCCAAAGGAAGTGGACGTGTGCTCCCGAAAGCCTCTCTTCCGTTCAATGACACATGAAGTGAATGCTTATACAATGTTCAGGATAATGCCGAAAGAGCTATTCAGTACTGTAATGTCAATCTGTCATGTAAAGAAAAGGGATTAATTCAAACTATAGTCTCACATAGCCAGATCTATTTAGCCTATAGTCTCAAATATACTTTATAATCAAACTATCATAACGTCTGTCGACATGATGCCGGTGAATTGCAGAGCTGGTGCAAATATTCTTTCTTAAAGGGGTGGTTGATTATGATTTCAATTTTTTAACTTTAGTTAGTGTGTAATGTTGCTGTTTGAGCATAAACAACATCTGCAAAGTTACGACGCTCAAAGTTCAGTGCAAAGGGAGATATTTTCTTTTACAGAAATCGCTTTTTAAGGACTACAACAAATGGCTGGTAGGGACTACAACAAGCTTCTTCCCAGGTTGGTGACATCACTAACCCTAAAATTTACATAAACCCCGCCCCCAAGAACACACAATAAAGGGGGTGAGGCCATGTTGGGCTGCTTTAGAGAAGAGGAAGAGTTGTTGTAGTAGAGTGTTGTTGACATGCCATCATTTTACACTGGACTGCTTCACAAACGAGGGTCAATTCAACACTGGATTTGTACAAAAGATTAACATGTCGGCACATGCTAGTCGACGAGTTGAATCAACTCCACAACTACAAACTACAGCTACAAAAATGTATCCACTAACCGTTCAGAAACGTCCAGTTTCATTGTAAAGTTGTAACTTCTTCCTGAGTCTCTCCATCAGTGTTCGACTCCGGTTTGAACAAAGTAAGGCTGAACACCGTTACTGTCAATCCCCATTTTGTCTGCGTGAGATTCTCCAGCTTTGTTGTTGTAGAGCAACCGAAGCGCGAACTGTTAAAGCTCTACCCTCTTCTGGAAAGGGGGCCGGGATCAGCAGCTCATTTGCATTTAAAGGGACACACACAAAAACGGCGTGTTTTTGCTCACACCCAAATAGGGCAAATTTGACCTATAATTGCCCTATAATAACAAAGGTTATTATACTTAATTAAATGCATCAAATGAACTTAAGTTTTTAAGTTGAAGGGATAGGGAGAAGCCAGGGTGGCGGAGGGATGCAGAAAGACTGTCGAGGAACATAGGTGAGTCAGCTATGTATATATAGGCTTCCTCTCATGCTGATTGAGTAGATCATTTGAATGTGTTCCTCCCGAACATGCTAATGAAACACCATGTGTTGGAGAACCTCAGAAACACATTTGCTTACACAATCATCAAGAAAAACAATCAATATTCACAATATTTGACTTTGCATTTGCAGAGGTATTTAAACAATGCCGATGTGTCCCAAAATGAATGCCAGAATGCCATTTACAGGCATGCATAATCTCATCTATGGCAAACGACTGTGACAAAAATATAAAAAATGACTGACAGAATAAATTTGGCTACAAATGTGTCACTTAAAAACAAAGGTGCCAAATCACATGTAGGTTATTATACTGTAGATGTGTGCAGAACAAAACGGCCAAGGTCGCTGTCATGTCCAGCAAGTACTGTAGCACACAGAGGGATTCTTCTGTCTAATAATAGAAAATATGACTGGCCTTATTAGTGTTACGAACCATCACGCAGGTCTGGAAGAAGTCTTGCCTCTTCTTTATTAACCTGTGGACACTGAGCAGAAATGAGCCAGAACAGAAGTAAGGTGAGAATGAGCACGCTGTCTGCCTGGTAATTGCAGATGGCCCTTGATTAATGATTTTGCGTGGACGTGAGTTAGAATTAGAGCTTCTTGGCAAAGGAAGTCTGTTAAATTAGCTGAACTTGCACTCAGGCTCATTATTATCCATCCAGCTACAGAACGATATTCTTTGCAAGAAAAAAAATGGCATAATGATTTTGTTGGGAAATGTTACCATCATTAGCGTGGTGTGAGACAGTTCGCTGCAGGAAACCGTATTTGCTCGATTCGGGGCTCGTCCCCTTGAAGTCAGTGATAAAATGCACACTATGGCTCAGATGTTGACTCTTTTTCCTCTGTGATCTTCCGCTCTGATTATGATAGGTGAATGTCCGGTTCTGTTCAGCCTTCTCATTTTGGCTTCTAACTCTGATCTTTTGATATTATGAGACCAAGGTTTGGCTTTCATCTTGGCTTTAATGGAGTAACTACAGCTTATGTGTTGAAGACTAGACATGTTAGCTTCATCAGTAATCAAATGGTCAAAGGAGGCTTATTAATGGTTCTTGAGACATAAGTGCTATTTTTGCTAAATATACTGCACTATAATTGTTTATTTTCATAGAAAAACAGTACTGCACTGAGATCACATTTTTATATCTCTGAAGACTTAATGGAATTATCAATTGTGTGTCAGGTACGTGCAAACTTTGATCCTGGATGTTTCAGATACAAATTAGTCAATAGTTCGTATAAAATGAATGTGGATAACAGCTCAGATCATTTGACTCAAAATGTATTTCAATCTGAGCAGAGTTTTGAGGCATTGTTGAGATCTCTTCTGAAGCTCTAGAAGAGAAAGAGTGTGCTAGTTTTCTCAGTGGAAACATTTTTCAATTTCCTTTCCATTTGATCTCAATTTGTCTAGGAGAATCAATATGTAAAAACAGAGGAAATGAACATGCAAAATGAACGTACATATCCAAAATCGACCATATAATTGATATGATGCTAATATAAGATAAATATAATGTTGTCAGTCATCTACATTGCACTGATCTTTTCAATGCATCTTAAAATGAGCAAACAAATAACTTAGTCAAGTCAAGTCAAGTCACCTTTATTTATATAGCGCTTTTTACAATGTAGATTGTGTCAAAGCAGCTTTACATTGATAACTGGTACATTATTTGGCTGCACAGCAGCTCTTAAAGAATAGTGTCAATGCAGGTAGATCAAAGCACTGTTGAATATCAAATGTCAAGTCAAATGTCAAGTGTCCCCAACTAAGCAAGCCAAAAGGCGACAGCGGCAAGGAACCCAAACTCCATCAGGTGACATCAGGTGGCAGACAAGTGGCAAATAGGTGTTTAAATGGAGAAAAAACCTTGGGAGAAACCAGGCTTAGTCGGGGGGCCAGTTCTCCTCTGGCCAACAGTGCTTTGTTACGATTCAGGTTGCCATCGTAAGTCCAATAGGATCGCAGCATTCAAAGTATTTATTCCAGTTCCATCCAATTGAGGATCGTATTCATCACGCCGGTATGGACGGTTGTTGAGGAACTGTGTCGTGGCTGTCGTGTCGATGAGGCCCTCACAGTGGATGATCTAGTTGACTCAATCTCTGCTGATACTTCAGGGCTGCGTTGTGGTCGTGTCAAGGCGCAAGTGACTGTATGGCTCTCATGGGCAGATGTGTCTGATGTCCTAGACCTTTCATTTGTGGCTCAAATATTTACCATCGACTCCCTATGGCATTTCTTCCGAAATTGGGGGATTTATTTGACGTTTGTTTGATATCCAAGGCCTGATGCCTGATATTACCCAACGGTTAGAAGGAACTTCCTTCAAAGTGCTCAGAGGCACCATAACATGTCAAAACATATTTTTTCTGACCATAAGATTGGTTGCACAGCAAATAAACCTATTTCCAGCTCGCATAACATCATCTCAACAAACATAACACTGCATATTAACTTCGCAGGTTGACTTATTAAAGAACTATTAAACAGCAGTTAAGCACTTCTTCTTATCACGATTAAAGACTGAACTGAAATATCTTGGAAAAGAGCTGGGAATTCAGAAAAGCATAGACAATCACAAAGCTAATTCTAATAGCATCAAATATATATCAAAATTTAAATATGATTGACTAAATGTAGAAGATCTCTAGTGTGGATATTTAAGTCTCATAACTACACCTATTAATCTTCACTGAAGTAAATGTTTTCCAATAAATGTGAAATTTGAAACTGTTTTGTGCTTTAAAACTTGCTACACAGGGACTATGACTACCACAGGAATGCAAAATCAGACAACCATTGCAGTCCTTATAGCAACATCTTGAAAACACCACTGTTTTAAAATTCATATTTAAGGTACATTTTGAAAGTAATGTTGGAAAAACCCCAGGTGTTACAGTAAACAATGATGTTTGGAACTGATACAATGATTTACCATGATAAAAGTGTGTTGAGAAAAATAGCTATGTTTCCATCCAAAGTTGCAAATTTACCTTTTGCTCAAAATTGGAACATTTGTGAATAAACAACCATTTCCATCCCGTGTGTTCAAGAGAACAAATTTGTCACTTCCTGGGAAATATCTGTAAGTTGCTGCAATCAGGGATGCCACTGTGGATCTTTTTTTCGTATATTATAAAGGACTTGTGTCTCAGAGCATGCAGATGAAACAATAAACACTGTCATGTTATCTTGCGTTCAGATGCTGGTGTTTGGGAACGCAATCGTGTAAGACGCTTCTGGAAGGGAATTAAACCAGACCATTCTGATGACAGACTTTGGCTCAGAGGTGCTGTGTGATGAGATATGGTCCACTGGCTAGTCCAGTTATCCAATCGCATCCAGCAAAGTCGTGAGTTTTTTGTTGCGCATCGAGGGATTTGTTTGGTAAATGTGTTTCCATCGCCGTGCATGCGGCAGAACCTGATTTCACCAAGTGCAACATATTCCTGGATCAACATCTTTGTTGATCCTGGAACAACATTCCAATCAATCAATTAGATTTGAGGGACAAGTTTACAGTTTATGTCAAGTTTAGGCTTCTACATCAGTGTTACTCACCTATTATTTCAGGTATAACATTTTAGGGATAACTTATGGGTTAGGTTTAGGGTAGGGATATTGTTAGGATTAAATGTTTGGACAGGAATGTTGTTCCAGGAGCAACAAAATATGTTGACCCAGGAACGCGTCTAACTCGGCAAAATCTAAACATGCGTTTATGCCCTCTTATCAGATAAAAAATGTATCCACCTCAATTAAGCGCATACGTTTTTAAGCACATTTTTAGAATATATGCGCATCTTGGTGTTTCCATCCAGTGTTTTTTAAGCAATATCCCAAAATGCACATAAAAATGGGTGGATGGAAATATAGCTAATGATGATTCCCACAACAAATGTTACTCAGAGGCTACAGCAATTTGACAATGGGGTACAAAAACGAAGGTAAGGATGAACTGCATCATGTTTGCTCAAGCTATATTTAAAGAAATTTAAATAATAAATATATTAATTTGGTTTTTAATCAAAATTAGCTCATTTTTATTCATTTTTTTTAAATGTTGCATGCATGTTGCCGCATTAGTTGACCACATTTTACACCTCAATGATTAAAGGATTAATTCACTTTAAAATGAAAATTAGCCCACGCTTTACTCACCCTCAAGCCATCCTAGGTGTATATGACTTTCTTCTTTCTGATGAACACAGTCGGAGAAATATTAATAAATATCCTGACTCATCCGAGCTTTATAATGGCAGTGAACGGGACCATTGAGTATGAAGCTCAAGAAAGTGCTTCCATCTACAATCCATCCATCATAAATGTACTCCACACGGCTCCAGGGGGTTAATAAAGGCCTTCTGAAGCAAAGTGATGCATTTGTGTAAGAAAAAATATACATATTTAACATGTTATAAAGAAAAATATCTAGCTTCCGCCAGACCGCCTTCTGTATTCAATTTACAAAAAAAAGCTGAATACGGAAAGGGGGTCTTGCAGAAGCTAGATATTTTTCTTTATAACTAAATATGGATATTTTATAATATGGATATGGTTAAATATGGATATTTTTCTAACACAAATGCATCACTTCACTTCAGAAGGCCTTTATTAACCCCCTGGAGCCACGTGGAGTACGTTTATGATGGATGGATGCACTTTCTTGAGCTCATCCTCGATGATCCCGCTCACTGCCATTATAAAGCTTGGATGCGTCAGGATATTTATTAATATAACTCTGTGTTCATCAGAAAGAAAAAAGTCATATACACCTAGGATGGCTTGAGGGTGAGTAAAGCTTTGGCTAATTTTCATTTGAAAGTGAACTAATCCTTTCATGTTAGACAGAACTACTAAAATCAGATTTGTGAATGAACAAATATCTCGATTAAACCTCACAAACACATTAGTCAAACATTCTTTCTAATTTCGACAATCCATTTTAAAACAAACACTTGCTTAACTCAGAAAGTGATAAAATGAAAACTCTTGCATGACTGATCATGACGTACAGCCTGATACAAAGCAATATGATAATGACTAGCAGGGCTCGACAATAACAATATTTGTCAATCCATTCCAACTGATGCTTCCAAGACTATCACAAGTCATTCTCGCAATTTCAACAAAACCTCATCCGTGTCAGCCAGCCAGATAATATTACCACGCCGACACATTTAGATCAGCAGAAATCGCAAAACAACAGTGCAAAAAGAAAAAAACCCTGCAAGGCAAAAATGATGATTCACGAATGCAATAATGCTGGAAACAGAAACACAGGACCAACCGGGGCAAATGACACATCACACATCAAAGTCACAACAACTGGATCAAAATCAATGGCAAATCAATTCAAATGAAATTAAATACATTTTTAATTAAAATATAAAACTATATGATGGCTTGTAACGTTTAAAAATTATATGTAAGAAGGTAACTTTCTTTGATTTGACTCAGCCAGCTAACTGACTAGCCAGCTAACAAGAATGGGGACACAAACAATGGTAAGATCATAACTCACTTGACTCTGTGCTGGATTGTACTCTAGACGATATTGTCACTTATTCCCATATAGTACAATCCCACCTTTTCTCTTTCTAAAACTTGTTTGTTAGTTAGTTTGTTTTTGAATGGCTGCAGGTGAGATAACGCTGTGACTGGTGATAAAGCAAGCCAATCAGAATTTAGCTCCTCATATCTGATTGGCTGAAAGTATGGCACACAATTGGGCTGTGCCTGGAAACCTAAATCAAAGTTTGGTTTTACTGGTTAGCATGGCCCAGTTAGCACTGTAAAAAGTAATACGCTATATCTACTCCATAAAATTTTGGCAACAGATTACAAGCAATATCATTAATTAAATTCAACAAATAGAACTGAGTTGGAATTAATCAAATTAATTCCTTAAATGTCAACCATTTAAAACGAGTAAAATTTAAGTAAAATTTAAACAAAAATATCTGAATAACAGACAGCATTGAAGACACCTGATGATAAGCAGAATCACTGAAGGAAAAAGAAACACAAGAATTAACAGAGGTTTAGATGTTGATTTTATTGAAAATGTTTGGTCGCCATTATGGTTATCAGTGTTTCATTTAGTTGGGCAGTTTGACTATTTGCTTTTTATGTCAGTTTGTGGTTTTTGTAATGGTGCTAATTTTACACATTTTAAATGGTTGACTTTTAAGGAATTCATTTGATTAATTCTAACTCAATTCTTATATGTTGAATTTAATTAATAGTATTGCTTGCAATCTGTTGCCACAATTTTATTGAGTCGATAGAGCGTATTACTTTTTACAGTGAGCCCTTGCTGGTATATGCAATAATTTTCTCTACTAATTCAGAAGCAATCATATATTCTGACAATGTTTTATTTATTATTATTGCAAGCACCATATAAATTATAAATACTTCATTGTATTATAGTAGTTTCTTTGCTATGTATCTATTTATATATGCACAGAATTCTATGCAAATGTGGTATCCTTTCAGATAAACTTTTTTCAAAGGCGAAATGTATTTATTTTTTGCTCAGAATGAATTATTACAATTTCTCTACAACACTAAGCTCATGTACATGTAAAATAACGTTTTATGCGCCATGCCATTTTCACATATCAAAATGCATTTGTCTAGTCATTATCATGTGTGTGAAGACATGCTGTTGGCTACAGGGGGGGAAAAAATCAGGTCACTTGAAGCAGTTCAAACCACATGCAGGTTTTGCAGTATGGCCAGGTGGCAGAGCCAGAGGCGTCAGGTGACCCAGCGTCACCCCTTTACTCTCAGGCTTTAGCCCATAATGAGCTAATAATGCATCCTCCAGAGCGGACTTTCCTTTTCAGCACACGCATTTCGATAATTTACGGTTAGCATCGTGCTTTTACGCCCATAAAAGAATGCGGAGGTCAAACAAACAGCAAAACAAATAGCGCATTCATCATTATCAGTGTAAAATCCAGCGGCTGCACCACAAGCTATTGGCGCACATGCAGTGAAATGTACAAATACACAAGCAAAACATTTTGCCTGGAAATTGCTCTTTGAGTTTGAATTATAAGACAGATGAGTCTGGCCTCAAGTCTGCATCTGATATGGAAAAACATTCATCAAAGGAAGACCGGGGATCTATTATGGCGCAATAGACTTCTGCGAAGTTGCGCTTCCACTTCTGTTTCCACCTTCTTCAGAGTATCACATATATCTTGCACGGCATTGCATCATAAGAACAAATATCACAGAGTGTAACCGTTAGCGACATTTATATTCAAATCCAAAAATAATCTCCTGAGGTAAAACGAGAATTTGGGACTGAGGCACAAACGTGTTGCTTTGTATAACTTTGAGTTAGTGCAGTGTCTTTTTTTTTTTTTTTTACATAATTCAACATAACACACATCTCACAGTCAAATTCAATAAGCAATCAGTCAGTCAATCGATATAAAGAGGTTGAGTAACTTTTAGATCAAATTAACAATTAAAAAACATGAACAAATCTCATTAATTTGTGAATAGTTTTATCGACCGTTGTTTCAGAGGCTATCATGAACTATTTAAGGTTGTATGTTTCCAGCTCCACAAATAAAACAGTACTTGTGCACAAGCGTGAATAAAATATAACTCCACGTTCCTAATGTGATTGAAAACCCACAAGTTAAATTTTCCAATCTGGGTAGATTAATCTGTGTGAAGGAAGAATTACTGCAAGAGTGATTTGATTATGGTAAGCAGAAAAAAAATTAACATTTGACATTGTTTATTGATATGCCTATGATATTTATGAGGCTCCATAAATAAAGCATAGGAACCATGCCAGACAGACGCAGCCATGGCCGGTTCTCATAGAAAGTGAATAAATGTTCCCGCCTGCTCACTACTGTCCTCGTCGGACATAAATCGCACAGTCCAGAGCTGTGCATTCCAGCTCTTCTTAAAAGGATAGTTCACCCAAAAATTAAAATTATCCCATAATTTACTCACCTTCAAGCCATAATAGGTGTATATGACTTTCTTCTTTCAGTCAAACACAATCGGAGTTGTATTAAAAAATATTCTGGCACTTCCAAGCTTTATAATGGGAGTGAATGGTAACCAATATTTTGAAGCCCAAAAAAGCAAATCCATCCATCATAAAAGTAATCCATACAGCTCCAGGGGGCTAATAAAGGCCTTCTGAAGCGAAGCTATGCATTTTTGTCAGAAAAATATACATATTTATAACTTTCTAAACTAGAATCACTGGCTTCTGTACGCGAGAGTAAACTTTGACCTGAGGTATGATGTATTGACGAAGAGCAAAACAAAACACCGGTCACAAATTAGAAGTCTAAAACTAATTTTTTTTTAAAGAGAAATGTCGGAGGAGCTTGAGTTTGTTGTCCAGCTCTATTTGAACCGCGAGAGGCGTTTACTCTCATCTGAGCTTACACTACTCCTACATCCTACGTCATACGCCGCAACTCGACTCTCTCGTGAACGCGCGGACGGACGTTACCGGAAGCTAGTGATTATAGTTTATAAAGTTATAAATATGAATATTTTTCTTACAAAAACTCATCGCTTCACTTCAGAAGGCCTTTATTAACCCCCTGGAGTCATATGGATTACTTTTATGATGGATGGATGTGCTTTTTTGGGCTTCAAAATATTGGTTATTATTCACTCCCATTATAAAGCTTGGAAGACCCAGAATATTTTTTAATATAACTCCGATTATGTTTGACTAAAAGAAGAAAGTCATATACACCTAGGATGGCTTGAGGATGAGTAAATTATGGGATAATTTTCATTTTTGGGTGAACTATCTCTTTAAAGTTGTTCGACAGGTGAGTTTAAGCTATTCCAGACTCTATCCACACTTATCCACATGTTAATGATTCTTCTATCAAATACCTGTCTTTGTTTTTTTTTAATCATTAAAGCATATAACATTTTTGGTTAATGGAACTGTAAATGCAGTCCAGTTATGAAGAATCTCCGGATCCAGTCTAAACAAAATGTTAATGCTACATGTAAGGGACAGCGTAGAAGAAGAATAAAGGTCAAAAGCATAATAGCTACATTCACATAGCACACTAGTTTAAATTGATCTGTGTTGTATGAACTGAACTGCAAATGACGTTAGTTGCCTGTCACATCACTGATTTACGAATGCTTTGCGGGTTATTTTCTTGCTGTCAATCACTAATGTTAGAGCTGTCAATCTCTCTCAGCTCATAAAAATGGCATAAAATAGAGGAAATGTGGGATTGCAAAGCCAAACACTGTAAAGGGTAAAACTCCTATGAAGTGTTCGAGGAGGAGAAAGAAGAAGAAAAAAAAAAAACTGGACTGGACTGGAGTTTTTGGCTGCACATCTGAGAGGATTAAAACAGCAGGAGGTGCCCCAAATAGTTCATAATAAAAATTAAATCCTTGGAAATGCAATATAAACAGTGTTAATATTTTATCGTTGTTGTTTTCTGTCGAAAATGTTCTTATTTAGGCAATATTTTGCCATGTCAAATTATTTTAAGTCCATTTCACACTGCCTGAATGTAATTTTAGTTGACAAAAATAATATTACAATATTACAAGTTGACAATAATGTGCAAAATGATAAAACTGTTAAACCAAATGTTTAAACATTTTGAAAAATGTATGCATTTATTCAGTTAAACATACAGCATACACATAAAAGATGTATCAACATAAAATTTGACTTGAAAAGTGCCCCTATGAAAGCTGAAGCTTATGTTCATGTGAATTTTATTAATTTTCTGTGTTTTAGACTGTTTAGGATATTGCATTACATGCTGCGTGTTTTACTAGCACATACTGTAACTTTCCAGTTTTTTATTTTTAAAAAACATTGTAACATATTAACAATTCACACAATGCTTTTTTTTATTCATATTTTCATCAACAGTTTAAATAAGGTTTACAACATTCACTCTTAAAAAGGGGGTTTTCCCAGCAATGACATACTGTATAACCTTTCAGTGAACAGTTCTTCTTCCTTTTTTTTTTCTTAGTGTAAAGAATATTTTAATAATCTGAAGAACCTTTTTCCACTACACTGTAAAACCTGATAAGTTACAGTAACTCAAACCATTTGAGGAAACTATTGCCTTAAACCTAAAAAAGTTTTAAAACCAACAAGTATGAGTACTGTAAACTCATATACATTAAGTTAAATTCACTTATATTTTAGTGTTGGTTTAGTCAATCATTAGAGTAAACCCAACTTAAAGATTTTAAGTTTATTTCACAAATCTAACCAAGTCTTAACAACTATATTAAAAGGTTTGAGGAAACTGATTACCTTAAATGGTTTAAGTTCATTAAACTGAAAGCAATAAAGTTACATAAGACTAAAAAAACCTAACATTGGTACAAAGCAATGATAAAGAAACTTTTGTGCAATGGAAAGATTCCATGGATGTTAAAAGGCGCTTTTGTACCGGAGGAATGTTTTCATAGTTCCTATAGCTATCGGCAGAAGTACACACTTTTTGGCGTTTGCACCACAGGAACTGGGAACGATTTTAGTTATAGGAACGCCTTTTGAGGGGTCTAAATTATCTCCGTCTTCAGAGTAGGGTCTAACCGAGCACAATAGGAACTATCAGTGACGTAAGTGTACATTTTTAAAAAGCCGTGTAACAGTTTACATATAATTATTCCACAAACTAACTCCACGAACATGGAAAACAGCGATAGATGGACCGACGCTGTAGTCCAGGCACTTCTCAACCTTTACGCTACGGAGTTGTTGACATTGTTGAATGTCGTGCTTAAATGACATCGATGTCAGCCGGTTTACGTCACTTCAGAGTTCCTACTGGTGGTGCGAATGCAACCAGGAAAATGGCCCTAGGGGAACATTTAGGGTGTGTTCACACTTGCCATGTTCATTTGAAGTGTGAACGCTACCATCCAAACCCTCGTGCGCACCAAACAGGCAGGCTGAGACCGCTGAAAAGATGGGGCTCGGTCCACATCCAAACGAACTCTGGTGCAGTTCGAATGAAATATAAATGTGACATGGACCAAAGACATGTGAATAAAACAAAAGGCGTCAAAGGTACAGGCATCAGAATCCTCACAGATCTTCATTTGTGTGTGTGACGGAGGGATTCCTGCCACTGTTTTGACTCCTTTACACATTTTATAAGCTCTTCAAGAGTTGTCAGCTCCATCATATGTACGCACATACAGCAAGCGCATGTAGCACATAGCATTGTTTTGAATGTTTGACAATTTCAGTCGCAAAATAAGTCATTTGTATCTTTATGTTTGGTATTAAAAATGACGCGAACCAGGACTAAATGTATTGTTTTCTTTTTTTTGGTATGGATCAAAAGAACCAAGAGAACCAAACTACAAGTGTGAACACACCCTTAGTTCTCATGGCTATAACTAGCCGGTGCGAAAGCCCTTAAAGGTCCTTCATGGAAGCATCAATGCCAAAGGACCTTTAATATAACCTTTATGAGTGTAGGAGTTTGGTGATCAAGGAACATGTCCTACTTGGCTCAATGACAGTAAACACTGTGCATTAGGCTAAGGGCATGATGACTTTATTTCTACATGTGCCCCATATTCCTCACTTTTTTATGTTCCATAACTGGAAGTATGAAACTGTGCTCTGCTCCAGCATAAGCAATCTCCATACTGAGAGAGAGAGAGAGAGAGAGAGATGGAAAGTGTCTCTTGGGAGAAGGCGACAACCAGCTGTGCGCTACATAATGGTGGAGAGCAGTTTCCGACTCCCACAATTAACACTGTTTAATTAAGGTGGGCCGCTCCTGCAGTCTGAGGAGGGTGCCATTAGTAGGGTGGAGAGGAGAGGACTCAGGAGAGACAGAGCTGAGAGCGGAAACCATCTGCTGTGTTGGTTTAGCTGGAGCTTGTAGAAGGTTTTCAATGCTGATTTTTAATTCTGCTACTGTATAAAACCATAGAGCAGGACTAGAAACACTTTCAAAGTATTTTCACAACTTTACACCAAAGTGAGAGCCGTTTTCTTGGCCGTTCACGTGGCTTTATCATTAGTGAGAAACTGTTATGTGACAAGTGTGTTTTTTTTATCTCGCTAATTTGTCACCTGATGGTATATGAGGTAATTGGAACGCGCAAGGGAATATTTGCAGGAACTAATGACAGACTTCAAGCATGTGTGTGCTGGGTAAACAGGAGTATGCTAAACATTTAATAGCTTAGAGATTGTCTAAGAGTTGAAGACTTAGAAAAGGTATTACAGTAAATGGATAATTGGCTGGAAACACAAAGGCTGTGGATCTTGCAGAGTCAGACGTTTGACTATCTTCATAAATTCTGGTTCATGCGGCAGTGTATTCTGGCCAAAATACACCCGGTTAGACAAAAAGGAAAAGGCTTTAGTGACATTGAAAGTGGCTAATCACAGTTTGCAGGAACCCTGGACATAAACTGTGGCCACAGCCCACTGACACATCTGTTCCAATACTTTCTGACCAGTGCATTGCATTGAGAAATGAAGATTTTACCAAGACTTTTCTGGTCGTTAGTGCTGCCAGGATGATTATTATTTATTATTTAAAATTATTTTTAATTTATTATTATTTTAATTAATTTTACAATACAGTAACTTTACAATAAGATCTCATTGTTTAACATTTGCTATTAATGAACAATGAGCAATACATTTGTTACAGTATTTATTAATCTTTGTTAATGCTAGTTAATAAAAATAAAATTTTTCATTGTTAGATCATGTTAAGTCAGGTCCATTAAATATTATTAGCAGTTACAACTCTTGATTTTAATAATGCATTAGTAAATATTGAAATTAACTAAGATTAATAGATGCTTTATAAGTATTTTTCATTGTTAGTCCACATTAACTAGTTAACTCAAATGGAACCTTATTGTAGTTTCTAGCTGAGAAAAAAATACATCAGAAATGAGCATAATGAAAAAAAAAAAAAACTTGAAATTTCAAGTTTTTCATGACCTTTTAGGAAGTCACAATAAAATCCGCAAGAGTGGGATTGTTATTCTTTGACAATCTTCCCTTCTGCTGTAGCTCTCATATTTCACATACTTATATTCAAATTTGTCATGTCACATGACGTAAAAACCAGCTATTCAGAGCCAATCTGGTTTGATACATTTTAAAAACCAAATTCGATTTTAATGAGGGGAATATTTTCAGAGAATAACAACTTTTTTTTCTTCTTCTTCTTCTTCTTTTTGAGCTATAGTATACATTGACCACTGTATGCTTTTATTGTGTTCAAAAAGAAGTCTGGGAATTGTTCACAATATCATGTTTAAGAGAAGGAAAAAAAGGCTTGAGGTTTTTGACTGTAATGAAGGTTGAGTGTGAAGAAGAAGAAAAAAAAACCTTTAAAGGGACAGTTCCTCCAAAAATGACCCATAAAGTTTATCAACTACTCAACCTCATGTCATTTTAACCCCCTTTGACTTACTTTCTTCTGCAGAAATTAAAGATATTTTAGAGAGAGAGAGAGAGAGAAATATGACAAATATTTCAAAATATCTTCTTTTGTGTAAGTCATGCAGGTGAAATGTACATACATGTATGCACCAGACAGCTACCCTAAAAAAATCTTTCCAACAAAAGCTAGAAAGCTCAGATCATTTCAGTACTTTTCAGTACTTTTTTCCCCCAGCTGAAACCGGTTCCCTCCTTCACTTTATTTTGCAGTGAACACAATGTATTTTTTATGACACTCACTGTTCTACTCAGTGTTCGTTGGGTCACTTCAGGTGATGGTTTTAAGTAAGAACAGCAGGCTGTCATCCCAGGAAGGACATCCAGGACACAGGCACGTTATTACCGTGAGCTGCCAGGTTAAAGGAGAAGTGTCATGTAACTGTTTGAGAATGATGACAAAAATGAGCCTATTCATCAAAATCTGACATACCTTTCCCCTTATTATCAAGCCCCGTTCGGCCCACGCCAATCACTCGCTGAAGGCAATAGAAATGTCTTTTGTCCTAATCAGGCTCATTTCAGATACAAACCAGAGGCGGTGGGTATTAACATTCATTTTCCCTCCGGCGTCCCAATTTCAGAACATAATGTGTTAGATGTCTTGATTGAGCCAGACAATGAATTTTCATCTGGTGCTGGTTGACATGTAATTCTGTTTTTTTTTTTTATTTTAATCTTCCCTAGTTCAACACATCATCTTGACCAATATGGATTGATATGGCCAAGTGACTGTTACAGGGCATTTCAAGGTCAACATGTTCATTTTCTCTACATCAGACAGGCTGATCTGAACTGAATAATATGCGGCATGCATGAGCCAGGCACCTGAAGATATTGGCCCAAGAAAATATAGCGTTAAGAAGTTAAATCAGTGTGTTAAAATGGTTAGTTTCAATTAAAATGGTTTCAGAGGTTCATTTGAATCATCACTCAGTAGTGTTCACATTTAAACTTCTGTGACATTGTTGGCACCAATCTATAGAAACTACAATCTATAGTCTATAGTCATAGACAGAAGACAGGAAAAAGTGGATCAGACTCAAACTTTGTTCATAGATTGCTCATTCATAATATATACATGCATTTATATAATATATATAAAGAAGATTCTAACATTTCTAACATTTTTTTTTTTTTTCAGTCTTTCTTAAGTATTCATTAAGAAATATCAAGAAACATCTTACCTAGGAAGCCATGTTTAGGATATGATATCTTAAGAATTATGATTGCTGGGCTCAAAGGAGTTGGCAGATACGTAGACAAAAATGTTCCCTTCAAGTACAACTGATTCAGCATCTCCTCAGAGTACAAAGATTTTCATAACTGCCTACTAAAGTTGGGGAAAAAAAAAACTTGTGGTATTGGGGCCTTAATTAAAGGGTTAGTTCACCCAAAAATGAAATTTCTGTCATTAATTACTCACCCTCATGTTGTTCCAAACCCATATGACCTTTGTTTGTCTTCTTCAAATTAAGATATATTCAATGAAATCTGAGGGTATCTGATCCACACATAGGCAGCAACGACATTGCACTTTTTGAGGTCCAGAAAGGTACTAAAGACATTGATTTTAACATCGACGTAACTGCAGTGGTTCAACCTTACGTCCGAACGGCGGCTCTGGTCATGTGAGCAGCACGACGTATGCGTGAGCCCGCGTTCAGACATAAACACTGAACCTCTGCAATGAAAACAGCGTAGCAGTATGACAGGGGACAGACGAATTTGTTCAATAAAGTCATTATTTTTGTTTTGTTTTTTGCACAAAAATTGCTTCATAACATTAAGGTTGAACCAGTGTAGTCTTTAGTACCTTTCTGGACCTCAAAAGGTGCAATGTCGTTGCTGCCTATATGTGGATCAGATACCCTCAGATTTCATCAAAAAGATCTTAATTTGTGTTCCGAAGACAAACGAAGGTCTTACAGGTTTGGGACGACATTTTTGGGTGAACTAACCCTTTATTTCCATTAAAAGACCAAAGTTAGGCTACTAATAATTGTGTTTTGACCCTTAAACATAAACTTTAAATTTCATATATAGGTACATATGTGGATATGAAAATGTTAGAATCTGCAACAAACCTTAGTTTTAGGTCACCAACAACAAATAAGCATGGACTATATGAACAAAATCGCAGTTTGAGCAGTAATAGCCCAAGACTAATTTTTTTTTTTACACTTTTAGCTTCTAAATGAATGAATGAATTGATTATTTAATGAATGAATGAATTAATTAATTAATGATCAGAATACACAGCTAATTCTGAATTCCCATCGATGGAGAAAGATGTTTTAGAAATCCAGATTACCATCTACCACTTATATGCTCAAGCTTTATATGGATTCAGATTGGCTGTCAGCTGGATAAAGTTGCTCTGAAAGTGATTCCAACTATACCAGTCCTCTGTGTCATTAACATTACAGCTGTGGTTTGGACTTCACTATTCTCAATGAATAATGATTATTAAACCTTTATAAGGTAAATTTATTGTAATAGTCCACTTTAAACATTCTACTATAAGTAACTTTGCAACTACATGTCAACTACACTCTAAAAAATGCTGGGGTAAAAACAACCCAAGTTGGGTTGAAAATGGACAAACCCAGCGGTTGGGTTAAATGTTTGCCCAACATGCTGGGCAGTTTTATTTAACTCAACTATTGTTTAAAAATGACTATATGGCTGGCTTAAAATGAACCCAAAATCAGAAAAAAATTACTAGAAGCAACAATAATAATCAAAAGGTCAACATTTATTAATAAGCAATATAATAAATGTTTATTGTTTAATTATTATTTATTAAACTTATTAATAAATGTTCATTTATTAAACATTTTAATGTTCATTTACTAAACATATTCATAAATGTTAATTTCCAACATATTTTGGGTTCATTTTAAGCAAGCAATACAGTCATTTTATAAACAATAGTTGGGTTAAATAAAACTACCCAGCAGGTTGGGCAAACATTTAACCCATTAGCTGGGTTAAAACAACCCAATCGCTGGGTTTGTCCATTTTCAACCCAACTTGGGTTGTTTTTAACCCAGCATTTTTTTAGAGTGTAATTCTCATTAATTTGCAACTACATGTCAACTAACTAAGTATTAGTATACTGTTAGGGTTAGTAGAATAAGTTGATATATACTTGCAAAGTTACTTGTAGTCAATGTCTGTTGGAGGAGCATCAAAATAAAGTGTTATCAGATATTAAGTTACTTATAGTTAATAGAATGTCTAAAGTGGACTATCGTGTTCTCCTTTATAGTTTTAATAATCTTTATATTGCTATAATTATCGTCCTTGGTGTAAACGGCTCTTTACTCCTAATCAAAGTCTGCTTTGCAAATTGGTTAGTGTAGAACACTAAAAGAAAACTGTTCAAAAATAACCGTTTGTGACACGTAACTGAGGTCTGAACTTGACATAACACACACTCTGAACTTGCATGTCAACACCTCCACACATCTTCACTCATCACTGCTAGTGATTTCCTTCAGCACCTTGTCATCCTTGTTTCTCAGGCTCTGTAGGACACTTCTCAGGGAGCTGTTTGGGGCATTTGTCTTATTCATGAGAAGGACCCCATTACAACACTCTATTCAGTCTCAACAGCCTCCGTGGTCCTCGTTTCCGACCTACAGAAACTGCTGACCCATCCAGAAATTTGGTAACAGATGCTTCTCTGCGTTCCCCTCTCCAGTGTACCTGCTGCCTGAGTCTGTTTCTTCTACCCCATCGCCCTGGTTCCTCTCTGATTTCCCAGGCCTTGGGTCTGGACATCTGCTAACCAATTCCCAAGCCCCCATAATACATCTGTGTATCTCACACATTAGTCCTTGGTTAAAGTACAGTACCCTTCAGCTGCACTAAAGTTCTGGCCACACACTGGAGAGTGGTAGACACCACACTTTTAGAAGAAGTCAAATCTATGGTTCAATCAAAAGAACTAAATAAAGGTCATAGAAGAACCATTTTTGGTTCCCTAAAGAACCTTTCAGTGAACAGTTCTTAAAAGAACCATTTTTTTCCCCTTAGTGTGAAGAACATTTTAATAATCCGAAGAACCTTTCTCCACTTCAAAGAACGTTTTGTGCAACATGAAGATTCTATAGATGTTAAAGGCCCACTGAAGTGTCTTGGAACGTGCAGCATTATTCAATGTGTTGGCGTAATTTCAACTGAAACAGAAAGACAGGGCGGGATATATTGAACAGCCCCGCCCCTTTTTAAAATAGCCAATAGCGTTTTATTTATATCACAGCTCGGCCAGAGCCGCTGAGCTCAGTAAAGCTTTGGTTTCCTTCTAATCTCTAACTGTTTCTCCTTATAATCTCTTCTATATCGCTTTAAAATACAACATTCTGTGCAGAATTCAAATGGGTCCAATGCGTTTTGTGGTCTGAGCCGACTCGCGCATATGATCCGCTCTGTGCTCTCGTATCTCTGAACCAGAGCAAACTGTTCTCGCGCTGCGGCGGTTCACGTGACAAACAGACTTCATTCGCGTCAATGGAAAGCATATTTACACTGTCTGAATCGTTCCCTATCCCCTATATAGTGCCATTCACTATGTAAAAAATAGTAAATGTGTGAACAAGTGACCTATTTCAGCCGCAGCTTCAGCGTCTGTTTATAGTGTAGGAGGGGCGGGACTTCAGATTCTAGAGAGCATTTGATTGGACAGAAGATTTGATGAGAAGCTGACGTCCGTGGTGATGACATGAAAATCTGTGATCCATTTTAGCGGAAGTGAGAAACTGTAAGTTTTGAATGCTTATATCTCCTAAATGCGAATTTTGTCATTGTTTGGAACACACCAGCTTATTCATAACATATTAATACTAAAAGCTAAAAAAACTTAGATTTTGATTTCAGGGGGACTTTAAAGGTTCCTAATAAAAACATTGATGCCAATAAAGAACATATTTTTTAAGAGTATACCTCTGGAAAAGCATGGAAAAGCATGGATGGCAGCAGAGGTCGCGTAAAGGCAGGAACACACCAAGCCGACGCCGGCGAACTAGTCAAGTCAAGTCACCTTTATTTATATAGCGCTTTTTACAATGCTGATTGTGTCAAAGCAGCTTTACAGTGATAACTGGTATATAATTTTGGCTGCATAGCAGCTCTTAAAGAATGGTGTCAATGCAGGCAGATCAAAGCACTGTTGAATATCAAATGTCAAGTGTCCCCAACTAAGCAAGCCAAAGGCGACAGCGGCAAGGAACCCAAACTCCAACAGGTGACATCAGGTGGCAAACAGGTGGCAAATAGGTGTTAAAATGGAGAAAAAAACCTTGGGAGAAACCAGGCTTAGTCGGGGGGCCAGTTCTCCTCTGGCAAACAGTGCTTTGTTACGATTCAGGTAGCTATCATAAGTCCGATAGGATTGCAACATTCAAAGTATTTATTCCAGTTCCATCCAGTTGAGGATCGTATTCATCACGCCGGTATGGGCGGTTTGTTGAGGAGCTGTGCCACTGGCTGTCGTGTCGACGAGGCCCTCACAGTGGATGATCTAGTTGACTCAATCTCTGCTGATACTTCAGGGCTGCGTTGTGGTCGTGTCAAGGCGCAGGTCCTCGATCTCACCTGAATATGGCCCGGATCCAGTTGACTACGGTAAACCTCGGGATAAACAGAAAGACTAATATTAGCGTAGATGCCATTCTTCTTCTGATGTAACGAGTACATCTGGTGTTATAGGAAGTGTTCCCGGTTCCGGCTGACCTAATTTATGCAGCCTAATAATCCGTTAACGGATTTGAAAATGTAAATTGATAATGTGTTATGTGTATGCCAGGTTAAAGAGATGCGTTTTTAGTCTAGATTTGACTCTGACAGAGTGTGTCTGCTTCCCGAACAATGCTAGGAAGATTGTTCCAGAGTTTAGGTGCCAAATAGGAGAAGGATCTACCGCCTGCGGTTGATTTTGATATTCTAGGTATTATCAGCTGGCCTGAATTCTGAGATCGCAATAGACGTGAAGGACTATAATGAATTAGGAGCTCGCTCAGGTACTGGGGAGCTAAACCATTTAGTGCTTTGTAAGTAATTAGCAAGATTTTAAAATCTATACGATGTTTAACAGGAAGCCAATGCAGTGTTGACAGAACCGGGCTAATATGATCATACTTCCTAGTTCTAGTAAGAACTCTAGCTGCTGCATTTTGTACGAGCTGTAGTTTATTTATCAGGCGAGCAGAACAACCACCCAGTAGAGTGTTACAGTAATCTAGCCTTGAGGTCATGAACGCATGAACTAACTGTTCCGCATTTTTCATTGAGAACATATGTCATAGTTTAGATATATTTTTAAGTTTAGATATATTTTTAACTAGTGGCGACGAAAGCAGACTGCGGGGTTGGCTCACGTCGGCAGCATCTGGGTCCAAAGTTGGCCTAACACACCAAACTGACGCTCAACACCCGACGGCCAAGTAGCACGTCTGTTCTGCACCTGCGTAAGAAGAAATGCCTTTCCGTACCAGCAGATGGCAGTAGCTGAACAGCCAATCAGAATGATCAGATGGCCCGACGGACCGATGAGCTCCGACGCGGAACACACTGACAAAACTTAGTCGGCCGACGAACAAAAACTGCCCGTCGGCTTGGTGTGTTCCTGCCTTTAGACTTCCGCATTGGGGTCGTAAAAAATCTTAATCTATTACTACCCATCGTTTTAAATTTTCATATTTTAATGATAATAAGCTATTTAATTGGCTCTGTTTTTGTTCACATTTTCATTTTTATTCACAAATTTAAGTTACTGGACAAGCATTTAGCCTAGATTATGCATATTTATGAAGAGAAAGTTGAACAGAGACTGTGGGTCACTTTTCAGGTTTCATCATGAAATTTGCCCAAATACATTGCAATAAGCTTTGTCCTTTGTAACCTTTGATATTAAACAAAGTCTCAGCTTTCAAATTCTGTCCATTTTATCACAAAATTCAAACAATAAATACCCTTTTGGCGCTCTTTATGTGGCGCGAGAGATCACTGTAGTGCCTCAGTTCAAACGAGCAGAGCGAAAGTGCGCAGAGCGCGATCACCCTTCCTCTTTAGCTACTACGTTACAGAACGAAATAAACATGAATGAACATCAGAAAATATGTTGAAAGATTCAGTACAAGTTACCTAAATCCGTATGTCTCTCATGTAATGGCTCAAAGAACGCCAATAAAACAGCATGTAAACAATGTCATGTAACTCAGAAAAGTCATTCGTTGACCATTAACTTGATAGTCAGCAAGAGTGCACTCGCCACCAAGTGGACAGGGGTGAGAATTACAGTTACAAGTTACAGCATTTATTTGAAACAGATAAACTGAAAATCTTTGCATTTTAATGCAACATTATAAAAGAAGGGAATCTAACTACCCCAAAACTATGTTCAGGCAAAGAAACATCTTAGGAAGCCATGTTTATGGTATAATATCTCAAGAATTATGATGGCTGGTCTCATAGGAGTTGGTAGATAAACTTGTTCCCTTCAAGTCAAATTATTCAGAGTTTCCTCAGAGAGACAAGTACTGAATAAAGGTACCCGTTTCTTAAAACAAAACAAACAAACAAAAAAACTTACTGACCCAGAATGGTAGTGTATGACTAAATGACTGTAATAAGATATACACAGCAATGTTCACTTTTTTTAGTATTTGCCTTTTATAGTTCTCTCACAACAATTTTCTCTTATTCTCCTTTGTCCTTTCTTACCATCTCTCCATCTTTATCCTTGAGGAATGAAAATTTAATGGTCTCAGCTGTTGCCAGCTCACACCCCAGCTGTCGCCCCGGTGCAACAAGCCATCCTTAATCATTAAACAGCCACAGCTTCCATTTTGTCTCCTTTTGCATGTCTTTGATGTGAGTGAAGGTTTAGTTTATGTGCCAGCACACATCTGCGGTTGGATCTGCTTGCACCTTCAAATACAGGGCCAGGAGTCTGATGGCGGCGTGCCGGCGATTTACTTTCTTCTCGCTATTTTTTCATTAGGAAGAATCTGGTCCCACAGCAGGATTCTGGCAGACGGATAAATGGATCAAATTTAAAATGCTGGAAGAGCATAACAGCTTACTGTTTTGTAAATGTTAACAAAGATAAGCGTAATATTAAAAGCCAAATTCTGAAATCTAATATATTGGTTTGTTTTTCTTCTCCTATTGAGATGTCTCTTGAAAGAATTTACCATGGTAACCACATTTTATGCTAAAATACCATACATTACCACAGTTTTTACTACAATAAAAATCCACTGTCCTCAAAACAAATAATAAAAACTTTATTGGATTGATCCTTGATAGTGTAAAATAAATAAATAAATAATAAAAGATTATTAGAGTCTTTCTACTTCAAAGTTTCACATTTAATTCAATGTGTTACTTACAGTTTCTTTGTAATTATTTGTGAAATTTACAAGTAATTTATTAGTGAATTGTTTCAAAGTAAATCCTGTTCCCTTTTTTTCATTGTACATGGGTAAATTGGAGTTCATTAGGAGCCAGACAAATAATTAAATGATTTTATAAACAATATATAAATGTAAGATATATAAATTATTGATGGTATTTTGACAGAAACAATGCTTACCATACAGTAGCATATTTTTAGCATATCTTAGTCATGTTATTTACAGAGTAGATCATAAATACGACAGGATTTACATTAGAAAAATAATACCATAGCATTATGTTTGTCATCTTTAATTTTTCATCTAGAGTGCTCTTCCAGAAATTTCAGTCTGATCTATGTGCCCCTTCGGTAAGAACTGTTTTTTCCTGATAAAAACAAACAAAAAAGTTAGCATATGGTATTTTAGGCTGTGTGTATTCATTTCTTGTTTAATGAACTGTTGTATAAGAATACTGATATTTAGCTGTGATGTCCCACAGATAATGCTTAAATAAACCTATTCTTTTTTGTGTGACATTGACACATCTCCTCATTTAATCAGACCTCTTTTTGTTTAAGGTTTAAAGCACGTCTACCTCATGGGGTTACAGATCCGTCTACCCAGCAGGCAATTGTGAAGAATCTGTTTTACATGTTTTGCACCCTGCTCTCCAATAGAAGGACTCGGTTGAAGATAAAACCACAAGCTATGGTAAATGGGCCAAGGATAAAGACAAAGATAAACTCCTATTTGATGACGAAAGCTCCAGATTCCTGTGGATTCTCCTCATCTTCAGCAGGTGGGCTATTTTTGACTCGGCCCATACTGTTCGGGCTATAAAACACTTCTGGGGAAAAAAAGAGCACACAGTGAGGCACAAAGCGAGTAAGTGGATGAACCGCTGGGTAACTGGATATTCTGATGAACAGCTACTCTCTTGTTAATGTTACTGCATCAGTTTTTTTTTTTTTTTTTGCATTTGGTGTATATAGATCAATGACGTGATGGGTCATTTTTTTTGTCCAAAGGCCTAAATAATATTAAAAAACAAAGATATGACATCCAAAGTATGTAAGGTAGTACAACTAGATCTCTTTTATTGAATCCAAAATGTTTTAATTATATTTTGCTACACATAAAGGTATTTTAAAGATTTTGAAGTGTCAAAAGGTCATTCGGTTTAACCGTCCAAAGGCCAATACAGCCATTTCATTTGTGATTAAAATATCTTAAAATGTAATAAATGTATATATTTTTTATTCTGGCATGATTTTATAACATCGTACATCAGCATAGTGCAAAATGGTATTACAATTATGTGTAGAAGTCGTTGCTTTGTTATGAGAAAGAATGTCTGGAAAAATGAATTTCATTGATGTCATTCAGAGCAACCAATATAAAGGGACCATTTTGGATCAAGTCATGTTGTCAATATCATGTGACAGGATGTGACATCATTCAGACACCTGGGCTGCGTTCAGCCCCGACAAAACATTGCAAAATGGTTTTTAAACGGAAACGGTGGTGCATTGAACACCCCCTTCTGGTGACGGAAGAGATGCAACTATGGCAGCTGAGAAGGCCATTTGTGTTCTTTTTGACGAATTTTCAGAGCCTGATGAAATCGATATAAATACATGATTAATACTGCAAAATACGCTCGATGTTACAGTCACTGCCCTTGCCGTCCAGAATAAAAGAGAACATGCCAATCGAGTGAAGGGATTTGTGAAATTATTGTGATCCAACATTTGCCTTTATGTTTATGAAAGTATCACTCCACAATACAATAGCAAAATATATAAGTATAGTATTTTTGTTACATTAATCAGTGTCTAGCACACCTTCCTAAGGAAAGGATATGGACCAGAAGACATTGCAATTACTAAATTATATTTAGACAAATAATAAGAGATCTGGAACTTCTTTAAGTCTACGTTATTTTGCTATTAATGTAAATAAACATGTGCAAACAATATACTTGCTCTTGTGAATTTATTTTGATGTTAATTACATTTACGAGCTGTTTCTTTAATACCGCGTGGTTTATATACATGTTGATGCTGATTGGGCTGACATTTTTGACACACCCACCCAACAAGAGAAAACGTATCTCAAACCCGTTGCGCGCCGTTTCCAGGAAACATGTCGTTCAACCCGGAAACCGTAGCAAAACGTTGCGCACCGGTTTGAGCTTGAACGTGCCCCTGCAAAGGACCACATGATCATGAAGCAAAGTAACTAACTCTCTCTTAACTATTTGGAAAATTCATGTCTTCACTTGCTCATACGCATGTCCCGAAACACCAGGTCATTCGTTACAACCGCTATAAAACATGGAAAATGTTGTAATATTTTAAAAACTTGTACTAAATATAAAATGTTTGATTGCCCTTTTGCTAGCTAGCTAGCTAGATATCAGCCTGTTAGCATTTGCCGGCTTCTATCACCCTGTAGCGCAAGACTAATAGGATAGTGTCCACACCACAGCTATAACGATATAGAGAAACTATATCGTTGGGATCACTTTAAGAATGATTTTTTTTTTTCCAACTGTTGAACGATAAAACACTGACAACCATGCTCGCGCATTTAAAATGGCGGACAACATTGCGGTTAATTACTGATGAAGCACAAAGCACAAAGTTCTCTCAGAAAGATTGACGTGACCACATTTCTTGCTCACGACATACGCTCAGCTCAAAGACAAAGGCTCTCACAAGTTTGGAGAAATGAGTTTTAGCAGTTTATGCTACACACACACACAGAGAGAGAGAGAGTTTTAAAACATCTAATTTAATCAAGATGACTTTGCCTTGATTAAACTCTCTCGGGAGCTGTCGAGCCGGTCCGGCCTCTCCCCGGTTCATTTTCCTCAACAGCATATGCTGGAAGGTTTGCTTTCTCATCTGTCTGCCTCTGAACTCCACCATCTTTCAATTCCTCCCTCACACCACCAGACAGGAGATGTGAACCTGTCATTTGCACTTACACCTTTAGAAAATGACAAAAAAAAGACATTTGCTACAGCCGTTGGGTGTCAGTCTAAAGCATAATAAGGAAACAATAACTGTTCCTTTGTGAACTGGCAGTTTAGAGTTTTCAGAAATAGATGCAGAGAACTGTGATGTGAACTGTGAAGGGAAATTGTGTGCGTGTGTGTGTCAATTTCATGCTTTTAAGAGCCCTATAAAAACAAATTAGGCACTGGTAAAACATTAAAAAATTTAAAAAAAAATAGGCCACCAGAAATGGCTAAATATTTAGTGGTCTTTTAATGGTCTTAACCATTTTAAACACAAATTACTGGTCAAGACATTAGCAATAATTACAGAAATACTGCAGATAAAGTAACTTTATAGCCTTCCCCTTTGTTTTCTTTAAATGTTTAAGCCGTGTGGGAAAACTTGCAGACAGCTTTTTACAGGAAGAAGAGTCACTCAGTGTTGATGAGTGATTGAAAAATGTCTCCCGGTTCGTTTCGTCATTCACTATAGGGTTCAAATCTGGACAAATCTGACCAGGCCAAAACATGAGCCTGATGGATTTGTTCTCAAGCTACTTCTTGGCTGTCTTTACAATTTGGGCAGGAGCATTGTTTTGTTGAAAAATAACATCATATTTTTTGCAAGCATCTAAATTAAACAATTATAATAAATATTATTACATGGCTAATTTTGAATGTCCATCACTGGAGACCGATACTTTTTTGCAGTCAGATGATGTAGTTACAACATTGACCAGCAGGAGCAAAATTCCAGTTTTCCATTAAATTCTATGAGAAATAATATATGAGATCTGGAGAATTTGGAGGCCAAGTCAACACCTCAAACTCATTGTTGTGCTCCTCAAACCATTCCTGAACCATTTTTGCTTAGGGCGCATTATCCTGCTGAAAGAGGCCACAGCCACCAGGGAATACCGTTTCCATGAAAGGGTGTACATGGTCTGCAACAATGCTTAGGTAGGTGGTACGTGTCAAAGTAACATCCACATGGATGGCAGGACCCAAGGTTTCCCAGCAGAACATTGCCCAAAGCATCACACTGCCTCCGCCGGCTTGCCTTCTTCCCATAGTGCATCCTGGAGCCATGTGTTCCCCAGGTAAGCGACGCACACGCACCTGGACATCCACGTGATGTAAAAGAAAACGTGATTCATCAGACCAGGCCACCTTCTTACATTGCTCCGTGGCCCAGTTCTGATGCTATATATATATATATATATATATATATATTCCCTCCAAAAGGTTTGTTTTGCACTTTTTTTTTTCTTTTTTCCTTTCTTTTTTTTTTTTTGCCATCCAATTAAATAAAAGCAGCAAATGACTGCAGTGAATACAAGCAGTTCAGGGACAAGATGATAGGAGACCGGAGCAAACACATTTGAGGCAGAATGGATGAATGAACAAACTACTAATCATTTTGAAGCATTCTGAACCACTTGAATGCTGTTTGACCCAAATTAACCTCTGAAGGTACTTGCAACACAGTAAAGTCACAGGTTTGATTCCCATTAAAACACACATACTAGTAAAATGCATACTTTGCATGCACTGTCAGTCGTTTTGGATAAAAGTGTCTGCCAAATGAATAAATGTACATATAAATGGAAGTGCACCATAAGTCACTTTAGATAAAAGCATCTGCTAAAATACTCACCAACAATAATAATTGTAAAACAATAACTGTAGCACTAGGGTAAGTGACCCGTCTCAAGATGAATCTTGTCTAACTATCCATTTCATTCCAAGCACATATGGATTTATTTATTGTGTCACCTTAAGCGCAGTCCCTGCTTCTGTTCAAATTGAGACACCTGCTTCCTGTCAGACCTGAATCTACAAGACAGAGTGCTTTTCATTTTCAAGGTGCTTGATCTCGGAAACCTTTCATGTCTGGAGGAACAAGTGTCTTTTGACTCCGCCACCGCTGCCACAATTCCCTGGGAAAAGACCTTTCAAGTTTTAAAGTGTTGTTCTTGTTGCTTATCAAAAACATTTTTCAAAAACCACGAGTCCATATCGATTAAAATCCAATTGATTTGCAGCATTAGATGGGAGAGGCCGAAAGAGGAAGGTGTGGATGCAGGACGGGCTTTGATTTACCACAGATCGGTCAGTCAGTCAGTCAGTCTGCAACTCACCTGGACCAAGGGAAGCGTTTATTGCTGTTTGCATTTGAGGGAGAGTACCACGGGGACACGACAGGTGAAGAACATCACATGGCAGTCTGAAAACAACAGATAAAAGTGTCTGGAGTATTGTGGTTGAGTTTGCTTAAGCGACTGTGGAGTGAATTGAAACTGAAAGTGTAGCACATATTTTCCTCGTTTTTGGTACCGCTTTATTTCCATAGTCCACCTTAGACATTTTACTAACTATAAGTAACTTTGCAACTAAATCTCAACTAGCAGTCATTAGAGTATTAGTAAACTGTCTACTTAATATCTGATAACACTTTATTGTAATGCTCCTCCAACAGACATCCTACTGACTATAAGTAACTTTGAAAATATGACAACAACATCAACTAAACCTTATTACATTACATGACATTTTCACCCAATTTCTCATTACTGTAATTATTACTAATAATTAATTATTACTCCATGGCAATTCGCATTAGGTTATAATTTTTCATTAATTAAATACAGTACTTCTTTGTTAAAATAATGAAAATCAGTAATCAATGTAAAAATCATTTTGTCATGTTTTTTGCTGTAACTTTCTACATGAGAGAAATCCACAAGAGATAAAAATAAACTACTTCTTTGTGGTATATATGTATTACTAATAAAACTTTTAAAAATTAATGTGACTTTATCTCTTAAATACTGGTGATTCTGTGCCAATTTAATTAAATTCAAGCCACATTTATTTGTATAGCGCTTTTCACAATACATATTGTTACATGTTTAGTTTAGAGTAATTTGAGGTGACTGTGTCTAAGTAGCGTTTAGAAATGTAGAGCTCTAAGATAATACAAATCATGCAGTTAGCTAAAATCATGTATTAATTTAGGCAGAAACAATGATCTCGTTAAAGCAGTTATTACAAGTTGAGACCAATGACATTTACTAAACCTAAACAGCAGAAAATCTATTTCTGAGAAACCATACAAGTCTTTCCACAAATACATTTTCCATCCACTTAACTAATTAATTGCATTAAAAAAGCACGCAGATGCACACATCGACAGCATGAAATTGCTTATTTACATGCAAACTGCTCTTAATATCAAGACAATATTTTTCCATACTTACCAAACCAATTATCATTGACACTAATGACACAAGAATGCAGTGTGCCATGATTAAAACCCCCTGTTTTTATGTTTAAATGATGTTTTAATTATAGTATTAAGCTTCTTAGTTGAATAAACATTGTCTACCTGTTGTATTGTTGCTAATGGACACAAATCTGAGCTCTCTGAGGACATCTAAATGAGTAATCCAGTGTATAGAAGACATAAAAACCTCAATATACCTTAATCTGCTTTAAAAGCAGTGATAAATTTATGATTGGTTTAAAACTAGGTGCTCTGTCTTGTGCACATTAGGACATTGACAGTGTCATTTAATAGTTTTTTTTTTTTAAAAATTGAGGAAAAAAAATAAAATAAAATCCCCTGACACACTGGGAAAATAAATACAATTTTCTTATAACGCATATATGTTGGCCTGGTGTTTAGTGGATGTTTTATGCATGACAAACTGTGAGTTTGACCTCCCTGTACTCGTGTTTTGTATTTGGACGTGTTTTGTATTAGTAGTCAACTCTCTCAGGAAAGGAAGGCCAAAGGAGAATCATGATATTTTAAAGTTGCTGTTGCAAACCGAAAACAATTTGAGGGAAATTGTAATGTGCATCTCTGCAAATAATTTTTTGCCTCTCCCTGAGCTTTTGAAAGAAATGTACATGATCAGACGTGTTGCCAGTTTGATGAGGTGATAAAGTAAATTTATAATATGATTTTGAACATTACATGAGGAAAAATAACTTGATAAATTGCATTGTTCAATCTCGAGCCTTACGACCAACATTGTGTAACTAAAAGGTGCTTATTAGAAAGAGAATTCATTGCTGATATTTCTGAAAATATTTATTTGTTTACTATAGAAACATATTGTGTAACTGTCAAGATCGCCCTTTACTGACAAACAAAAACCAGGATAAATGGAGAAACGATGAGACCTTAATATAAGAGTTTACTTCTCGAAAAGATGATGATGATGATGAAGGCAACATTATGATGAGGTTTTTTGACACATAATCTGGGGTCACAAATCTTGAGTCAACCAAAATAAAAATGTCAACTACAACTAGATGAGTAAAGTTCATTGGGACAAACTTTGATGTTGGCTTGACAAAGCAGCATTAAAGTTTGAAAGTTTTATAAGCTTTAAATTTAGTGAAGTGGAAAGAGAAATAAAGACATTGCTAGCATAAATTAACGTTTTAACACATTGCTAGCATGATTTAGCACATTGTTAGCATGAATTAGCATGTTGCTAGCATGTTATATCATGCTGCTAACATGAATTAACATGTTGTTATCATTTTTAACACTTTGCTAGCATGAATTAGCATTTTGCTAGCATGATTTAACATGTTGTAAGCATCAATCAACATGTTGTTAGGATAATTTAACATGCTCCAACATGAATTAACATGTTCCTAACCTGTTTTAACATGTTGTTAGCATGAATTAACATGTTGTTAACATGTTTCAACATTTTGTGAGCATGAATTAACATGTCGCTAACACAATTTCACAAGTTCACCTGCCCATTCAGTCTGAATGGTTAATGGTAAAACAAACTTGGCTTGCTGTCCTCGAAGGAGGCTCGAACCCGAGGCTCAGCTTGAGCTCCGAGTTAAACCCCCCTATAACAGTACAGCGTAGAGGGAGAATAAGAGAAATAGAGGAGGAAATGGGGAAGAGGAGGGATGCTGGAAGAATTGTCGCTGGGAAGACGCAGTGACTGCTGCTTATATACGCTCGCAATGATGATTGACAGGACTGAATGTTTAGACTCCTCCCGAACCTACGTTTGGAACTACATTTAGCATGTTGCTAACATGTTTTAACTCATTGCTAACATGAATTATTATGTTGCTAGCATGTTTTAACATGTTAGCATGGATTAGCATGTTGATAGCATGAATTAGTATGTCACTAGCATGATTTAGCATGTTTAACTCATTGCTAGCATGAATTAGCATGTTGTTATAATTTTAACGTTGCTAGCATGATTTAGCATGTTGCTAGCATGAATTCACATGTTGCTAGCATGTTTTAGCATTTTGTTTGTATGAATTAGCATGTTACTAGCATGTTTCCTGCATGATTTAACACTTTGATAGCATGTTAACATGATTAACATGTTTCTAGCATGATGTTATGTTTTAACACTTTGCTAGCATGATTTAACATGCTGCTAGCATCAATAAGCATTTAGATAGCATGATTTAACACACTGATAACATGATTAGCACATTGTTAGCATGAATTAGCATGTCTCTAGCATGATTTAGCACATTGCTAGCATGTTTAGCATGTCTCAAGCCAACTTAATCAAATGTGCTTTAATTAAAATGTGCATATTTGCTAATACAGCAAGAAGACGTATAGACCAAAAAAGGTAATCCCCACACCCTTGAAAATAAAGGTTCTTTATTGGCATCGATGGTTCCATGAAGAACCTTTAACATCCATAGAGCCTTTCAATTGAACAAAAGGTTCTTTATAGTGGAAAAAGGTTCTTCTGATTTTTAAAATGTTCTTCACACTAAGGGGGAAACAAAGGTTCTCTTAAGAACTTTTGACTGAAAGGTTCTTTGGGGAACCAAAAAATGAACCAAAAACCCCCTTTTGGAACCTTTATTAGATTTGTTAAACATTATAAATATTTGTTGATGACTTTTTAAAGTCTTTTGATTCAATCATTCATACAGTTAGCTTCTTCTTCACATTTTCACTCAGAAGGAAAGACAGTCCTCAAACAAACTCATCTTGAGAGCAGATGGTGTTGAACACCTGGATGATCCACAGAGACGAATGCCCTGAAAATCTCAGCTGATTCCCTCAGCTGCTTCTGCTGTTCCCTTTAAAATAATAGAGATCTTCCACGATGTCTGACATCCCTCCAGTGCGTATAGGGAGCACTTGGATTACAGTTTGCTTTTAAGGATCCCGGCACGTTCCACAGCGAGCTCATTTTTTCCCTGTGATCTCTCCAGGAAAGGGCTTTTGAACGCAGATCTTACAGTGCGGGCTTTACCACACGCAGCGGATATGGCTGGGAGGTCATTGTAGTGAGTGTTTGTGCTGAGGATTGCTGCTGTTACACTTCAGCACTTCAGACTGCATAATGTTAACAGGAGCTTAGTGGTTAAAGATCTAGGCTAATAACCCAAAGGCCCTGGGTTCAAACACTAGAAGGGCTGATCTCATGACAGCCTCAACCTTACAGCAAGGCCATGAAATGTCTGATGCATATTTACACGAAAACAGCAACTAAAGGCCAGTTCACACCAAGAACGATAACTATAACGATAACTATAAAGATAAAGATATAGTTCTAAAAATCGTTCAAGAATAGCGCTGTCCACACCACAGCTATAACGATATAGAGAAACGATATCGCTGGGATCACTTTCAGAACGATTTTTTTCCAGCTGTTGAACGATAAAACACTGACAGCCAATCAGAATCCAAAATGGCCGACGACATTGCGGAGAAGTTAATCGCAGAGGTCCAGAAAAAGACATCACTGTTTGACAAATCTTACCCCCTTTTCAAGGATACTTTAAAGAAAATGGATATATGGAAAACAATCGGTCATACCCTCGGAATAAATTATCAGAAGTATTAACGATGAGATCATTATGCTAGGCTAGCAAACAGTGTAACATAAAATTACCTCAGTTTTGACAACTTTGTCTTCCTTCTTTTGAAGTTGCAGTGAAAAAAACAAGTTTTTTCTTTTATATTAAGAAAGATTTTTAGAGCTATATCTTTATCGTTATCGTTATAGTTATCATCCTTGGTGTGAACGGGCCTTTACACTAGTAATTTATTCCAAACACAACCTCTCTTTTACAAAACATTTTTCATTCCATCACACCTCAGCTACTCAAAGCACAAAAAACAATATCCAAGTAAATGCGGTTAAACAACAAACACGGATTCAATGTTTCTCAAACTGCATCAGAATGCACAGCAGATGTACATTATAAATAGTAGGGTAATTTAACAGTTTCTATACATTTAACAGGCTTCAGTGAACCGTACAGCAGTGATGCTCACTGTACTAGCGAGAGGTGATATACTAGAACATTCACAGTTCATATAATGATGTGGTAAACACTATTAACACCATCAGTTCTTTCAACTGTTTACTTTCCCTATAAAATAAAAGTGATTCTATTTGCAGGCATGTGATGCTCATTTGTTACTTAATTATTCTAACATGTGGTTAAATGTGGACTTAATTGCAAGTATATTTCCATAATTTGACATTGTTTGTTGCTTTAGAAATACAGTGCAGCTGCAGAAGTGGCTTTACACAGTATTATATACTTTGCTGTGTCAAGAATGTGGAACATACAATAAATCACAAAGGGAAGAAAGAGTTATTAATAGCTAATGGCCAAAGGTACTGCAGCTCTCTATTTTAAAGGTACTGGTATGTTAGATGACTTTAAAAATTGTAATGGACAATTGATAAGATCAGATCCCTGGCTGACTGCAGTCATCATTTACATTCATGCGTTTGGCATACGTTTTTTATCCAAAATGACTTATGTAAGTTTCTGTTTCCGCCACTGAATAAAAAATGAAAAAGATAATTGCGACTTTTTATCTCACAATTCTGACTTCTTTTCTCAGAATTGTGTGATATCTAAATATGAATTTTTGTATATTTTGTCATTTGACATGTTACCATAAAAGAAAAAGATAATATATGTATAATATAACTGAAACTAATAACTGAAACTAACTTTTTTCTTAGAATTGCGAGTTTATATCTCACAATTCTGACTTTATAACTCGTAATTACATGCTATAAAGTCAAATTGTGAAATATAAACAGAATCCTGAGAAAAAAGTCAGAACTGCGAGATATAAACTAGCAATTCTGAGAAAAAAGTCAGAATTGATTTATATCATTTTATAACTCGCAATTGTGAGTTTATATCTCGCAATTCGGACTTTATAACTCGCAATTCGGACTTTATAACTCGCAATTCTGACTTTATAACTCGCAATTTTGACTTTATATCTCGCAATTCGGACTTTATATCTCGCAATTATGACTTTATAACTCACAATTCTCTCATTATATCTCACAATTCAGACTTTATAACTCGCAATTATGACTTTATAACTCACAATTCTCTCCTTATATCTCGCAATTCTGACTTTATAACTCGCAATTGTGAGTTTATATCTTGCAATTCGGACTTTATATCTCGCAATTCTGACTTTATAACTTGCAATTCGGACTTTATATCTCGCAATTCGGACTTTATAACTCGCAATTGTGAGTTTATATCTCGCAATTCGGACTTTATAACTCGCAATTCGGACTTTATAACTCGCAATTCTGACTTTATAACTCGCAATTTTGACTTTATAACTCGCAATTGTGAGTTTATATCTCGCAATTCGGACTTTATATCTCGCAATTATGACTTTATAACTCACAATTCTCTCATTATATCTCACAATTCAGACTTTATAACTCGCAATTATGACTTTATAACTCACAATTTTTACTTTATAACTCGCAACTGTGAGTTTATATCTTGCAATTCTGACTTTATAACTCGCAAATTTGACTTTATAACTAGCAATTGTGAGTTTATATCTCGCAATTCGGACTTTATAACTCGCAATTCTGACTTTATAACTCACAATTCGGACTTTATATCTCACAATTCAGACTTTATAACTCGCAATTATGACTTTATAACTCACAATTCTCTCCTTATATCTCGCAATTCTGACTTTATAACTCGCAATTGTGAGTTTATATCTTGCAATTCGGACTTTATATCTCGCAATTCTGACTTTATAACTCGCAACTGTGAGTTTATATCTTGCAATTCGGACTTTATATCTCGCAATTCGGACTTTATAACTCACAGTTGTGAGTTTATATCTCGCAATTCAGACTTTATAACTCACAATTGTGAGTTTATATCTCGCAATTACATGTTATAAAGTCAAATTGCGAAATATAAACAATCCTGAAAAAAGTCAGAACTGCGAGATATAAACTCGCAATTCTGAGAAAAAAGTCAGAATTTATTTATATCACTTTATATCTCGCAATTCTGACTTTATAACTCGCAAATCTGACTTTATATCTTGCAATTCTGACATTATAACTTGCATTTCTGACTTTATAACTTGCAAATCTGACTTTATAACTCGCAATTACATGCTATAAAGTCAAATTGCGAAATATAAACATAATCCTGAAAAAAGTCAGAACTACGAGATATAAACTCGCAATTCTGAGAAAAAAGTCAGAATTTATTTATATCACTTTATATCTCGCAATTCTGACTTTATAACTCGCAATTGTGAGTTTATATCTCACATTTCTGACTTTATAAGAATTGCAGGTTGCAAGCCCTGGGAAGGCTGCAAGCTCTGGTAGCCACAGAGCTTGGTCCTCGCAATTCTGAGAAAAAAATGTCTTTCAAAGGTATTCAGTATTCAGTGGCAGAAACAAGCTTCCATAATGACTTATATTGCATTCAAGGTACACATTTTTTTTTTATCAGTTCTAGCTTTCCCTGGGAATTGAACCCATTAGAGTTGCTAGTGCCATGCTCTGCTGTTTGAGCTTCAGGAAAGCCAAATATTAAATATTCCAGAAGTTTTCTTTAAGAAAAAGATCTTGAAACAAGACCTTAAAAGTGCTTGGCTGTGCTCATATAAACATGTAGTTTGATGAAAGGCTTTTATATTTACATCCATTTGTGTATATATAGGGGAGACCAGGGCTAGTTGTCACATGTGGAAGTTTTGCACTTTTTCTGATATGATGACCATTTTACTGTCTATATTATGCAGAAAAACCTACAATAACCTGCTTAATGGCTCCATATAGTGTAACAATGTACCCTACAATACTTTTTTTTTTTTTTTTTTGTCAAAACTTTTATTCACTGAAGTAAAAAGTATAACAGCCAGCCTTGGTCTCCCCTACATAAAACAGAAATAATGGCAATGGCAATGGCAATTTATTTATATAGCACTATTAAATACAACCTACATTGTCCAATGTGCTTTACAATAGCTAAAAATACAGAAAAACACAAAAAGTAAAAAAAATGATTAAGCAATAAAACACATACACAGAGAATTGTAAAAACATACCATAAAACAGACTAGAATTAATGCTTCAGTGTTAAAATATAACAATAAAATACAATGTAAGGGTGCTTCAACATGTATTATATGCTTTGTCAAACAAATATGTTTTTAACTTAGATTTAAAAACAGATAAAGATGAAGCCAGTCTAATCGAAATGGGCAAATCATTCCAGAGTCTAGGGCCAACTACAGAAAAGGCACGGTCCCCCCTACATTTTAACCTTGATTTAGGGATAGACAGGAGTCTCTGATTAGATGACCGAAGTGATCTTGTTGGATGGTGCTCAGTCAAAAGGGTGGAAAGGTAAGGTGGAGCCATTCCATTTAGAGATTTATAAACGAGAAGTAAATCCACTCTGTAGTGTACTGGTAACCAGTGCAGGGAACGTAAAATAGGAATGATATGATCCTGTTTCCGTGCACCCATCAAAAGTCTCGCTGCCGCATTTTGGACTACTTGTAATCGGGACATAGCTGAATGACTAATCCCAATGTAAAGAGAGTTGCAGTAATCCAGCCTTGAAGAAATAAAAGCATGGATTACTTTTTCAAATTTTTTAAAAGAAAGAAATGACTTTACTTTTGATAAAAGTCTGAGCTGGATTTCACAACTGAATTTATCTGCCTATCGAATTTCAGAGATTCATCAAACATAACACCCAAATTTCTCACCAAGGGCTTTACACAAGAGGACAAACCATCAAAATTTAATTTAGGAGTAGTAGAGGAATCAGTTTAAGCAAATCAGGTATGATACCAGATTCTAAACAGCGATTTAACATGATCAGAAGATGAGAACCAACAACATCAAAGACTTGTTTAAGGAAAAAAGGAGGGGTAACATCAGTACAGGAGCCTGAAAGCTTAAGGTGCGCTACTATTTCTTGGAGCTGAGTGCCAGTAATAGGGTTAAACTGACTAAAAACAGCAGAACAACAAGGGGGGATTGAGGAATCAGAAGAAAAGTGAGAAATTCCCAGTTTTAGATCACTTATCTTATTAACAAAAAACTTTAGAAAGTCCTCACACAAAGATGAAGACACATCAGGGAAAGAGCAAACAGGAGGGTTGATAGTTGCATTGATAATATTAAAAAGAGTTTTTGGTCTATGACAGTTTTTATTAATAATTTCAGTAAAATACCTTGATTTGGCTGCTTTTACCGCTTTCTGATATTGAGCTAGAGAATCTCTTAGCATTTCAAAAGAGACCTTTTCCATTTACGCTCGGCTCTTCTACAGATCTGCCTAAGAGAGCGAACAGTATCATCTCGCCAAGGCTCAGATCTAGATTTATGGTGTACTGCCTATGGTATATACAGTGGGGATTGAAAGTTTGGGAACCCCTTTCAGAATCTGTGAAAATGTGAAAATTTTTAACAAAACAAGAGAGATCATACAAAATGCATGTTATTTTTTGTTTAGTACTGTCCTGAGTAAGATATTTTACATAAAAGATGTTTACATATAGTCCACAAGACAAAAAAAATAGCTGAATTTATTAAAATAACCCCGTTCAAAAGTTTGGGAACCCTTGGATCTTAATACTGTGTGTGGTTACCTGGATGATCTACGACTGTTTTTATGTTTTGTGATGGTTGTTCATGAGTCTCTTGTTTGTTCTGAGCAGTTAAACTGAGCTCTGTTCTTCAGAAAAATCCTCCAGATCCTGCAGATTCTTCAGTTTTCCAGCATCTTTTGCATATTTGAACCCTTTCCAGCAGTGAATGTATGATTTTGAGATCCATCTTTTCACACTGAGGACAACTGAGGGACTCAAACACAACTGTTAAAAAAGGTTTAAACGTTCACTGATGCTCCAGAAGGAAACACGATGCAATAAGATCTGGGGGGTGAAAACTTTTGAACAGGATGAAGATGTCCACATTTTTCTTATTTTGTTGAAATATAATTTTTTTTCATTTAGTACTGCCCATCGGAAGCAACAGAAGATACTTGCATGTTTCCCAGAAGAAAAATTAAGTACAATTTACCTTGATCTTCAAATTCAAAAAGTTTTTACCCCCCGGCTCTTAATGCATCGTGTTTCCTTCTGGAGCATCAGTGAACATTTAAACCTTTTTTAATAGCTGTGTTTGAGTCCCTCAGTTGTCCTCAGCGTGAAAAGATGGATCTCAAAATCATACAATCACTGCACATTTTCACAGATTCTGAAAGGGGTTCCCAAACTTTCGATCCCCACTGTACATGTACCATTCAAATGTTTGAGGTCTTATTTCACAATATTATTGTTTTTACTGTATTTTTGATCAGATAATTGCAGCCTTGAAAAAAAATGGTACAGACTCCCGACTTTAGAGTGATAGTATATGTATAAATATGAATATAAATGAAATTCTGAAAACATACACATAGTTATAATACAACAAACGGTAAAAATAGAGAATCAGTAGGTGTCCAAACATTTGACAGGTATACTGTACATCATCTCCTACTCAACATCATCATTTTTCCTAATGAACTCTTTTCTTTTGTGCTTCCCCTGCAATGCTGGTTTCAGTGTGACGTGAGCAAGAATACACTCTATGGATTTTTCCATAAACACATGAAATAGAGAAGAGCTTACCAGTTAATCACTTACACGCTCTACAAAAACGTGTTTAATTGGAAAGTTATCAAATAACTCACAACACAGTGTGCCTCCTGAAAGCAGATATTGATTTCAGGTTCCCAGAGCTATTGCACAAATGCCATCTCCAAGAGAGTTTCCCATCAGCGGCCGTCAACGAGCGCTCGGACAATGATTGATCGTTTACAAAGTGGATGACCATTGATCATTACTCAATCATTTAGATGATTCCAGCCTGTAAAACGTCCCTGTCTAAACAGGTCATTCATCTTTTGATGTCTCCGCTGTCACAACGGCTTCATAACAACAACAACTTCCACCAAATGGGCAAATGTGTTGCGATTACTCTGCCCGTACGCTGCTGGTTAGAAAAAGCCACAAACGTCAGATTTAATTTGCCCAGCTTCTGTCCAAACTTGATATCTCATGTGAGAAAATGTTACACTGGATTGCTACATTTTCCAGTTCTTTAAAATTATGAATGCAAAATGAATGCTCAGCGAAGTATGAACCGAGCAATTGCAAACAAAGTTAAGGCATGCTACAATTCACAAAATACATTTCATGCTGCAGACTTTAAGGGCTGGATTTGGATAACGGTTCTATTGTGCCATGCTGTATATCTGTCTGCGCTCAATCAGATATGCCAGTTTACACCTGCTGGGCCAATAATTTGGTCCTGCCAGACCTGGCACTGCCGCAGGTGTAAATTAGAGAGACGGTTTTGGACTCAGGGCCTGAAATGTCAGACACCTTGGCGTTTATTCCCTGCTGATCATCAGTAAACTGCTACGGAAGGCTGATCCAGACTTTTCCTTTAGAAATAATGGCAAGTAATTAGCTTAAAGGGACCATGTTCTATAGTTCTGTAGCAATTTAGTCCACTCTAAAAAATGCTGCGTTAAAAACAACCCAGTTTGGGTTATTTGGCAACCCAGCACTGGGTAAATATTGGACAGAACACATGCTGGGTTTTATACATTAACCCATTTGTTTTTTTTGTTGTTGTTTTTTTGTTTTTAAATCAGTGCTAGGTCAGTCAATTTGATATTGGTTTTTAATTTTAAATGATAAAAATGCACTCTAAAATCTCTCTATACACATAGTTCAGGAACAGTTCATAAATAATATTTTTTATTCAATGACAAGTCAGTCTTTTACAATCATAAAATACTCCAAAACATTTAGTAGTAAATGTTTTAGGACATGACAGGAGCAGAAACAGCAGCCAATGGGAATCTGTGGAGAGGAATATGGTATCAGGAGGCTGTTCCAGTTTAAATGGCAATCTTATATATTCATTTTTGAAAAGTTACATTAAAAAAAACAGCGTTAGCCTACCTTGGGTCATCTCATCTGTCAAGTTTGAACCGTCAAACGCACAGCGCGACCACAGCTGCAACGATGGAGCGCACGGCAACTTTTTTTTTTTTTTTTTTTTTTTTTACATATGTCAGCGATGTCGCGTCGTGTTTCAGCCCTGGTCGAGCATTTGTTTGACGGCCATGAAACTTCCATGGTGGCGCCGGCGCGACGTTCGCTGTAGATCCGGTGTATGCTGCGTTTGTAGAAGGCTAGCTTCCAAGCAGACGGCGGTGTACATGTAAACAACAACAACAACAACAAAAAGGTAAAATGTGAGACTACAGACATTTTCCTCTTTGCACAGTAATAATTTGATGGGAATACAATGTAATACAAACCTTAATTTCATTCAGGAATTTCCCCTCAGGAAGTTTTCTCTCAGAACAAAAAACAAAATGACCGTTAAAGGGTTAGTTCACCCAAAAATCAAAACTCTGTCATTTATTACTCACCCTCCTGTCATTCCACATCTGTAAGACCTTCGTTCATCTTCCGAACACAAATTAAGATCTTTTTGATGAGGTCTGAGAGGTTTCTGTCTCTCCATAGAGATCCAACGCAACTACCACTCCAAGGTCTAGAAAGGTAGGAAAAAGACATCATTAAAGTACTCCATGTGACTCCAGAGGCTTAAACTCAATTTTATGAAGCAACGTGAGTGCTTTGTTTGAGCAAAAAAAAAAAAAAAAAAACATAATATACCACTTTACTTACAAAAATATTGATCTGCAACGCGCATTCACGAGAGCATCACGACGCGTGTGTTTTATGTTCACGCAAGAGCTGGCATTATTGCATGAACACGCTTTGGATAATATTATTTTGTAAATAAAGTGGTAAATTATGTTTTTTTTGCACAAACAAAGCACTCACATTGCTTCATAAAATTGAGTTGAAGCCACTGGAGTCACATGGACCTTGGAGTGGTGGTTGCGTTGGATCTCTATGGAGAGACAGAAACCTCTCAGGCTTCATCAAAAAGATCTAAATTTGTGTTCTGAAGATGAACAAAGGACTTACGGATGTGGAACGACACGAGGGTGAGTAATAAATGACTGAATTTTCATTTTTGGGTGAACTAACCCTCTAAGTTCCAGTTTTAACCGGTTTGGCACAGACTACCCAACATTGGGTTACATTTATCCAACGCAGGGTAGGTATGTGAGGAGGTTCATTGGCATTAAAAATGACCCAGCAGCTTTTTTTTTTTTTTTTTAGAGTGTATATAGCAGTATTTTGTGAATCTATTAATTTAGTCCCTGTTTTCCAAAATAGTTTGTTCAAATGAAAATTTGAATGACATGAAAATGCATTCATTCATCATCTACACTCTTAAAAATAAATGTTTTTTATTGGCATTCATAACATCCATGGAACCTTTCCATATCAAAAAAAAAAAAAGGTTATTCTTCACACTAAGAAAAAATAATTTTTCACTGAAAGGTTCTTTAGGGAACCAAATATGTTTTTTCTATGCCATCACTGTGAAAACCCTTTTGGAAACGTTAGTTGCCATAGTTGCCATTATGTTGTCCAAACCCTTTTGACTTACTTTCTTCTGTAGAAAAATATGAAATACTGCATAATGTCCAGACATAATTTCATCTTTTTTCATAATGGGAATAAGGACAAAAAACAACCATATGATGCCATTAAACTACAAATATTCCCCTCCGCTGAAGTCCTCAAATGCCATTCATGCTCAATTTCCCTTCAAATATGACATGTATTTGCAAAAATCCAAACAACAAAAATAAAAAATTGGTGGAACATGTACAAAATTACTCAAATTGTATTGTTTCTGTTGCATATAGAATTGTGTGGTTTGAAAAACATATCAGCAAAACAGCTCAAAACATCTATTACATCTAGACAAACCAAAGAAAAGGGAGCAGGAACATTTGAACAACTAAATTAATTCGGGTGTACAGTAAACATTCACGGCTCCATTTTGACGTCAGTGATATCAAACATTCCTTGTATGTTTAGATAGATATTTCCTTGTGTATGGTGCGTTTTGTTCTGTGGAAGAGAGAAATTCAAACAGGTTTAGAACAACTCGAGGGTGAGTAAATAATAGGTGAACTGTTCTTTTGGGAAAAGCTCAGTTACTTGACAGGATCAATCAGGAACTAAGTGTGATTTAAACTATCCTATTTGCAGCTGTTTTATGATCCCAGTGGGCTGGAGGGTTATCAGACCTGTGAAAACACACTTATCGCTCCCGGACATCCATTGCTCCTGTTCAAAAGCAGAGTTCAAGGTGTGTTATCAGAGGATGTGCCTGATAATGTCCTAAAGCTCTTGTTTGATGTGTTGCTGGTATTAATATTAATCTTGTGTGATTAAACTATATCTGTTGCAGCTTTTTAAGGCGTCATCTCTGTGCTCCTGACACAAAAAGCTGCTGTAAACAGTAAGCATCAACATAATGCTGCCTTACAAGATACCTTACTTTGACAAAATTTCAGTATATCCTTCTTGCAGAAGTTAATGCTAGGATGCACTGCAGCTAGAAAAAAAAAATATTCAAAACAAGCAGATGACTCAAGATAAACAATTTATATTTTAGAAGAATTATTTTTTTTACAGTTTTATATTCATTACTAACTATTGTAATGTGTGCTGAGTCTCCTGTGTGCTTCACATGAGGACCACCACTGACGCAGTGTATGTTGCTGCCTATGTAGGCCGTTCCAAATCTGAATTTATTAAGTTCCATTTCATTTGGGACGCTCCCTGAAAAAGGTAGCTACCTGTTTAGACAGCAGACAGCAAGTCAGCTCGCTAGGTTTTGAAACAGAGCTTATGTCAGCCCTGCAAAATGACACTTGTGTGGTGTGGTTTGTAAGAGTGTGTGTTAGATTTGAAATATGTGGTCAGCAGTTTCCGTTGACAAGCATGACAGGCATTTTCAGCTAACTCGTCTCTCAGGGCTATTTGAGAACACATTTGTGCATTAGAGCCACTTAAGAGTAACATGCCTCCTTCTCCCTCAAGATCAATACTGTTGAAGTAGACATCACCTGCTCCCTTTATCATGTGATAATTGCTGATGCTTTCTACACAATATTCTACTACACTTCTCCCTTCCCTTCCAGGACAGTCAGCCTTCATTGCCAGACTTTATACTATTGGCAGATCTTGTCCACTCTGCAGCATGACAAGGAAGAGAGGAAGAGACCAACAGACTAAGGGGGCGTTTACATGACACAAAAACTACAAAACTACAAAAACACAAATTTGTGAAAATGGCAACGTCATGCGTATGCGTATTACTATTCAGACAACATGGTTAAAACGATCCCAGTTCACACGGATCTGTGAAACCGACTAAAAAAGCTGTATTATGCATGCCAGGCCAGAAGTTGGCAATGTCACTGTGCAGCTATAGACTGGACACGCATGCATTCAAAATAAATTCAAATTTAGAAATTGACTTTTAATTTAAACACATTCTTAATTAAATTCTGCACAGCATATATTTCTGCTCGATTCTAAAAACTGCATGGATTATAATAATTATAAAAGAATTAGCGTTAGAAGTGCTGTTTAAATAGTTCCAGATGGAATATAGCATGTCACGATGCAGGGCAGGTGAGATGCAAACATGATGCAAATTGC